>CM041777.1:262412967-262582889 GCA_023374045.1 Limonium bicolor | reverse complement strand
CAAACTTCTCAAAATCCTCAAGGAAGTTGCTCTTCTGAGCAACATTATCAAATTCCAGCTCATTATACAGATCGTCATCCAAAACTTCTCCCCTCTTCAGAAAGTACCTGGAAATGGTCTGGCGACAAACATTAGTAATCTTCCGGCTCTGAGAACCGAAAGCCTTCTTCAGGTGGGCAATGATGGTTCCTTGCTTCTTCAGCTCCTCTTGGGCCCGGGCGTAGGCCGTATGCTTGGCAATATCTGCCTCGAGCTGTAGGACCTGAGCTCGGTAAAGGTCACGGTCAGAACCCATGGCAGAAAGCTCCTCATTCAGCTTGTCAGTACGGCCGCTAAGTTTCTCAACGTGTCTCAGAAGATTTTCATAATCTGGATAAGAAAAGGAGAAAGAGAAGGATCGGTAAGAATAAAACACAAAGAACAGAAGACGGCCAGAAAGAGACCGAAAAAACTCACCCTTGGCCGGGACCTTGGCATTCTCAGATTGAAGAGAGGCCGTGGCTTCCTCTAAAGTTTTCACCTTTTCCTCCAGAGAGACCTTCTCGGCCGCAAGAGTAGCATTATTGGCGGAAAGAACCGTGTTTTCCTCCATCAGGGACTGCTTCTCTTGATCGAAGGCGGCCCAAGTCTGCTCATCCAGAGCATTCTTTTCCTCGGCCAGTTCGGAAAGCTCTTGAATAAGTTTGGCTTTATCTTCCACTAAAGCCTCATTCTGCCTGATCAAAACCTTTTTGTCCGCCTCAAGGGACTCGACTTCTTTCTCAAGGGCAGCATTCAGGTCTGCAAGGTAAACCTTATCTGAAGCAAGGGAATCCACGTCCCTTTTGTGAGCAGCTCGTACCTGCCGCAACAAAACTTCCAAGTCAGACAAAGCATGCGTTGGTATCAAGACATCCCTTTCGCCGGAAGGCTTGCAGTGTACCTGTTTCAGGATACTCTCGGTGTGGAGGTTCTGGTTTCTCAAAGCAAACATCTCTTCCCGCAAGCTCTTTAACTTCAATTCATACTCATCTCGAATGTGAACACACTCATGAAGAGATGACCGCAACTCCTTGTTTAAAGTGTCTGTCCTCTCTTTCACCTTGCGGTCAATCTCGTAATTTACATGATCCATGTAAGTATCATGAGAGGAATGGGTCTGCTTCAGCTCGGCTTCAATATTATTGGCCCGACTTTTCTCATATTGCAGGTCAGATTGGAGGTCCCGAGTTTGAACTTCGGCACTTTGGGCCATTGACATAACCTAAAAGAAACAAAACATAGAAGGCTTAAGGAACTTCAAGAAGGTATAGGAGAATGGGAGGAAGACGGCACTAACCCGAAAAATGCCTTGCCACATCAGGTTGAAGACCTCTCCCATGGGAATGGAATGACACATAATAGCATCGGCTCCTCCGCTTCCGGCCCTCAGTTTCTCCTTGGTGGCAGTAACGATGGACGGAGGGGCGAAGATCCCGTCTGGATGGTCAGACAGCCTTATCGCCTCCTTCCAAGCGTCAGTGTATCGAGCAGTATCCAAAGAGATCCTGCGCAGGGGTTGCCCAAGGTGGTAAAACCATCCCTCCTTCTGGGAAGGACCGGTGAAACTCCCCTGAACAGGAGGGGGTGGAGAGGAGGAAGAGGCAGCAATGTCCTCCCTTTGCTTGTCTTCCCTCTGCTTGCTTCGGAGCTCTGGGTTCTCGGGCACAGGTCGGTATTCTTTCACCCTCTCGGGTACTGATTCCTTGGCTCCAGGGACATCACGTGGTGGTGAGGTGCCAAGAGCCTCACTGTCCCCTTCAATTTCAGAGACCTCTGTTAGGACAGCCTTCGGCTTTAATACAGTTTTCTTCCGGAGTCTTTGAGTACCGGAAGCCGGAAAGCAGCAGTAGGGTGGGCCGGACCGCAAGCAACCTCGTTGTCAGTAACGGTTATGGGTGCGCCTTGAGAGCCTAAGAAAGAAAGGGTCAGCAAAGCATGTACAAGAAGGGAGAGGCAAAGGTTTCCTTCAAATAAGAAAGAGCAATACGTAGGTCAGTCTCCTCCAAGACAAACCGTGGGCCGGATCAGAAGAAAAATATCCTGCCAAGTCAGGAAACAATTCACAAATAGGAGTTGGGTGACCAGACCCCTGCTCTGGGTGAGAGACAGACCCCTGGCCTGAATCGGGAGTAAGAGGAGAAAGACGCGACGCCCAGACCCTGGACTCATGTGCCAAGTACCTGGAAAATCACCGCTCGATCGGACTAGGGACCCAGTGATTCTCTTTTTCTTCTGGCCGGATCGGTCCTTGTCATCATCGCCTCTTTGTCTCTTCTTAGAAGAGGAGGCATCCCCGAGGAGTCTTGTGGCCGCATCAACAGCCGCATCGACAGACGCATAATAATCAACTTGCTCGTCACCCATTTTGAAGTTAACAAAATTCCAACTGTTGAAGGGCCCCACCTTATCTCCTCTAGAAAAGAAATCTACCAGAGCGACGTAAAAAGTAAGAAAACGGTAAAAGGTAATAGATTTAGGTAAAACTAACTAAATAAAGCTTACTATGATATTTCTTCAATGAGTCCAGGCGCGCCGGAGTAAAAAATTGGGAGACCGTAGGCTGCTTTTTGCTTACCATCTTCAGGATTTTCGAGATAGGCATTTCTTGCGCCGGGGAAGGGGGACAGCTAAATTGGCCTTTCGGGATCGAGGAACAGTAAGGAACTCCCAAAAATCGGCCTGGTGGTGGGACAATGACAAACCATCGGGAGTTCCACCCTGAAGACGCTTTCTTGTAATCGAAAAGAGAAAAGCCGGCCTTCGCCTTGATGGTCAGGCTATCAGGATCGTCCCTTGTGGAGTAGAATTGGGCAAACTCGGTTGCTTCCACCCGAATTTTGTTCTCCTCACAAAGGAGAACATAGGCGTGGAGGTAGGAAATTGCCTTTGGGTGTAGGTGAGCAAGCACACAGCAACGCCGAATTAGGAAACCCAGAACGAATGGGTGAGGGGGCACAGTCAGGCCACAAGAGAAAAAATCCGCATAAACGGGGTAAGAAAGGTTCCCTCCCCTCTTTCCTTCTACTATCCGTTTCTTAACCTGTTACCTACGCAAAGTGACTGAGAGAGAGAGAGAGAGAGCTTTTCGAAAGTGTGCCCGAATAGTATTGATTTATGGAGCGTCCCCCGCCTTATGGGGGTGTACCTCTATTTATAATGTTTACATCACTAGATCGGAGGTTGCCAGCCTGTCACTTTCTTCTTATTGCCAGGCTGGTATTTGTATATAAACGAGGCATCTAACTACCTTCCGGCCGGAACATGTTCCGGCCTAACAATATCTCTTGTTCTAGGCTATTTCTTCCGGTCACCGGGCGCAACCTCTCCCCATGACCGGGCGCAACCATCTTACTGTGACCAGACAATAACTACTACGATCGGGCACCAGCAATCAACAAAGATTTGAAGTAAACATCACAAAGCAAGATTCTAAATCAGACAGCCGATGACAAAAAAAAGAGAGAACTTCCAAAGCTGACTGCTAAGATCAGTGGCGTTACCCTTAGCTCAGAGCCAGGCGTAAGCAAGACTACGATCCGGCATCAATGACGGAATGGAGAAGAGACGATAAACTCTGAGGAAAGCTGAGAACGCAAATCACTAAGATAAGTTCATCAATCTTCAAATAATAACATAATGTCTGTGATTAAACAAGCATGATTACCCCTTATCAAGATTTGCGCTTCCAGATTTCCAGAAATGCAATTACTTTCTGCTGATTTAAGAATTCGATCCGTCTCTGCATGGATGCAAGGATAACATTCATCTGTCTTTAACAAAACACTCTGCTACTATTCGACACATATCGACCAAAATTCTATGAGGCAATATTATATTTATCAAAAGCTCGTTGTGAAAACCTTGCTATCACTATGTGTGAATGCTCAAATATATCCTCCGCTATAAGCTCATTAATATTGATAAGGAGGCAGTAGTACGAATGGCTATTGTTTTAGTTCCTCTATCCAAATCTGAAAAACATGTTTATACTCTACATTTAGGCTCTGCCTCTGTTTGAAATCGAAATATCAGTGTTTAAAAACTTATTTTTCCTTTGCTGGCGGTACACAAGCTCTTGGTTATGACCAATTCTAGCATGAAAAATCCGCACTTACTCACGCTACTTTTTTATCATGCGTTTGATTCTTCAAGGTGTTACTACTATATACTTTATTAAACCGATTTCTGTTGCCCTCGTTCACTATTTCTGTCAAACAAGGAAAAAACTTTGAACTTCAGGCAATTCTTATCTTTGATAGTTGCTCCTTAGTTTTTTGGACCTATACTACAGTTCATGAGTAAAACTTATTATCTTTTGATATCTCTTTCTTTACTATTATTATTTTTGTACCTCACAAGAAATAATCTTCTTAAAGAGCAGAGTAATGATTCTACTATGGGCTATAAGGTTGATATGACCTTGCTATATTTTACTGCTATTTACACTTTGGGATAGCTAACCGTTTTAATACTTCCTTCACTACAAAAGTATGAAGAACTTTTGGATGGTTTGATAAGCAGTAATGCAAATTGTTTATACTTAAAGTATCAAATCCTTTAATCTACATAATCTATGGAGCTTAGGGTAGTAAATCTTCTTGAACACTCTATAGCCTTCAAAGTATATTCTTCTCTTATTTATATTATCGTTGCCATTCAAGATACTTCACACTAAGGCATTATACTTTTCTTCCGTGCTATAGATTGCTTCAAAAACTACTTTGAGATTTGTTATCTGTCTGCGGATATGTATCTGTTTGTTGCTGAAATTATTGCTCCCTTTTACTGTTAAAATCTCTTCATAGCATCTGGTATCTCAAAAACTTTGGCTTATAAAAAGGCTATGCATTATCATGTTGGTGTAAGGAATTCGTCTTGGAACATGTTTTCGGCAATACAGAACCAAAAATATTCGGTAGCAAGACTGACCTTTTAGGAATGAGGTTTCCTATTTTCCAAATCAACTTTTTATGTCTTCTAATTTATTCCCAGATAAGGTGTTCAACCACTAAGGTCTTATAAAAAATAACATATTATGGATCTGTTACAGTGTTTCTGTGTCCTTTCAGTTATAACCAGTTTTCAGGATAGAAAGTATGTAAACGTGTTAACTTAAAAGTGCGATTCTGCTCCTCCACATCCAGACTATTACCACTGTATTATTGAGTTCACTTATACTAATAGACTGTTTCATTAATTCTTCCGGCCAAAATTAATACTATCCTTGCTTCAATCGAACTATGCTTGACTGTGATAAACCTGATCTGATGAAGATTTGTTTGTGTATGCCTTTGTTAGGTAGTTAATGATTTAAGTGTAGTATGATCTGAAATAACTTACTCAAGTGCCCAAATATTCCTGTCTGCTCAAAGCTTTTGCCCCAGTAAAATAATGCCCCATGATCTTTTTTCCTTCTGTCGTAGACTGATACATCTTTCAAGATATTTATAAGTGATCTAGCTTCTATTTCGTTATATTGGACAACAAATGCTCTCAATGTGTAAATTTGTAGACTTTCTAAAAACTGTCACATATCTTCATAACCACTGTTTTCTGTTCCCTTACTTTCCTTCTGAATTTCACCCCTGAAAATGCTTCATGTTTCTTAAAAATCCCCAAATCACACTTTCCTTTTCATCTGTTTTACTGTTACTAAATACTCCATTCTAAGTGAAACATTTCTCTGCATTTACTTAGTTCATAGTTCCTATAATCTTAGTTTCTGCCCAAGATTCCTTGACCAGTCTAGCTGCTGCTTATCTCTCTGCTCAGTAATCTGAAAATGATTGTCAAACGAGTAAGACAGATTAACTTCAGTTTTCTGTTTTTTCTTACACTTTTGTACGAACAGATCAGATTTCTGCACAATTGTGATGTTGTTTGTAACTCCCATGTATAAACATTACTATGGTCAGTCTTATCAAAAGCATAACATTCACTCTTACCTTTCTCAAGGAGTCTGATTTAGGAGGAAGCTGGTAGCATGCTTTTTTGCAAAATATTTAAAGTGTTTGGTCTATGGGATACTCTTTCTTCCTCTGTTTATGATGATCTTGCTGTGCTTCAAAGACTTGTAAAATATATTGCTCTACCTCTGCTTTTGATACTGTTGATAATGCTTTTCTCAACAAGTTTCTCTTTTCATATAATAGCTGTACTATCTTTACTCAAACTTCTGCTTCTGTTTTGATCTGTATATATTGTTCGAGCTCAATCCTGAATTGTACTTGGCTAGACCTGTTGTAGCAATTTTCAAGTTCTAAGCATGCATTCTTTCTAAAAAGAGCTATGTAGCCTGCTGTTGTGAGCAGTGCATACTTCCAACGGTTACGCCATTCACTATATGATGAAATTTGGACTTCGAATCTTTCACATTTCTCACATGCTGCTGTATACTGCAATTTTTTGCCATTGTTTCCCTCAATATTGAAAGCCTGTTACTTTGTTTATCTTAATACGAAGTATTGTTTATTATTCGTATACCATCCTGTATGCTGCTAGTGTTCTTTCCCCATCTTTTATTGTTATTTCCCTTTCGAAACTTCCTCATTTATGATGAGGATGCAAGCCTAAGAACTCATTTTTACTGTGACTACTTTTGCTTTTTCATACGAGTTTGCACTAATTTCAGGAAGTACATTATGTCTAGACAATGGAGTTGATGACCATGTTTCAACTATTGCTTGCTATCATGTTTTAGGAAATTTGAAATATGTCTTAGCTAAGATAAGCTAAAACGTGTTTAAAGTGCATTATGTCATCTTGTTCAAATCTTGGTCATATTTCAAAAATAGTGGCTTTGCCAGAATTCTTTTCTGAATTATTCAGAAGTCTTTGCCTTATTTCTACTCTTTAATTATCTGTTTAAAAGGCTTCACTAGCTTCTGTAGGGGCAGAGAATTATAGCACAAAACAAATTTTTTGCCCAAAGCTTTTACCCGTTTCAACTAATAATCTTTCGTCCATCTTCTTAAATGTTAAATGTTGTTAGTTGAGTGATACTCATTCCTGATATATATACTTTGCTGCTTGCTCTTGGTAATCATTAAAATAGCTTGTTCTAAGAATTTCATCTGATAGCAAATCATCCGAGACCCCTATCTAAGAAGTACAAATCTAGCTATGCTTGACTATAATAGACCTGATCTGAATCCTTGTGTTGGTCTTCTCTACTGTGAAGTTGAATAGCTATTAGTTTTTTACCACGCTACCTTTTACAAATAATATTAAGCCTAACAGCTGCTCTACAAAGGATATTAGGTGATATTTTAGTTCCTAAATTTTTGACTAAATTAACGATCCACTTGTCATTCGGGCGCAAGTGAATGACAGGATGATGGAAGGAATCTTAATAGATAGCGGAGCTGGAGCGAATGTCATATCAGCCGAGGCAGTCAAAAAGCTGGAAATCCCATAGAGTAAAGTCAAGCCATACTCAGCAGTCCTCGGAGGCTTTGTTGGGGGTGTTTCCACCAAGTCCTCAGGAAGCATAGACTTCACCATAACATTGGGACTAGGAGACGAGCGGAGAACTGAAAGGCTTACAGCTTTCATCGTGCCGGGACTTTCCTGATACAATATGTATCTCGGTCGACCAGGGATTAATGCCTTCAAAGCAATATGCAGCACTCACCACCTAAAAATGAAATATTTAACCAGGGCTGGAAAGGTGGTAACCATAAAAGGAAGTCAAAAGATGGCTCGAATTTGTGAAGTCCGCATCATGGAGGGTATGCCGGAAGAAGGAATGGTTAAAACGGTGGGGTCAGACAAGGAATTCAAGGGAAAATTACCTCTCCCACCAGAGCCGGATCGAAATACAGACGACTGTGGAACTTCTAAAGACTCACCAAGAGAGGTACATTTAAAAACTGACCCTTCTAAATTTTTTTAAATAGGGAATGCATTCGGCTATAGAGAGCAAACTCACCTGATGAGATTCCTGGAAAAAAGAAGGACAACTTTCGCCTGGAGTACGGACGACATGCCCGGAATAGATCCAAGCGTTATCCGGCATGACCTACGAGTAGACCCGAAGCACCCGGCCATCCGGCAAAGAAGAAGAATAATAGGAGAAGAAAGGGACCTTGCGGCACGAGCTGAGGTGCAAAAACTACTTAAGGCCGGATTCATCAGAGAAGTGTCTTATCCCAAGTGGCTGGCCAACGTTGTAATGGTTAAAAAGTCAAACGGCAAATGGAGAATGTGTGTAGATTTCACGGACCTAAATAAGGCATGTCCTAAAGACTTCTACCCATTACCGTCAATAGATAGATTGGTTGTCTCAACGGCTCAAAGCTCTGTCTTAAGTTTCTTGGACGCATTCTCGGGATATAATCAAATAAAGATGAATGAAGAAGATTCGGAAAAAACATCCTTTATTACCTCGGCCGGAACCTTTTGCTACAAGGTAATGCCTTTTGGATTAAAAAATGCGGGAGCAACCTTCCAAAGAATGATAGACAAAGTATTCAAACAACAATTAGCTCGAAACGTGGAGGCATACGTCGATGATATTGTGGTGAGAAGCGATTCTTGGACACAGCACATGGAAGACCTGAAGGAAACTTTTGACACCCTGGACAGATTCCAAATCAAGCTAAATCCGGAAAAATGTGTATTTGGAGTTACAAAGGGGAAGTTCTTAGGCTTTATCGTCGGGCAAAGAGGGATTGAGGTAGATCCCGAAAAAACCCAGGCAATCCTTAATCTATCGCCACCAACGAACATTAAAGATGTGCAAGCATTAAATGGAAGACTCACGGCCTTAGGAAGATTCTGTTCAAAACTCCAAGAGAAGTCAATCCCATTCTTCAACATTCTAAGAAAAAACAAGAGATTTCAGTGGAGTCAAGAGTGTGTAGAAGCCTTTGAAAGGATCAAGGAAATGCTCAGAGAATTGCCAAAATTGGGTGTTCCGGCCCCTGGTCAAGACTTATACCTCTATCTGTCTGCCACAGATTGGGCGGTGGCGGTCGTGCTAATAATGGAGGAGAGAGAAAAAAGGATACCAGTATATTACACCGGAAAGATCCTAACCCCAGCAGAAAGTCGGTACACCAACATCGAAAAAATATTGTTTGCATTAGTCGTTGCGTCCCGAAAGCTTCACCTTATTTTCAGTCACACCGGATATTTGTTAGGACAAATTGGCCTCTAAAGCAGATAGCAAACAACCCGAATGCATCTGGACGAATGGTCAGTTGGACTGTCGAACTCACCCAGTACGAGATTCACTTCCTTCCTCGAACAGCTATAAAAGCACAGGCTTTGGCGGACTTTATAACCGAGACGACCTTCGCCCAAAGGCAAAGAGAGCCCGCAAACCCGCACATCATCTTAGTTGACGGAGCTCGATGTAAGACTGGAGCGGGAGCCGGAATAGTGGTCCAAACACCAGATGGAAGAACTCTTAACTTTGCGTTCCGGTTGGAATTTGAGGTAACAAATAATGAAGCTGAGTATGAGGCTCTCATACAGGGTTTGGAAATCGCCACTGCCTTAGGGGCAATGGGTTTTTTCTTTTATAACAAGACAGTAGCTTCCATTCGTGTCCTTATAAACTTGTCACGTACCTCCAAAAAGGGGGGGAAATGGAGCTTACCTCTTTAAATTCCTTGTGCAGAATTGGAAATATACTCAGACTCAATGTTGGTGGCATGACAAAACGACAATATTTACGAGGTTAAAGAGGAGAAACTCGGGAAGTACTTGGCCAAGGTCCAAGAGACAAAGGCGAACTTTCAGAAGTGTGAATTAAGGCATCTTCCCCGAGTGGAAAATACAGAGGCCGATGCGTTGGCCAAATTGGCCAGTATGGCCGAAAGAATGCCTAGTAAAGTCTGGATGGAAATAAAGGCGAAACCAAGTTTGGAAGAGGTCCGAGTGTGCACCATTGAATCGGACACAGTGGCCAACTCTTGGATGACACCCATCATTGAATACATACAAGGCGGAAGTTTACCGCAAGACGAGAAAGAGGCAGCAAAGATAAAGCGAAGAGCTGCATCTTTCTTCATAGAGCACGGGCAACTCTACAAAAGGTCATTCGCAAGACCAGCACTTAAGTGTGTCACCATAGAGGAGGGAGCAAGGCTCATGAAGGAGCTACACGAGGGAACCTACGGAAACCACCAGGGAAAAAGGGCAATAGTTCACAAAATCCTAAGGTTGGGATACTATTGGCCGGAAATGAAAAAGCATTCTGAAGAGTACATACAAAAATGCATAAAATGCCAGGAACACGGGCACAAGATACATAATCCTCCAGCTACACAAAAAGCTATATTATCCCCGTGTCCCGTTCGCCATGTGGGGGTTAGATATTGTTGGACCTTTCCCGGAAGCATCTCCCGGAAGGTACAAGTTCATCTATGTGGCCATTGATTACTTCACCAAATGGGTAGAGGCCATGCCAACAGTATCTATTACCGCGAGAAAGTCGCAAGACTTTATTTGGAAATACGTGGTCTGCAGGTTTGGAATCCCAAAGGTAATAGTAACAGATAATGGAGCCCAGTTCAATTGCGGTAGCTTTCGGGCATTCTGTGAGGAGTGGAAGATCGATTTAAGGTTGCATCGGTCGCTCATCCGCAAGCAAACGGTCAGGTGGAAAACGCAAATGGGCAAATCGTCAAAGCTATAAAAAGGAGGTTGGACAGCAAGAAAGGAGGATGGGCGGAATTGCTGCCTCAGGTCCTTTGGTCCTACAGAACGACTGAAAAAGGGCCAACTGGAGAAACACCATATAGATTAACCTATGGTCTGGAAGCAATTGTTCCGGCTGAAATTATAGTCCCATCAGTTAGATGGGAATCCTATGACGAGGAAAATAACGGTGAAGGGATAAAAGACAGCCTGGATTTGCTTGAAGAAACTAGGGTCATGGCTCAGGTCCGGATGGAAAGAGATAAGGCAAAGGTGGAGAGATACTTTAACCAAAGGACAAGGGAAAGAAGTTTCGTTCCGGGCGAACTGGTCCTTCGGGAGGTAAAGCAGCCAAAGAAGTTAGAGCCCCAGTGGGAGGGACCTTTTATAATACAACGGCGAACAGGAGTTAAGTGTTTTACTTAAACTCATTCCTTTTATTTAGTGTTGGGTTGGAGTTGGACAACTACATTGCCTTGACCGATTTTGTATCAAGAGGAGTGGAGAAGAGGAGAATTAAAAGGAAACTTGAGAGTTCAAGGTAAGAAAACCTACCTTAATGTATATTGTATATGTTTTAGAATATGGGATGGGTAATTTAATGAATGAACCCAAATTGTGAGGGAAAATGTGTTTGATTGTGGTTGGTAGGAGTTTGTGAAATTTTGTTTGATTTAAGGGCCTTGGAGCCAAGTGTGTTGTGATTTATGCATTATGGTGTATGTGGTGAATTTGATGAGCAAAGATGAAATGTTGTGTGCTAGTAGAACCCTTGTGGGTTTGGTTAGTTTTAGGTTGAACTAAGTGAGGTTATGAGCTTTTGGGCAATGCTAGAAAAGCTAGGTTATGGCGAATTTTCGGTAGAAAACCGAGTGTTAAGGTGATGTTGAGAGGTTGGTGAACCTAAGTGTGCTTGGGAGAAAATAGAAGTGTAAATGAGTGGATTAAACCCACCAAGAACTAGAGAATGAGAGTTGGATGGGTGGATGAAAAAATTGTAGCAAAATGTTGCAGGGAAGCCTGGAAATTCCTAGAGAGTAAACTAGTGTGCAAGACCTTGGAAACAAGAGTTGAACTTGGGTCTTAGAAGTGCATTGGTCTAGGAATGAATTGGAATGGTCAACAAGTAATTTGGTAAGGTTGGAAGAAGGTAGAAACTATCAAGAAGAAGTTAGAAATGCACAAGAGTGCAAAGTGTAAAAATGCAAGAATGAAAATGTAGAATTTAAACAAGAATTGAGTAAGGATTGGACCAACGATTTGAGGAAGTTTAGAGCATGTTTTAAGGTGATTAAACATGTAGAAAACTTGTGGAAAGATTAGGGAATGATTAGGGGTGGATTAAGAATGGTTTAGGGGCTGAAAATTAAAGTTTTAGTAGCTTTTTAGCAGGGTCCGGGACTTGGGGGGGACCAAGTCCCGGACCAAGCATAAAAATGCCCCGAGATTTGATGTAGGAGGTGGTCCAGGACCCTAGTCCAGGACCAGGACCCGGACCAAGTAAGAAAAACGGCCGAGACTTATGCAGAGCATTGGTCCGGGACTTTAGACCCGGACCATGTCCCGGACCATGCCCAAAATGCAACTGAAAGTACTTTAAAGGCTGGAAATGATAGGGGATTGATTGGTGTTGGTTTTAGATGATGATTAGGAGTTGTTTGGTGACTTGTAAAGGTCTTAAGAAGTGTAAACAAGTTGGAGAAGTGATTGAGGAAATTGTGAGTTTAAGAACACATGAACAAAACTAAAGAATAAAGGGATAACGGGTTAATTACGGGAGTACTAGTTTTACATACTGTAGTACCTTAAATTAATGGAGATGTTTGAAATATTATCAGTGGACCAAGAGTAAACCGAGGAACATAAGGCGACCCGGTAAAGTTAAACCAAGGTGTAAGGTATGATTTTTTCATGCCCCGTATGCTACCTTGGTTACTCTGATTTGTGTGCTTGCTTGATTGTGTGATCACCATAACAAGATAAATGCACGAATCGGATTGTTTGCACTTTCTTGTGCTTGTTTTGTATTGCCTTGTTGGATTGTTGATTATATTGAAGTTTGTATAATTCATGAAATGTGTATTTATGGATGAAGTGCTTGATGTTGAATGTGCACTGTAGTTCGACTCATAGCTGAGTCTTGTTTGAGTAGTGACTCGTAGAAAGAGTCTTGTTGTGAATTAATGAAAACATGGGAACACACTATACCTATCGAACCAAGAAATGATAACGCAAACCTATAAACTCACTAGAACGTGAGAGAATTGTACGGGAATTAGTAAACTCCCGATAACGGTTAGAGAACCGAATTGATTTAATCCACAAAACAAATAACAGTGGAAGTATATAATGAACCTCTATTTAGAGGATTGATAAATGTTCAAGATGTGAACCTTGAGAAAAGTAAAGTATGGTAAGGGATCACCAAACCCCTTAGAACGAAAGTCGCCCCACAATGAGAGGATCCGACTAAAATGAACAATGTCCCGAACATGAGAGTATTCAATAAGTTGGGTAAAACCTTAAATCTTAGAATATTAGACATTGAGAATTCCCTAAGCTAATGGAGGATATCGAGAGAGATACTTCTAGGCTAATCTATGAGATTGTGCAATGACTCCGAGAGATGAGTTTTGGGAATTTGAGTAGTCCGGTAGAGAACCGGACATTTGTGAATTTGAGGAGCTAATTGTATAGCTTCATTTGTATTTGTAAGCCCGGTGGTGAGTCTTGTGTATGACTTTGCCCAGAGGTCATGGGCAAAGACTTAAAAGATGCCTTTGAGTATTGAGTATTGGTTTGAGAATTGATTTGAGAATTTGAGTATTGAGTATTGAGTTGAAACTTGAGAGACGTGAGAAATTGAGTTTGAGTGGAGAATTGAGTTGAGTATTGTAGAACTTGCTTGAGGTTGAGAGTAAGAGTACCCAAGAGAGTGGGTAAAGCAATGAGTAATTGAGTAAAGCATAGTGAGGTAGAAACCCTCAAGGCCTACGATTAAGTAATACTAACTAACAAACTTATTGTGTTAGTGTGATTGTATTCCTTGGTTGAATGTGGAGTATTTGTGTGAATGTACATATATAATGTATGTTGTATGCATGATGATTGAATTAAAATGAATCGCGTGCTCTCGACCAAAATAGTCGGTGTACCCCCGTTAGCACGCGGGTGACTAACGGTATTGTAGTACCCGCCGTTGGTAGTTTGATTTCCGCTGCTTGATGATGGTAATTGAGACGGGTTAGGAGTTAATGGTTGGATTAGCGGCTGGGGTGTTACAACAAGTTATAAAGAAAAGAGAACAAGACAAAGATATGGATAAATAACATTAAAGTAAAGTTAGTCATTTAAAAGGAAGTCACACCATGAGTTAGAGAACACCCATTTCTTAGGTTAGATTCAATTACAGTGAGGAGTAGAAAGAATCAAGTAGTCACAAGGACTAGGAATGAAAAGAGAGATCCAAGAACCAACAACTCAAGAGTGGAATAAAACCAACTGGGAGAGATGGCCCCCACCGCCAAGTAGGTCCTTTTTGTACAGGGGATATACAACCCCTCACTGTTTACAACGTCCTTTTGCACAAGGGATACACAGCCCTTAACTGTTACCGATGAAGACGCACCCACGTCACAACAAAAGAATCAGCTCATGGATGAAACGATATCCAGAGTCAAAGGAAGAATTTACCAAGATTGACATTTTCCCATATTCCCACTAGATTACTAACTGCACAAGTGCAATACCAAAACACTCAGTTCTACAGAGTGCAGAGGCGTAAACCCTCGACAGTTAATATCTAATGAAACAACCAGATAGGAGGAACCAATACTCATGTAAGTTATACATTCAAGGCTCAATTAGTCACATCAAGCTGAGTTAGTCACACAAACAATTTCCCTTTGGAAATTCATTTCAGCTCAGTTAGCGTTTTCCAAAACATTCCATAAAGTCCGTTAGGAAAAGTATCTGAGTATGAGAAATCGTACCTGATTAATGCTATAGCAGTTCTAGTAGACTCGTGCAAACATTCAACAACACTCTGAGGAACATTAAAGATAGTCTATTATCAATAACTTATATCCTAATTTAAACTTAAACAAATTCCTCACTCTTAATTCTAAATCTCAATTATCTTGTAAGCCCTCACTTAAATGTTATGTATAACCTTTGACTTATTTAGAATGTTGTATAGCCCAAGATTGTAAGGTCAAGGAATGCATTTTACTAACACTTGTTAATTATTCCACTCTTATCCACTTACTAGTACTTAACCATAATTCTCACATTCAAGAGTTTTGAGACCCTTATATCATAAGTGCATTTTATATTATTCAATTAATCTTAGAATCTCAATAATAATTCCTAAGTTCAATACCTTTATTCTTACTTCAGGATAAACAACGTACTATAACCTACGATGGGTTTATCTTAGAATACTATACTATTATTACACAATGTAACGATTATGTATTTTATCAATATCTACTGGGTAACCCATTATGATTAAGTTTTCCCCTTAACTTAAGTAAGATCTACATCCTGTATATTGGAATTATAGTGTTGTAGATGCATTTTATTATAACTTAATTGAGCTACTAAACTCAATTATCTTATCTTTAGTTCAGAATAAATTTTTACAACCATCTACTAATCTTGTCATAAGATGTTAACTTACTTTTCATCTTGAAATAACTATATTATAATTAACTTAGACTTATCAAACTCTTACATTTAGTATTCACAAGGTATATTATTTGCTTTATCATTACCTATATAATAAGATGTTTTAAGACAACCTTTTATGTATCCTTACTTACATTTAATTTCCTAAATGTTTTACTTTTACACACATTCCCTCCATAGACTATGTATAATCCTTTTATACTAACTTCAATAAACTTAAGTCTTAAATACATTTTAAATTGTTTATAAAACCTAAGGTTTCAAAGGAATAACTCGACAAATCAATTTCCTTTATTATGTTTTAGGATAGACATTACGTCTTAACATAAGGTAAAATTTACCTAAGAATTAAATTCTCGTTCATAAGTGAGATTGTTAATTAACTCATAAGATCGTCTATTCTGAAAAATCCTCATACCTTCAATTCAAATGACATATTAATATTTCCAATGTCATAAAGTAGATTAATATAATCTCTTATGTAACTTAACTTCATCAAAATAAAGGTTCAAAGGTTTTAAGTATCTAATTTATATTTGCATACCTTTTTATAAGTTCTGGCTATTAATTACAATACTTATTTATAAACTCACATTCTGAATATTGGTAATTAATGTTATAAATGTATTTTATATGGCTTATCTAATTCTAAGAAGCTTAAAGATTATTATTTAGATTAATTTCCTAATCATAGTTTAATATAATATCATAATCCTTTTAATGATTTTATCTTAAAACATTAAGTTATTATTCAATACTATAAATGTTATGAAATGATTAAATCCAGACTTATTAACCCACCTCGCATTTAGATGTAAGGTATTTTATTTATTTTATTATTAATTATATAATAAGATCTATCTGTGTCACAACTCATGTAGTCAAATTACAAATATTCCTAAGTCTTAACTTATTAATTACCTAATCCAATTATCGATTTACATTCTAGTCATTGACAAATAATATTATACATATATTTTTAATATGGTTTATATAAATCTTAGAATTTCAAAGGTAACTCTTTAAGCTTAACTTCATAACTATAATTTAACACCACCTCATAGAATATTATTTTGGTAGTATTATGTATAGGTTTAGTTTAACTTATTAATTCTTTCTATTCTATTTTCTATATATATTAGGATTTATTCAAGACATTCTCTATGTAGTTTTATTGTATTTAATTATCTCTGTTAACTTTTACACAAATCCACATCCAATATATGGTTTATAAAATCAAGTATTTTCCTTAGTTCCAACTAAGTATATTAACTTCCATATTATATAATTAATATCAGTCTAGATTAATTTAACTCCTTGATTTAACCTAAGTTACTATTTTATTTCTTTTATATATGTATATATATATATATATATATTATATAATTTTTACTTCACTTAAAAGTTGATACCTAAAAATATTTATTAACATTCTGTATTAATTACTAGTTTAGTTTTCTTATATTATTCCCAGCCTATAATGTTCATTAATCAACTATACTTTAATTTTTTTGGTTACATTAAAAACCATACTCCCTCCGTCCTGAATTGACCGTCCTGTTTACTATTTGGACATGTCGTTTGACTTCAACTTTTAACATATAAGATAAATTAATTTTGAAAATTTAAGTTTTGCATATGATTCCTTACATGATATTGAAGTGGAAAAACGTGTCATAAAGCAAACAGGACGGTCAATTCAGCACGGAGGGAGTATATTATAAGATAACTTATGAAAAATTCATAAACATAATCTTTTTGACCCATTTACTCGTGTCTAAAAATTCCCAAATTTAATATATAGTAACTATGATATTTTAGACATATTAAAAAAAATTTACTTCATAAAAATCTCTTTGTTAATTATCTCAAAAATTCTAGAATACTCAGAACTTACAAAAATTATAATTTACGTTTAAAATCTCAAAACCCATATTAATTTACATTACAATAAACTAGATTTTATAAGGAATCTATGGTTAAAATTTCGTGTCAAAATACATTAGGGAATCATATTAAATAAATTTAACAAGTTAGGGCTTTATTCTAGAATTTATAATACTTAATATACTACTAATTACCTACGTTATAATCTCGGTCGTCCGTTTCTCCTAACTACGATCGGACGACCCAGATTGATCAAGTTCATCAGCAAACCCAAACCGAATGTTGAGTGGGAATTCATCAATGTCTCTCAATCCACAAAACCAAATTCGTTGATTCTTGTTTCATTGGATTCGAAATATAATTGCGGTTACAACGGTACCAATTTCGTGAATTATCATGCAACGATCAGGGATTTCGAATCTGGATAATTCGAGTTAGGGTTTATACCGGTTTGAATTGATTTCGACAAATTCTCTAGTTATAGAGTATAATTGGTCAAATTGATAGTTGGGTATGACCGATAATGCAATAATGAAAGTCAATATCGGAGTAATTTGGTCGGAAACATACCAAAGAAGCGCCGGTGAGGGAAATTAAAATCGAATTTCTGGAAAGGTTCAAAAGTTCAGGTTGTTCGAGTAGCTAACTTTGAGGATCTATAAAATAAGTTTTAGATCGAATTAGGCCATGTTTTTGGGCTCAATCGAAAGAGGAGATGTAGCTCTACAAATTGATAGCAACATCTTAATCTAATATGCAATACACAGAAAGAAATCTAAGTCGAAAGTCTTGGGTTTATACCTTGCGCTTTTTATGATTTTATGTGCATGACGAATCGGGAACTTTAGACGCTTCGTTCTTGCACACGATTGGAAATTAGCCTTGGGTGTAAACAGAGAAGTTGTAGAGGGATTAGAGATCTACAAAGCAAGCTAGAGAAAGTTAATTTTCATTCACGGACAAAGAAGTTATGATAGGGCGAAGTTTACCTGATTAACTCATTTTCTGGAAATTCTGGGTTGCAGTTTTTCGGGGAGGCAACCTCAGATCAATTTTGCAGTCGATGTAGAAGGAATTAGGTTGAGTATGAGTAATGGTTAGAAAGAGGGTTTGTAATATAATAGAATGAAGAAAACGGCATTCGAAAATTCTAAAAGACGGATGAGATATCGATGTCACAAGTTAGGTAATATTTAGAAGGTTGCTAGAGGACTTAGGCAAATTTTTAGGGAATTCTGGTGAGGCTGACGTGGCAAGGTGCGTGGCTGAGTCAGGGAAACCCTAGCCACATCACCACCCTGAAAAATCTTGGCTCTAAAATTCATTATATCATAACTTTGGCTAGAATGATCCGTTTTTAACGTTCTTATTATCAATCTTATTGGTTTTCCATAAACATTTTAATGGTATAGGTTTCATGGGCTGGTTTGACCATTCTCAAAAAGTCAACCCTAGCAAGGTTTAAGGAGCTTTAAGGTTTCTATGATTTTATATTGACTTTTATGATTCAAATCAATGCTCCAAATATTTCTAAAATCTTTATAATGTAATTAGAGTTTCTCCAAAAAAATCAAGATTTATTGACTCATAAAAAATCTTATTATTAAATTCATAATACCATATAATAATTTAGTTTTAATTGTATTATTTAGGATTTAATAAAAGAAATCCCCTAAATTAATTTAGATTAATTTAGGGGTATTTCAATAGTCTGGCACGATGCCTCACGTTATACTTCACAAATAAATAAAAACAAGATTGAATAAATTAAACAACGCAAAATAAAATTAACAGTAAACAAGATCTGGCATAATGCCTCACGTGATATTAGATTATGGCATGATGCCTCACACGATATCAATTCCTGGCACAATGTCTCACGTGATATTGAATTCTGGTATGATGTCTCACGTGATTATTTTCTGACGATATGCCTCACATGATATTAATTTGACATAATAATAATAAAATCAGTCATTATTAAAAACAATTATGTAGATATGTTGTTGATCATTTTTTTTTCCAACTTAAAGTCATAAGGCTATAAAATTCAATAAACGAAACAGTAGAGGAATCTACCTCACCGACAGATGGATCCACAGATCCGGTTTCTCTTTTCTGAACATGATTAGTAAGTTTGGGGCGCAGCACATTCGAACAAGCTCTCTTCTAACTTATTGCGGTCTACCTCCATGCCCGTAGAACAGGAAAAAAAGAGTGTATCTTTTTCTTGGAAACTTGACGAGGAACATGTTAGCGGCAACACTTCCAACCGTCATCAATGTAAAATCGATCTTATCAGCAAAGATGAATAGCTTTTTAAAAAGCAACCTTTTTTTTGCACTGATCGGTCTCTTATTCTTCTTATTGTTGTAGATGTATGTATTGGTAGAGGTGAGAATGTCAGGGGTTTGAAGTTGAAGCATGGTCGGTGATGATTTTCTTACATCAACGCCACCAATGGAATGAGGAGGATTACGGTTATCTTCCAAAATTATTGAATTGATTCTTCAGTTTTGTATCGGCAGGGATGATTGGAGTTAGGGGAGGTTTTGCAGGGTAGAGACTCGTGTTGATAACGTGTTGTAAATGAGAGAGTCTGCATAGTGAGACGAGATAGAGAGGCAACTGAAATTCTTATTTCAATAGAGTATACAATGCCTCTATTTATAAAGGGTTAGATATAAGGGGAAATCCTAATTACATAAAGATATGGAGTCCAATATATATATTTATAACAGCGACAGATTTATAGTAAATGTAATCATTATAGACAGAAAAGTTTTTTTAGAATTCATAATTTATATATTTTTTTTGAATTATTTAAAAATCTAATTTATTATAATAAATATTTATCTTTTATTTAAATTTATATAAATAATTACATAATATAAAATAAACTTATAAATATAATAACAAATATTATGGAGAAGAACCATTTTAAGAAGATAAAAATTTGTTTATAATACGGTTGTAAATGATAAAAACAGACTAGTAATACTTTTCTGGTGTTCTTTTTTTTTAAAAAAAAAAATGAACTGGTCCATTATTTTTTATATTTTACAAAAGACGTACAGCTTGAATATGTCCATTAAAGATGGAAAGAAAAAACTTCAAGCTGGTCTATTTTTTGGCCATAATTAATGAAAAATAAAGAACCGTTTTCATGTTGTTCTTTAAAGTTTGTAAAAAATGATGAACTTGAAACATTTGTTTTAGATGGATGAGCATAAAGCTAATCTTTATGGACAAAAAAGATGGACAACCGTTTCTTATACATTTATTTTTTTACATGATATTAAAATTTTGTTTTTTTAATTAAAGTATCCATATTTTATATTGCAATTGAAACTTTTGAGTTTGTTTTTAATTAAAGATTAGAAATGGGAATAGATTTAATTTATTTTTTTAATGAAAATTGACTATAAATTTAAAATTGCATTAACCGAAAAACTAATTACATATTTTTATCATATAACCCCATATCATACAAGAATATTACAATTGTAACCTAAAAATCTATTTAATTTATTACTATTTATTTAAAACTATTTTTTAAACCGTAACATTCATTGTGTCGTTAAAAAAAATTAAAGAAAGTATGAGTGTCCCTATTAAAGTGGATTAATATGCCAAGCGTGTCTTGAATATATAAAAAAGGTATGTTTTGTTAATAATGGGAGAGAAAGCGGAGGAAAAGCAAAACAACAATCGGGTTTTCATTACGTGATACCTAAGTATAATGATCTCTATTTATAGAGAGGTAATGGGATAACCTAATAGGGCAATATAGACATTCACTATTTATAACACTCCCCCTTGAATGTCTGATATTATTGTCTCGTTAAAAACCTTGCTTGGAAAAACCCAGTGGTATAAAACCAAGACTAAGAAAAAAAGAGTGCAATCATGAGTTCTTCCACTGAACTAAATGCCACTTCAAATCTCTGAATCTACATAGTCTAATCTTATGGATTAACTTTTTGAACGTTGAAGTAGGAAGCGACTTGGTGAATATCTCAGCCAAATTCTAGCCTGAGCGAATTTGTTGTATATCAATTTCTCCATTCTTCTGAAGCTCATGGGTGTAGAAAAACTTGGGGGATATGTGCTTCGTTTTATCTCCTTTGATGTACCCGTCTCTCATTTGACTAATACAGGCAGCATTGTCTTCATATAATGTTGTGGGAATTTTTTGGTCTAAGGATAAGCCACACGTCACTTGTTGAAATACCCCGAACTTAAATATAGCGATTAAATTATCCTAATCCTTATTTAAGCGCCTAATAAGGATTAAGAAATATTGGTAAGGGAAAATAAATCCAAAAGGAATAAAGAAACGCTTAAAAAGCGAAAAACGCTAAATAAGGCGTTAAATAACCATAGGAGGTATGAGACCCCGAATAGCGTATTATATGGATTCCAAAGGTTTAATAAGACCTAAATAATATATGGGAACAACTCCCGAAGAAAACGGATCCAAATAATGTATTAAAACGCTAATAGAGCGTTAACGCACGTTTTTCGAGAAAACCCGAAAACGTGATTTTAAGTGGTCAAACGAACCTGTAAAAATTTATAAGTCATTAAATAAATATTATTAAGCATTTATGGAAGCTTAATAACCAATAAAAATAAAGAAACGAGAAAATCCCGGAAAACGGGCCCGGTTAGTGAATGGTATCAAAACCGGGTAAAATAACGAGCGTTTTCTGTAAAAGATGAAAAACGCTCCAGCTAGTATAACAGTGGGGGCCGGTTTTTACTAGTTAAATAACCCCTCACACACACATGTAACTAGTTAACAATAAAGAGGAATCAAAAAGCAAAAGTAATAAAGTAAACACTACTTTATTCCCTTTTCTCTCACCTCACTCTCACATTTCACTCACCTCTCTCTTTCCTTCCTTCCCTCCATCGATTTCTCCCTCCTCTCTCCTCTGGTAGGGGCAATTTTTGGAGCTCCAAGAGAAGCTTCAATGGCTTCTCATCTTTCCATCCATGCTCCACCCTCATTTGAACTTCAAAGGTAAAAATAACTACATATTTGAACTCCCCTCATCCTCCTCTACACTTCTCTCTTTTAAAAATCCAAAAATGAGGAAGTTCATCTCCATGGGTTTTCCCCATTCAAAGAGAAAATAACATCAATGGGTAGCTTGAAGTCTCCTCTCTCCATTAAGGTAAAAATCTACATGAAAAACTCATGTTTCCTCCATCCTTCTTTACAACCGATTTTTACCCCTTGTAATGCCTTGTTTTCTCTCTCTCTCTTTTGGGCATCAATTCAACCTTGCAATGGTGGTTGATTCACCTTCTTGAACCAAGGGCTAAAACCCCTTCCAAAACACTCCAAAGGTAAACCCTAGAATTTGTGCTTTAAACATCTCAATGAATTAGTATAAATCTAAGGGTTAGTATTTTGATTATACTTGTTTTGTGTGCTTTGGGTGATGGGAATGGAGTTGGCAACTCCACTCCCCATATAGCCGATTTGTGCAAGAAAGAGAGAAGGAGAAGAATTGGAAAAGAAAGAAGGAAATAAGAGCTTAAGGTAAGAGCTCTTTCTTAATGCTATATTTTAATGCATTAGAGTAATGGGAATGGGTAAAATAATTTAAAGAACCCAAATCTTGTATTAGTATTGTAGGTTGTGGAAGTTTGAGTATTTGTGAGCTAGCATTTGAATTGTAGGCCTTAGAGCCAAGTAAATTGTGTATGAGTATTAGTATTGTTGTTTGATGGAGTATTGATGTAGTGAGGTGGATTTGTATTGCTTTGAGTGCTGGTAGGACCCTTGTATGGGTGTGGCTAGAATAGGAATGAATTTGGTGAGAAAGTATGTGTGTGGATAAGTGAGAATTGTAGGTGAACTATGGCAAAATTTTGGTAGGAAATATGTATTTAAGAATGACTTGGTGAATGGGAGAACCAAGGTATGTATTGGGATGAGTAAGGAGATTTAGTAACCATGGAATGGTAGTGTGGTATGAGGATGTAAGGATGTAAAAATCTGTAGCAAAGAGGCATCTAAATGCATTGTGGAACTATGAAGAATTAGTGTGCAAGAGTTGGTAAGAAGAGAGTTGGACTTGGGTATAGGCAGTGTAATGACTTGGAAATGTATTTGGGATGCTAGAAGTGACATTAGTAGAGGAAGTTAAGAATGGTAAAAGATGGTTTAAAAATCTGTAGCATAAGTAAAACAAAAACTGTTACATTTGTGGGAAAAGAAGTGAGGAAATTGTGTAAGTTGATTGATGGATTTAGTAATGGGATTGGTGGATGGATTGAGGTATATTGGGAAGCCTAGATGGCACTAAAACATGTGGGATTACTTGCAGGAAGATTGAGGAAGTAATGGGTAAGAAGAGGGGCTGAAACCAGAAATAAAAATGCAAATACTGGGCCGGACCGACCTTGGGACCGGACTTGCAAGGTCGGTCGAGCCCAGATTTACAAAGGACGGAAACCTTCTGGAATGGACCGACCTTGGGACCGGACATGCAAGGTCGGTCGGCCATAAGAATTTCCCGTAATGTAACCTACTGGAATGGACCGACCTTGCGACCGGACTTGCAAGGTCGGTCGACTCAAAATTTTCCCGTCATGTAACTTACTGGAATGGACCGACCTTGCGACCGGACTTGCAAGGTCGGTCGGGCTAAAAAAATTTCCGTCTGTAACTCACTGGAATGGACCGACCTTGGGACCGGACTTGCAAGGTCGGTCGGCCCTGAAATTTTCCAGTGCATTTCCCTACTGACTTCGACCGACCCTGGGACCGGACTTGGGTAAGGTCGGTCGAGTCATACAAAAAAAAAGGAAAAAAATTAATTAATTAAATAATAATGATATATATATATGTATATATATGTATACCCACATATACATATGTACGTATATGTAAGTAAACCAGTGTTAAGTAAGGAAACAAACTTAAAGAAAGTAAACAATGTGTAAGTATAAGAACAGTAAGTGAAACCGAAACAACGGGACGACGGGGTAAGTACGGGAGGAGCAATTATGTAAGTAATGTAATGCGTAGTATTGATTGAACCGTTTGGCATGTAGCCGGGGGTTCAAGAATAGGACTCGAGGAACAAATAAGGACTAAGGAACAAGAAGGCACCGGTAAAGTAAATTGCAGAAAAAGGTATGATTTCTTCATGCCCTGTATCCTAATCTGGTTACCCCGATTTGTGTGCTTATTTGATCACCTAATAAGATAAATGCATGAATCGGACTATATTGCACTTACTTGTGCTTGTTTACATTGTTCTTGATATTTGTCTTGAACAATAGTTTGTATAATTCATGAAATATATGAATGATGATGAACTGTATTCGAATCTTGTATTGTACTCAAGTATTGCATTGTATTTCGTATGAATGTGTATTGAGCAATGTATTTGTGTATGTGGCTTGAGTGAATGACTTCTACTAATTTCTAACCACCTAACTCCTAACAAAAGTACTAAGTAAATTGGAATGAGTAGAAGTCCGATATAGCTTCGGCCACACGTGAGGATGAGGAGACATAAGAGGTTGGATCCGATTCCTGGTTCTTAAACTGGTCCACGGCCCAAATCCCTTAAATGGGTAGCATCCTGGATTGGTGAACCAAGTAAATCCCGGTGGTGGGACCGAGTAGTTCCCCGGGCCGGAGGTCCCGACGACTTGACTTGAGTAAATAAGTATGTATGAGTATGAGTATGTATGCGTAAGTACTATGGAACGAGTAAAAGAGTAATCTCCACCCGATTAACCCGGGTGGACCAATGAAGCTAACAAGTATGGATTATTGTGTATGTATTGCGTAAGTACTATGTATGTATCGTGTATGTGTAGCCCGGAAGAAGGTAAGTAGGAATTTGGTGGACTTGTATTGTCTCCCTTGTGTGTATGGTACTGTGTGTATGTATGTATGTCTTGTAAAATATTGTAATATTGTGCATAAGAGCATGTATGTTGAATGAAATCAATCGCATGTATTCGACCAAGTGGTCGGTGTACCCTCACTAGTACGCGGGGTATGCGGTTATCATGCTCAGCGAAAGCTGACCCCCTCGGGGGAACGTTTTTAGTGTGCAGGTACCCGAAGAGGATATGGTCAAGGCACGAGACCGGTGACTACATTCGGATAGTTAGTAGTAGAATGTAGAGGTGTACTAAGTAGCACTTCCCCCCTACACCTAGGGAGCAAGTAGTTTGTGAGGAATGGGTAGTAGTTAGACTCTTAATGAGCATGTATGGAATTGAAAGAGGTATTCTACTTGTATAAGGATTTTAGTAAACTCGGTATATTAACATGTATTTGACTTAGGGTATTGTATGAATGGGAAGTTGTAATACCTAATTGGTAATTGTAGTGAAGCTTGTATTTGTGTAGCACTCGGATATTCCGGTTCCATCAGACCGATACTTGTATGTAGAAGTATTACCTTGTTAGTCACGTGGGTGACTAACGGCATTGTATCACCCACTGTATGTAAGCAAGTATCCGCTGCGTGACTCGGAAGCACGAGGAGATTGGACGGTAATGATTGTATTAATGGTAGGGGTGTTACACTTGTACATGCTGAATCATGGACCTTAACTAAACACATTCTCGACTAGCTTCGTGCATCACTAGTATTTTTGCATGATTGGAGAAGGTGGCGACACTCGTTTGCTTTATAGACTTTCATGATATAGTCATACCTCCATGAGTAAAAACATAACCTGTTTGTGACCTTGCGTTGTGGGGATTAGATAGGTAGCCAGCATCAGCACAACATACTAAATTAGACTCAGGTGACTTTAGAAAGGATAACCCCATATCCATTGTACCTCGAAGATAACGAAGTACATGCTTAACACCATTTGCCTTTTTGTAGGAGCAGAGCTATATCTTGCTAATAGATTTTCAGATAATGCTATATTAGGTCGAGTATAACTCGCCAAGTACACTAATGCTCCAATAGCACATAGATATAGGACTTCAGGACCAAGTAACTCTTTGTCACTTTTACGGGGCCTAAATAGGTCCTTGTTTACATCTAGGGACCTAACAACCATTGGAGTGCTTAATGAATGAGCATGGTCCATATAAACCTTTTTAGCACCTTTGTAATATAGTTAGTCTGATGTAGGAATACCCCACTTTACGAATGCTCGAGTTGCAGTCAAAGACAGAATTTTGTCTTACCAAGATTCTTCATTTCAAATTCTAACCTCAAATATTCAACAGCTTGTTGAAGTTCTATAGGTGTTCCAATTATGTTGTGGTCATCAACATAAACTACAATTATGACAATCCCAGATCCACTTTACTTTATGAATATACAGGGACAAATCGAGTCCAAGACATTTTTCTTCATGAATATTCACTGAGGAGATTATACCACATACAACCTAACAACTTTAGTCCATAGTGGGATTTATTCAATTTAGTAGAGACATTTTCTCTAGAGCTTGATTTGAATGCTTCATACAATTTAAATCCCTCTGGTAGCCTCATATAAATGTCGTTATCAAGAGATCCATATAGATAGGTTGTAACCACATCCATTAAACGGAACTCAATATTTTCTGGATTGCCAAACTAATCAAATATCTAAAACTTGTGGCATCCATAACTAGGGAATAAGTTTCTTCGTAGTCAATACTAAGTTTTTTACTAAACCCATGTGCAGCTAGACGAGCTTTGTATCTAACAATTTCATTTTGCTCGTTTCGTTTTCGCACAAACACCCATTTATAACCAACTGGTTTTACATTACTGGGTATATGGACCACTGGTCCAAAAACCTCACTTTTTTTAAGTGAGTTTAATTCTGCTTGAATAGTATGTTAAGTCAAGATTCTTTAGTTTTGATGATAGCAAACCTGTGTTGTTTATCTAATATGTTTGTTGAGCTTACAATTCAGATAAACAGGTAGCGGAGTGGCTTAGCACGCAAGGTCGCAAGCGCACTCCATTCATGACAGGTGCTCATCCAGTCGGGCACCTGTCTGGGAGAGCTCCGATAGAACTTCTAGTACACATAAGAAGTCAAATACTACACAACCATATCTCTCATGCATCAGACACAGTAGAAAGACAAAAGACATCAAGTGTGCCGACAAACTCATGCATCCACACAAGCAACTAGCTCACGACAAAGTCTTGCTCAATAATGAACAAGATAACAAGACAAGGCCAGGGCTATTAAGAGGCACTCATTACACAGCATTAAATAAAGCCTGGGAGAGCATTAATGAGGCAAACAAGATCAGGCAAGTGGAGAGAGCAAGTGGTGACCGACCACCTGAGCACACACCTTCAACGTGTCCAACCACAGGGCGACATGTGTCTTGACGGCTCCAAAGCTAGTTGAAGATCAGCATATACTTGAGTGTGGCTATTTTACTAGGGATGAAGAAGCAAACGACTCCTAGAGTCTAGAAGATCATAGGCCGTTTGTTACACATCTAAACGTACTTGTATAAATACGATGTACAACGTATTATGTAAATTAACTTGGTTATACATGAAAAAGAGAGATAACTAGAGCAAGTGTAAATCAGACTGAGTGTGTGTAAGTACTAGGAAGTTGGTAAGCTGGGTAGGACTGGGTTGGTGAATGAATACTGTGTGTATTTGGTAGACTGATCAGTTGGGGAACGGTTGGGGAACCGTAGGCCTGCTGTCAGGAGAGGGTAAAGGACTTAGGGATAAAGTCCTAAACTGTCCCAGAGTCCGTAGGTAAGGCGGAGGGAGATTGAGTGAATTTATGTGTGTAAATTCTCAATCAAAAAGGAGTTTCCAGTTTGAGTTTATCAAGTACTCCCCTGAAATATCAAGTAGTTCACATAGGATAAAGAGACGTCCACAACCGGTCAAGGACGTATTAGGAGCACTGGCCAGTTTCAATTGGTATCAGAGCGGGTCTGTTCTAGAAAGCTAACTGCTTTGGAAGAGGATCAAAATGTCTCATTCAAACCTACTGGCGTCAGAAGAAGGTTCTGCACCAAATCGTCCACCACTTTTCAATGAAGACAACTACACTTACAGGAAGAACAAGATGAAGTTTCATATCAAGTATGATGATCCAAGGATGTGGAGGGTAGTATCACGTGGGGAATACATCTTCCAAGACACTGACAAGACATATCAATCGACAACATGACTGATGATCAAATTAAGAAGCTGATATTCAATGAACGAGCAGTAATGTAACACCCCTCTCGATAAACACGTAATAATCCCTCTCGTAGCATAATTAAAGACGTCTTACAGTGGAAGTTTAAACAACAATAATAATCCTCACTCGGGTGTCACATGCCATTACTCGCCCATGCGAGTAAAGAAGCAGAAACTAAATATAACAACAGAATAAACAACGATACTAAACCACAGTGATAACGAGATAAACACCTATACATCATACTAAGTCCATAATCATAACCGACGACAAGTGAGCGTCTACCCATTCCCGAATGTATACAACAGTATCATCATACAACCCGAAGTCTAACATAATTATACAAAAGGAATTCCCTGTGCGGTAAGTAAAAACAAAAACCCTAACTACCCGGGTCCCGCACTTCGGCTTCCACGCGATCAACGTCCTGCAAAACACCGTGGAGGCTCAGCGATAAACGCTGAGTATGCTAGGTATGCATTTAGACCATATTGGTCACTTAGTCATTTTAACCATCTTAGCATTAGATTCATTACATGTTTTACCGGTTTACAGTTATAATAAATACTGTAAATACCATGCATAAACGCATAATCATCCAATTGACACAATCACTACATTTCACAGACAATAATTGCATAAAAAAATATATCGAATAAGTGCAATAAAGTGCGTAATCACTTTTAGCGAACGGTATTCATACTTGTATTAATATTCGGCCTTCAAGGCCCTATCCAATATCACCATGTTTACTCACATCACCAGTTGGGTGTCATGTTAGGACAGCCCGAATTAATCTATTAAATTGACAGTAGTCCTCCCGTACACACAAAGGTGCTCATGTTTGCCAGAGGTCCGGAGGCCCCTGGTCTTCCACTGTGCCTTAATAAGGCGTCCATAAAAAGGTCGTAGCCATGTACAAACAGTAGGTACCATCTGACCAACGATCTATGTAGGCTCGTTGGAATTTTCAGGAGCAGGACCCGATCGGGTATCCACTCAGTGATCACAAATACGCAACCAGGTAGTTCATAAACTACACTGAATTTCTCTCCTCATCTCATACCAATTCTCTCATAGGTTTAAGTGTCTTAATCATTTCCTAAGATATACTCTTAGTTTTATGGAGAATACATTTTATATAGATGCCTTCGAGGTCTTACGCAAATACTTAGAAGCAGTCTAGGTCATATTCATGTTTGAGATCCATGCTCTAGAGACCGGTATAGTCGTGTCTCGTTCCTAAGTATTTTACTTAGGTTATTGTGACAGTAATAACCGTCGTACCTTATTAGATAGTAATACTATACTTTCACACGCGTATATGTATGTTTATATAAGTCAAACTATAGTCGACATAATATTAGTCCGATGGACATTCGCGTATAATAAAAACGATGCGATACAAACATTAGGCATACATTTTAATTCACACATACATGCATATAAGCACAGACACATCTTAAACACAATCAATATTGACTGAACCTGAGAAAGTCCTCAAGACAATTCAGTCCACACCGCCCACATACTGTACACCACATACCAAGGATGTGCAAAACCCTAAGCTCGTCTGGCGCCTTTGTTTGACGTACGGTCTAGAATATTAATATCACTACGAGTTAGTCTCCATGACTAACCAGATCCAGTATTTTCGAATAACGTTATAACCCCGACAGTTCATCCCTGGATTTAAACAATTAATTGTACGGGTTTATCTAAACAAGTCGGCTTCGTTACGTAGACTCGTAGTTCGTAGTAATTTTGACTGTTGAGTTTAATTCATTATAACTCATGTCATTCCCTATTGTTTTAGTAACCTTTTCATATTTATTCTAAACCATTGTATATCATAGTTATACTTGTATACTCTGTTTATAATCTATTATATTATCTAACCTTGTTCATATATGTATTTAAACATATAACCTATAGTTGTGTGCATACATGCAATGATACTATATGGTATCATTATTATTCCACCATTCATTATAATACATTGCATTACTTAACCCATTTACCTTGTAACAAGTTACATTTAAATTCAAAACTTAGTAACTTATAGTTTATAACTATACTCATGTATTATCATTCACCATTTATTATCATATGGTTTCCTATCATAATATATACTCAATCTTATTTATATGCCTCACGCATTTATATATATGTATCTATATATATAAGTTTCATGAATTATAAAACCCTTATATTTAAATGCTACATTTACCATTTTATGTAAGAGAATTATTCTTACTAATTTGTACTATATAATACAACTTATATTAAGATTTTTATGTTAATATTATGTAACATTTATATTGTATAATTTCAACTCCTAAGGTTTATTCAATATACACCTTATTTTATAAATCCCATTTATTTATTGTTTGTCACATTATTTCATGTGAATATTCTTACTTATATTAATTCCATTTAAATCACATTTATACTATATAATAGTTACCACATTTATGACATTGTAGACCATAGTCTAAAATTCATTGTCCAAACATTCTTATTTGTGCAACAGCACTATAATTCCCATTAATCTCATTTTGACCACATAACATTTCATAATGTTAAATTATATACTCACATCATATAACATGATATTTTTATCTCATTATAACTTATAACCTATAGTTTTATATAAAACTATTATAATTGCCGAGAAGGCACAAATGTTATCACCTTAATTTTATCAACTTCCCACACTTTTATTTTATTACAATTTCACCACACATTTTATACAATGTTATACATACCATATAATATAACATTTTAAACTTTATAATAAGTATAACCTAAGGGTATATATACTTAAAAATAACCGAACAGGCCCTAGGGTCTGTTCTAATTCGTTTTTCTGCCCAACAACATTTCTTATTTACAAATTGACCACATTTATAATATATACTTTATAATGTCATATAAATTATATATTATACCATTTTCTTATTTAAACCTCTTATAATCTTCCAAAAATCACCAAACTTCACCAAAGTGTTATAAATTGTTATATTAAGCATTTCTACCCAGAAACGTTTGGTAATTACATTTCCACCCCAAATGTTATGTAATTTTTACAAGGGAAAATTCACGATATACCCCTGTTTCCTTTCGTAATTCACAATATATCCCTGTGATTTTCGTAATTCAACTTTAAACATACTTAAATGTTGTCCAAAATTGATGAAACTTTACATGGACGATGCTAAAGTGTTATATTTTGATCCAATATCAAATTTGAAGTTTTTTAAGCTCACATGTGGACCTGGGACCCAATGAACTGCTCATTGGGTCCCCATAGGTCACATGTGAGCTTAAAAACTTCAAATTTGATATTGGACCAAAATTTAACACTTTAGCATCGTCCATGTAAAGTTTCATCAATTTTGGACAACATTTAAGCATGTTTAAAGTTGAATTACTAAAACCACAGGGGTATATTATGAATTACGAAAGAAAATAGGGGTATCTCGTGAATTTTCCCTATTTGCAATTTAATACATAACTTAATATAAGTTGATAATTTACTAGTTTACCAAATTTGGTCAATGTCTCTTACATGGTCAATGTTTGACCTCTAGACATGGTTTTGACCACAAGTTTCAGGTAATTACAATACTTACCCCAATTTTTCCCATAATTATAATTTTTACCCCAAAACTTAATAAAATCTTATAATTTTTATTTAAACTCCTTTTAACACCTAGTTTTCGGCTATATTCATTTTTAGCCCCCAAATTTCATTTTAATAACAGTTTGACCCCTATTTGTTCTCGGTAATCTTAATTATTACCTTAAACCTAATTTTAACTTAATATACATAATTAAAATGGCCTAAGGTACATGGCCTTATTACAAACTTTAGCTTATACAATAAATTACACATAAATGTCTCAAATACTTTAAACTCTCAGACTTGCACACATTTTCTCCATATTTACCAATTTTCCATATAATGTCTTAAATTTGACAAAATTATACCACTTAATCACATTAATAATTTACCAACTCATTTCTTAGTCAACTTAAGGTCAAATTTGATCATTTCACTAAGTTCACTCACGGCGATATAATTAGAAGCAGCTTAAAAGCATATTAACAAATCAAAGTTGAGATTAAGGTATTTTATACCTTGATTTAGCAAAGGCAAGGCCTTGTTTGGCCATGGCACTTTAGGGGGAAATTTCCACATCTTCCTAAATGTGTTCTAACAGCAAGACAATGATATGGTTAGGTTCCAAACTTGAACTAACCATAAGAGTAATCATAAGCCATTAAAAACCTAGATTTTTACCTCAAAATCGTAAGGCTTTCCCAAGCTGTTCTCGGCCCTATTTTCCAGAACAAGAAGAGTTTCAAAACACTCTTTAAACTTAGGTATAAAAACGCAAATGAATAAGTGGGAGATGGCTAGGTTTTACCTTGATTAAATGCCAAAATGGTGTTTTTGGCATGGATTTGGCTAGGACTTGTTACTCTTGATACACCAACTGAACCAGCATGGAAAATAGAAGAAAATAAGCTTAGAAAGCTATGGTTTGCAACCGGAAATGAAGATGAACAAGGGTTACATGCTTAATGCATGTTTTTACCTTAAATGATCAAGCTTTGAACTTCCCTCCTTCTTCCTTTGTTTCAGCCGAGAATACTCCCTCCTTTAATCACCAACACAAACTACATGGATGGATGGAAGTGATTGAAACTTAGTTCAATGGAAAGAGGCAAGAAAGAGGAAGATTTTGAACTATAATATGTCATTAATGGTTACCTTGGTTAACTTGTGTTCTTCTTTGAACTTGGCTGATTGAAGGCACCAAAGGAGGAGAAAAGGGAGAGTTGGAGCTGCTGGATACAGCTGGGAAGGAGGTAAGTGAGAGAAGACGTCTAATTTAGCTTATAAAGTAAGGTATGTTAAAGTAATGGATATTTTATGATGAGTCATTAGATTTGATAGATATTTTGATGGGTATGTAAGCTGTCACCCACTTGTATTTCTGCCCCCATGTAGTCAACATTAGAGGTCAATGTTGACCATTGACTAACTTAATCAATTAAGACATAATTTTTGTACTATTTGGGCACTATTCACTTTTTATTGCCAAACTTATGAAATTTTTGTAAATCTCTTGATTTAGAGTTACAAATGTGATACTAAGTAGTACACATGTTAATTAGGGTGTATACAAGGTCATTTGGCCATCCAAAGTCAAGTTTTGGACACTTTCATAAAAATGTGTCTCGAGGAGTTTTAGTGCTCCTTTTTGAGTTATAACTCATTCTAGAGCTTGGTTTGCTTTGGTAATTATTTTATTATGTTAATTCATGAGTTATAATTCCTATTAATCAAATTTGGATCCTAAGAAGTTCATTAGGGCACATATTTGTCCTAAATGGTCACAAGATGTAATTGTTGTTTTATGATGACCATTGTTGTTTTCAATTTATTGTTAAGGCATGTTTAGGCCTTGATTTATTTGATTAGATGTTAAAACCATGTTTAATTGGTTAGGGGCATTTCAAGTAAGAATCATATATTGTGCATCACTCCCTGAGCAGTACTCCAAGGTAGTCTCAGCTAAAACAGCCAAGGAAATCTGGGAAACTCTTGAAGTTACCTATGAAGGAAAGGACGAGATCAAGAAGACTCACATTGAACTATTGCTTACTCATTGGGAGCTATTCAAAAAGGAAGAAAAAGAGAGCATTTCTGAAATGCACACTAGGTTCACTAAGCTGATCAACGAAATGCTTTTGCTTGGAAGAACTGTCTCAAATAAAGATCAAATTCATAAATTCCTCATATCACTTCTTGCATCTTTTTTTAGCAAAGTCAATGTCATGCAATAAGTCCATGATCTCTCAAAGATGTCTCTGGCGGACATGATGGGATCATTAATGGCGTTTGAACTAAAGTTACAACAAAGAAGTTCAAAAATCTCAATAAGAGAGAAAGGAAAAGGCATAGCCCTTCAAGTAGCTGAAAATGAAAAACCTGAGTCAGGAGAAGACGACGATCAGATGGTCCTCTATGCCAAAAGGTATTGAAATACCCTGAACTTAATTAAGGTGATTAAATTACTCTAATACGATACTTGAGGGCCTATTAGTGCCTAATGAACTTTGGTAAAAAGAATAAATCCAAAAGAAACAAGTAAAACGCTTAAAAAGCGAAAAAACGCTAAATTGAGCGTTAAGTGACCCTAGTAGGAATACAACCTTTAAAAGGGTATTGGATGGATTTTAAAGGCTTAATAAGGCCTAAATAATATATGGGAACAATTCCCGAAGAAAACAGATCCATAAAACGAATTAAGACGCTGATAAAGCTTTAGCGCACGTTTTTCGAGAAAACCCGAAAACGTGACTTTAAGTGGCCAAATGAACCCGTAAAAACTATAGTTCATCAAATAACTATAAATGAACATTAATGGAAGCTTAATAACCATTAAAAGTAAAGAAACGAGCAAATTCTGGAAAATGGGCCCGGTTAGTGAATAGTGCTAAACCGGGTAAAATAACGAGTATTTTCTGTAAAAGACAAAAAACGCTCCCAACTGGTATTATTATAGGGGGCCGGTTTTTATTAAGTAAAACAGCCATCTCACATTACTAGCTAGCTAATTAAATAAAGAAGAGGGAAAAAGCAAAAAGAGAATTGTAACTTTTCTTCTCTCTCCTCCCTCATTTCTCTCTTTCCTCTCTTTCTTCCTTTTCTCCTTCCTCCAGCCGGCTCCCCCATCCCTCTCTTCTGGTTTTGAACGTTTTTGAGCCTCCTCCATGGCAGCCCCTCTTTTCAAGCTTGCCCAAGCCACACCAAGGCTCCAAATCAAGAAAAAACTACATATTCTTCTTCTCCTCCTCAAGCTCTACACTTCTCTCTTTTCAAAATCCAAAAATGAAGAACTTCATCTCCATGGGTTTTTCCCATTTGAAGAGAAAATGGCATCAATGTGTAGCTTGGAGTCTCCTCTCTCTCCTAAGGTAAGAATATTCAAGAAAAACTCATTTTTCTTCACCTTTCCCTCTTGACTGATTTTTGCCATTCTCATTCCTTGTTTTCTTCCTTGTGTTAGAGCTTTGTTTCAACCCTCCAATGGTGGAGTAATCCCCCTCCCCCCCTTCTTGATTCATGGGTGAAAACTTCTCCTAAAACTTCAAAGGTAAAAACCCTAACTTTGTGTTTTAAGCCCCTTCCATTGAATTTGAGTGATTCTAAGGGTTTAGAGTTTTAATTACACCCCGTTTGTGTTCTTGAATGTTGGGAATGGAGGTTGGAAACTCCACTGCCCATTTGGCCGATTTTGATCAAGGAAGAGAGAAGAGGAGAATGGAAAAGAAACTTGGAAGATTAAGGTAAAAATCTACCTTAAACCTTGTTTTAATTGTTATAGAATATGGGATGGGTAATTTAATGAATGAACCCAAATTGTGAGGAAAGATGCGTTTAATTGTGGTTGGTAAGAGTTGTGGAAATTTTGTTTGATTTAAGGGCCTAAGTGCCATGGTATTGGAGATATGAGCTATATTGTTGTTTGAAGAAATTTTGATAAGCTTTGAATTGATATTGTGTGCTGGTAGGACCCTTTATGGGTGTGGTTAGATTAGGATTGTAAATGGTGAAAATTAATGAGTATGGATATGTTAGGCTTATGGGGAGGTTATGGCAAAATTTTGGTAAAAATAAAGTGTTTTAGGGGTTGTAAGGAGTAAGAACAACCTAGGGGTGAACTAGGTATTGTAAGGGATTTATTTGGGTTAGTTAACCACCCTTGAGTGGATATAAAGGTAGGAAAAGGAAGAGGTAAAATCTGTAGCAAAGGGGTATTGAAATGTCTTGGAAAAACTAGAAAAGGAGCTAGTGTGCAAGACTTAGGAAATGAGAGTTGGACTTGGGTTTAGATAATGATATTGTCTAGGAATGAATTGGTTATGGTCAAAAATGATTTGGTGAGGTGGTAGGATGTTGGAAACCATCAAGAGGAAGTTAGGAGTGCATTAGTGTGCAAAGTGTGGAAGTTAGTATTTGTGAATTTGAACAAGTATTGGGTAGTGAATGTAACCAATGATTTGGAGTGGTTTAGAGCATGTTTTGAGGTGTTTAATTATGTAGGAAACTTATGGAAAGTTTATGGAATGATTAGGGGTGGATTAAGGGTTGATTTGGGGTTGAAAAATCCACTAAATAGCAGTTTTTAGCAGGGTCCGGGACTTAGGATAGGAACCAAGTCCCGGACTGCATCAAAAAACATGCCAAGAGTGAGAATTGACATTGGTCCGGGACCTGGGTCCAGGACCAAGTCCCGGACCACAAGCAAAAATAGGCCGAGAGTTCACAGAAGCATTGGTCCGGGACTTTGGGTCCGGACCAAGTCCCGGACCACCCCCAGAATTCACCCGTGAGTGTTTTTAAGGGTTTAAAAGATGGGGGTTTGAATGGTATTGGTTTTAGAAGATGTTTAGGAGTTGTTGGGTGACTTTAAAAGGTCTTAAGAAGTAAAAACAAAGGTTGGAAGTGATTAAGAAAGTTGTGAGTTAAAGAACACTTAAGTTAAACCGAAATAACGGGATAACGGGGTAAGTACGGGAGTAGCAATTATGTACATACCGTAATGTTTTAATATTAATATAACCATTTGGCATGTAGTTAGTGGTTCAAGAGTGAGACTCGAGGAACACGTGTGAACCAAGGAACGTGAGAACACCCGGTAAAGTTAACCCCAGTGAAAGGTATAATTTTCTCATGCTCTGTATCCTAACTTGGTTACCCGGTTTGTGTGCTTGTTTGATTGTGTGATCACCTAACAAGATAAATCCACGAATTAGATTGTTTGCACTTATTAGTGTTTGTATTGTATTGTTGTTGGTTGGATTGTCTTTTGAACTAAAGTTTGTATAATTCATGAAATGGGTGAATTGTGAATGAGTTGCCTGAATGTTGAATGTGCATTGTAGATCGACTCATAGTTGAGTCTTGTTTGGGTAGAGACTAGTAGAAAGAGTCAAGTTGCGAATTAATAAAATGTGGAAACACACTAAAACTATCGAACCGATAAACGATAACGCAAACCCATGAACTCACTAGAACATGAAAGAATTGTACGGGAATTAGTAAACTCCCAAGAACGGTTAGAGAACCAAATTGACTTAATCCACAAAACAAATAAGGGTGGAAGTATTAAGTAACCTCTATTAGAGGATTGGTGAGTGTTCAACTTGAACCTTGAGAAAAATAAAGTATGGTAAGGGATCACCTAACCCCTTAGAAAGTTAGTCGAACCCCAACGAGAGGAACCGACTAAAATGAACAATGTCCCGAACATGAGAGTATTTGATAAGTTGGGTAAAACCCTAAATCTTAGAATACTAGACATTGAGGAATTCCCTAAGCCAATAGATGTTATCGAGAGAGATACCTCTAGGCTAATCCCTGAGATTGTGAATGACTCCGAGAGAGGAGTTTTGGGATTTTGAGTAGTCCGGTAGAGAACTGGACGTTTGTGAACTTGAGGAGCTAAATGCATAGCTCCTTTTGTATTTGTAAGCCCGGTGGTGGGTCTTGTGTATGACCCTGCCCGGAGGTCGTGGCTAAGACTTAAAAGATGCCTTTGAGTATGGAGTATTGGTTTGAGATTTTGAGCATTGAGAACTTGAGTATTTGAGTAGTGATTTGAGTATGTGAGTATTGAGGATTGAGTGGTGACTTGAGGGACTTGAGAATTGAGTTGAGTATTGTAGACCTTGTTTAGATTTTGAGTAAGAGTACCCAAGAGAGTGGGTAAGACAATGAGCAATTGAGTAAGGCATAGTGAGGTAGAAACCCACAAGCCTAAGTAAGAACCTATTAAACTAACCTCTTGATGTGTGTGTTAGTGTTTGTGTTCTTTGTTGAACCTTGATTGTGTTGACGTACATATATAATGTATTGTTGTATGCATGTTGATTGAAATAAAATGAATCGCATGCTCTCGACCAATTAGTCGGCGTACCCTCGCTAGTACGCGGGGTATATTCGAATTTCATATGCAGTAATTTTGCTGAGCCCCTAGGGGCATCATTTTTATTTTCCAGGTACAACGAAGCCGTCAGCCGTTCGAGAGTAGGACAGGGTTGTTATTGATATGGGTAGTTGTTTAAGAAATTGTATTTGTGTATTGTGGATTTGTAAAACCGGAAGGTCAGGGATAGACTTGGGAATTGTAGATACTTGGTATAGTATTGAATGGATATTGTATTTGTATATTCGGGAATTGAAGTTGTATTTGCTTTTAGAATTGATCAAGGAATGGATTGTATAGTTTGGTTTGTAGTACTCGGTATATAAGACCCATCAGACCGATATTGTAATTGTTGTTGTATTTGAGTTTGGATTGGCCTTGTTAGTCACGTGGGTGACTAACGGCATTGTTTCACCCCCGGTTGTATTGGAATTTCCGCTACTTGTGTATTGGTAATGGAGACGGGTTAGAGTAATTGTGTGATTACCGGTAGGGGTGTTACAGGTATTTTCAAAAATTTCTCAAGAATAATATGAGAAGATGAAAGGACTCCAAGGAATCTGACGATCACCAAAGGAAGAGCAATGACAAGTGTTTTGGATGCTCAAAACACGGGTATCACATTAAAGACTGCCCGCAACAACCCCAAAAGGACAACGACAAGGTCAGGAAACCTGTCAGGAGATTATTCAACAAAAGACCAAAGAAAGAAGCCTCCATTGCTGCATAGGGAGACTCAAAACTCAGTGATGAAAGTCAAACCATAGACAGCGATCCCTCTGGGGATGAAAAGGCTCACCTCTGCCTTGAGGAAGTTTGCTTGATGACCCAAGACAGGGAAACGTTAGAATCAGAGGAGAAAGAGGAACAAATCAAGGTAAATTACTCTCGACTTAGAAGGAAAGTTCAAAAAGCTAAACTTCTAGGACTCAGAAAGTTTTCCCTTATATTGGTTGACCAACTAGATGCACTAGAAAATGAAAACAATGAGCTCTTAGAAGAAAATGAAAAGCTAAAGAAAAAATTAAATAAGGATAAGGTAGTGAAACTCACAAATGCACTCAAAAAATTACAAAATAACTATAGTGAAATTCTTGCTGTCCATGAGAAAATAAAGCTAGGAAAACAACCTGAAATCGATGAATTGATTGCTGCACTTGACAAGAAAAGGAACTAGCGTCCTTTGAAGAAAAACATGCAAAACTAGAAAATGATGCTAGGACACCCATGTGGAAAGACAAACGACCGGTCGGGACCCATCAGGAACCCGTCAAAGAGGTATCTGCCACCTATGCAGACAACCTGGACATCACAAAGCTAAATGCCATAGGACAAGATTTATGAGGCATTGACAACTGAAGAAAATTGGGCTAATATGGGTAGTCAAGGATGATCATAGAATAATGTCGATTGGTGGAGATGGGTCCAAATATTCTTGGGACTCTAACCCCATATTACTAACTTGTTAAGCACAGAATCGAGTGGGAAGGGACCCCTGTTGGTACATTGACAGTGGGTGCTCTAAACATATGACAGGAGACAAGTGGAAATTCTTCTCACTTGAACCTGGGAGCCAATGAACCGTTTCCTTTGGCGACAACAAAAAGGGAAAAATCATCGGTGTAGGTAAGGTTAGTTTTACTTCAGATTATGTCATTGATAATGTCAAGTCAGTGGTGACATTATTAGGGATGAGCATTCAGTTTGGATATTTTGGATTTATCCAAAAACCGAATTAACCGAATATTTTTTTAGATTTTTAACCGAATTTTCTAACCGAATTCAAATTTCGGTTAATCGAGTTATCCAAATGATCATTTAGTTTGGATTTCAGTTTTTACTTTGTCTAATTCGGTTTAGCGAATTATCCAAATATTATATTTTCTAATTCTAGCCTTTTGTGACAAATAGTCAAACACAAACTCTAAATTTCGGTTAGTTGTCCAAACTAGCTAAAATTTGGATTTCAGTTCGGTTTTAGGTTTTTCACTGAATTTTTTTTGGATTTTAGATAATTTAGATAACTGTTAATTCGGTTTTGGTCTTAATTTGGATAATTCGGTTTTTAACCGAAATAATCGTGATCCAATTTTTCTTTGACAATCTGGATTTTAGTTAACCGAATTATCCAAATGTTCACCCGTAGACAAAATACAGTATAGAACGAGTTAAAAAATCACCACACACCCTAAAAACCACCATAGAATAGTTAAAACGTCGAAGACTTATTTTAATAATTGTATCTATTATATTAACTTGTTATTACTATCTTTAGGGATACTATTATATTATTTCTTTTACTATATTGTTTACAATTTAAGCTATATAATGCCATATATGCCTACAGATTGCTTTTTTACCTTTGTGATTTATCGTATCATATGTGACATTTATCTACAAGCTAATTTTTTTTAAGTAACTATGGTTAATTACTACCTAAATTTAGAAGTATTTTAATGATTTATGGCTTTTAGTTTTTTTTAATGTTTGTATCTCTTCATATTATTTTATTTTGTTTCTATTGGTTATTTTTAGTTTCTTTTGATTTATTATTTAATCTGTTATAATTTTAGTAAAATTGTTAAAGTTTAGGGTGTAAGAATCAAGATCTTTAGCAATATATGTTTTAGAGTTTCTTTCATATTTATTTTTAAGATTATATTATAAGTTTTGGTTTTTTCTAACTTTTGTTGTGCATTTTATAATTTAGAATTAATTTTAGATTTTATGGGTTTTCTACAATTGCATATCTATTCTAGCGATTTAAAGTCTTACAATTAATCAAAGTAGATTCCTTGATTACTTATCATACTTGTATACTTATTATCCTCTAATAAAAATATATACATTAACACCAAACATAGTTTAACAATAAAAATAATCTCAACCGTAGATTTATTTTTTATTATGTTATAATGAATAACCACTGAAGATTTATCCATTATTTTTACAGAGATTATATACATCCCTCATCAAACTTTTTTGGATTATGGTTTTATATATTACCTTTAATTTAATCTAAAGATCTAAAAAAATGCACCTACATATGTGTCAAATTATAAAATCAAATAAAACAATGCCAAATCAAAGTAAGTTAACTTTTTCCAAAAATCAAAAGTACGGCTTTTCCCATGTGACCATCTTGTGAGAGTTACTGCTACTCTCTAGTAGGAATGACAATTCTAAATGGATATCCGTTAATCCGATCCACCCGATTTAAATAAACGAATAAAAACCCAAAATAAACGGATGACAGATTGGGTGACGGATGATCGAGTGACGGGTCGGGTGACGGGATGTAGTTTTTTCATCCGTCACCCGATCCGTCATCCGTTTATCACCCGACCCGTCATTCGTTTAAAGTTACACCTTGTTTTATGAAATACCCCAAACCTAGGAATGTTGTTTAAGCACTAAAATAAGGTATATTAAGACTAAAAAGAGTCTTAGAAACATTAGTAGAACAATTTAAACCATAGAAAACACAAATAAATACCTTAAGGTCAATAAAGGCTAAAATGTGCTCTAAGCTTGGGATAAGCTTGGTTAAGACCTAATGAGCTTACCAAGACCTCATTTATATATTAATGAACATATTAAACCAATTACCAAAGAAAACCAAGCTTGAAAACAAGTTAAAACACAAAATGTGCTTTAAGGAGTCTTAAAGCACGTTTTTGAAAAATTGTCTTGTAAATGAGTTTTGAATGGCTAAATGTCCATCATTACTCTTTAATTAACATGTGTACTACTTAGTATCACATTAGGAAGTCTAAATCAATGGGAAATCAAAAATTTCACAACATGTGCCTTGTTTTTGTGAATAGTAACCAAATAAGCAAGTTTATAACATATGTCAATATAAGTGTGACAATTGGTCAACAAAGACTAAAATACCCCTTAGTATATATGGGGGCCGGTTTTTATAAGGGTGAGTCATCTCCCCCTTGTTAGTTATCAAGTAAGTAAAAAATAAAGCAAATCACTATTTACTTTTTACTTTAAATAAAAAACTAGTTACTTATCTTCATTCTCTTCTTTCCCTCTTCATTTCCCACGGTTCCAACCTCTCTTCTATCTCCTTCTTGCTCTCCATTCACGGTTTTGCAATAGTACCACCACCAATATGATCTTCAACCTCTTCTCCTAGCTCACTTTGCCAAATCAAAAACAAAGACCACCATTCTCTTTGTCTCATCAAGCTCTTCATTCCTATCTTCTCAAAATTCCAAGAGCTCCATTTCGGTGCCAAGAGGAATCTCCATGGGAGGAGCTTGAGCTCATCTTTTCACATATTATTGTTCTCCTTTGCTTCTAGGTAAGGAAACTCAAAGAAAAATAACATTTCCTTCAAGTTTGTATGTTGTCCGAAAAACACCATTAATGGTGCCCTTTACCTTGCTTGTTTTAGCTTCATTTGAATCTTCCAAGGGCTTGGTGGAGTCCTCTCTTGCTACATATCCAAACTCTCTTTCATATCCAAGGTAAAACAATCATCTAAATGTTCTAAGGCAATCTATGTATTTAGGGTTTACAATGAGATGAAGCATAAAGCTTGTATACTCATTTCATTATTTGTATATTGTTTAGAAGTTGACAAGAAACCAAACACCCTTACCGATTTTTAAACAAGGAAACAAGAAAGAAGTTGTGAGGAAAAGAGGTAAATATGCTAACCTAATGTAGCTTATAATGTCTTAGGAGAAATGAGCTTATATTGCTTATTAAAACTACTTAAGGAGCCAATGGTAAATGACTTAGAAAAATGCTCTCAAGGGCTTAGTAAAAGGCATATGTATTGTTGGGTGTATTTGCAGGTCAAAGGCAAATATATTGTGGAAATTCAGTGTTTAAGGTTTATGCATCTTAAGGGCCTAAGAGCCATGCTATTTAAGGGCCTAAGTGCCAAGCAATTTAAATTATGCACTATATTGTGATGTAGTGTTAAATGAGTGAAGTTTTGTGTACAAGAATGTTCTTGATGGATTTTAGTGTTCTTGATTGTTTAATGGTGAAAACAATGTGTTTTGGCTTAGTAATGTTCTAGGAGAGTTCATGTCAAAATTTAGGTAATGTACAAGAAGTTCTAAGTGTTTAAACAAGTTTTGATGAACTAGGAAGTGTTAGAAATGTTTAGGTATTTTACTAGAGGAGAAGTAATGTCTTAGGTGTTCTAGGAAACAAAAAGGACTTAGACATCAACTAGAAGTTTTGGTTGGAAGAAAGATGCTTGGGAGATGATGTTGTAGTGGTGAGAAAACATTTGGGAATAGTGGAAGTTATAGGTATGAAACACCACATAGAAACTTAGTGAAAAACATTACAAGTGTAAACCTTTTTATAAGAATTTGTGTAATGCTTGAGGAGGATTTTGATGAATGATTTAAGGAGTTTAATGGAGGTCTTAAGGTGTGTTTGAAGTGCCCAATAAGGTTAGAACATACTAGGATATATGAGGTGAAGTTTGGAGTTAAATGGGCAATTAAAACAAGGGTCTGGAGCAGACCGACCTTGGGGACCGGACCTGCAAGGTCGGTCGAGCCCAGTTTACCCTGCGAGAAATGGTCTCTGGAATGGACCGACCTTGGGGACCGGACTTGCAAGGTCGGTCGGGCATGGATTTTTAGTACGGATTGAGTCTCTGGAATAGACCGACCTTGGGACCGGACTTACAAGGTCGGTCATGCCTAAATTTTTGTACGTAGTGAGTCTCGGGAATCGACCGATCTTGCGACCGGACTTGCCAAGATCGGTCGGGCCTGAATTTTCAAAGGAAAGAAACTCTCGGGAATAGACCGAACTTGTGACCGAACTTGCAAGGTCGGTCGAGTAGAATTTTGACGGTAATATGTTCTGGAATGGACCGACCTTGTGTAAGGTCGGTCGGTAAGGTCGGTCGGACCAAAACTTGTAAAAAAAAAAAACAAGAGTGGCTTAAGTAGTTAACCCTAGGGGGTATAATGTAGGTAATCAAGGATAAGTTTGGACATTAAAACATGTCATATAACCATGTTAAACACTTAGTAAATTTGAAGTTAAGTAAGTTAATTAACCGACATTCTTAATCATGTATAGGAGTGACCTACGGTGGAAACAGTCGAAGCAAGGACCAAGGTATGGTTTTCTTGCAGTCTGTTGCCTACCGGTTTACACCGGCTTGTGTGTTGTTTGTTTTTCTGTGTGTTTATGACCTTGTAAGACTTAAGTCATGTAACGAGTTTACAGTTGTTAAATATTATTGTATTGTTAAGTATGACTCTCTCTTCCCTTGTGTGTGTCTAACAAGACTTAACCAATTGTTTGTGATTTGTTTATTGAGTTCAATGTTGAACTTCTAACAAGTGCTAACGGGGGAAGTGAGGAGTCCGGTCTGTTCCGGCCACGCGTGTGAGTATGGGAGTCGATGTCATAACCGGTTCGATTCTCTTTGTATGTTATGGTTGTTTTCCAATTTGGTTTCCAACCTTCCCTTTAGCTTAACCAAGGCTATTTTACTGACTCACGTCGGGCCACAGGGGCATACTATGTTTTGTTCGGTGTGCTTGGGTCACTATATCCGAGGCACCTTGTGTTAAGTTATCCGTTCAATCTAACAGGACGGTAACGAGTTATGTAACGAGCTTAGCATGAGTTTGGCAACATTCTCTAGGCTCTCCATGGGAACTAATTGTGTTGGTTCATTTCCTAAAAGGAATTGTTCTTGTGTTATGTGTGTGTTGTTGCAATACTCTTGCATGATATATATATATATATATATGTTGTATGTTTAAAATGAATGCCATGTCATCATGACAATTAGTTGCGCGTATCCCGGTAGCCGATGGGCTGCGCGTTAACCATACCAGCCAAGGGTTGCTGACCCCCTCGGGGGCTCCATATTTTTACTGCAGGATGAGGATCGAGAAGCGGAATGGCTATAGATCTAGGTGCAGGATACTTTTGTTTTTTGGAGTTGTGCCCGGGATGCGCCTGTGCTCCCGTGGCGATATATTTTGGTACCGTTGTAGTACAGTGACGGTCGTTGACAGTTTGTGTGTACAGTTACAGTTATGGATGTAGTTACAAACTCGGTATTATGTTTATGTAAAGGTTATTAGTTCTATGCTCGGGAGTCTGATCATCAGACCGGTACGCTTGTATTTATTCTGCCTTGTTGACCACGTGGGTGGTTAACGGCGTTGTAGCACCGAATCGTTTAGTTATTATTTAGTTGTTTAATTCCGCTGCGATTTCAAGTATTGTTAAGTGCGTAGTAGGGGTGTTACAAAAAGTGGTATCAGAGCGAAGTATCGCTCTGATGGCTAGAATACCGAGCTTAGGAATATACCGAGTTAGGAAACCTAACCATAGTTACCTAAGTGAACAGTTATGAGAAGGTTAACCACTAACTAAGAGTGGAGATACCTTATTGTCGGGAAGATGTTACAACCGTTGGACCGATAAGTGTGCAAGCACAGTGCTAATAAATGTTCATGTGAATTCAGATGTCAGGTAGACCACGAGGTCGAGGCCGCGGACGCGGTACTGGTGATACCGGGAACCAGGGGGAGAACCCTACGGCACAGTCATGGCCGACGCTGTAGCGGCCGCCGTAGCCCAGATGGTCCCACAGTATAGCTGCGATGCAGCAGCACAGCAAGGCGGTGTGGGTCAACAAGGGCCACAACCGCAACCACAGCGCGCGAGACCAACTGGGTCAAGGCGTTGGCGGATTTGAGACCCCCGTCATTCAGTGGGGAGACCGACCCTAGTAAGCTGGAGGCGTACATCTCCGAGATGGAGACCGCTTTCGAGACCTTGGATGTTCCTGCTGGTGCCAAGGTTCGACTAGCCGCTTACTACTGAAGGGATCGGCTCAGACTTGGTGGAAGCTGGTAAGGGAGGGCAGAGTTGGTGATCCTACCTTCCAGTGGAGGGAGTACACGGCCCTGCTGCGAGCCAAGTACTACCCGATTCATGTTCAGAGGCCAAGCGCCTAGAGCTCGACAGTTGAGACAAGGGGATAAGATGACAGTTGATGAGTACTACACCGCTTTCATCGGACTCATCCATCTGCTGCCGGATCTGGGTTACTCAGACCGGATTTAGTGAACCGTTTTACAACGGATTGAGCTACCGCCTACGCTACGGTATGGGGCCAGCGGGTATACTACTTGCAGGTAATGAACTACAGTATGAAGTGAATAAGTGTGTACAGTGTGTTAATGTAATGTGAGTTTGTTTAGCGGGGCATAACTAACACCCTAAATATAGGAGTGCTATCATGCCGCTGCAATTGTTGAGATCACCGTCCGTCTGAGGGACGAGGAGAGTGCGCTCAAGCGCAAGGCCATGAGCGAGGGCCAAGGCACGCAAGGGCAAGGGGGAGGAAAGAAGAAGAAGCCATACCCCCAGTCCCAGAAAGGACAGCAACAGGGTGGCAAGGGCCAGGCCCAGACCACCACTGCTGAGGAGCCTCTGCAGCTCACCTACGCATATGCGGCCAAGCCCTTACGCTCTTACCCACCCAAGGGTAATTAATAAAATTCCAATACCGAATTCTAGTGTGTGTTGTTATTTTGTGAAGTATGTACTGAGTGTGTGTGTGTTAGCACTAGCACGGCTCTGGACCGGAGCGCCACTATTACTGTAAGTGGTGTAACGGAGACCACCCCGGCAAAGACTGCAAGGGCAATGATGTGCAGTGCCGCTATACTGCAAAAAGATGGGGCACCCTCTATAGTGCTGGCAGAACCCGAACAGCAGAAACTACAGTCCTAAGGCAGTGGAAGGGTAAGGCCACCGTGACCACCGATGGCCCGAAACGCGAATCAGCCACCCCCAGATCAGAGGTACACAGATTCCCAGAAGGGGAAGGGCGGGATCCGGCAAGGCCGCCCTGAATGTGGTGGACTGGTCTGAGACGCCAGGGCCCTCTTCTAGACCAGGTACCGCCTAAACTGTTGAGTGAAATAAGTGATTGCATACCGCATTTCATGCATGTGTGTTAGTGAGTTAAAGTAAACAACCATGTAAGTAAACAGTTAAAGTATAATGTGAGAACACCTAATTAGGTAATTTGAAAACTTAGGAACCTTCAATATTTGTTATCCAATCCCACCCACACCAAACCCTGAAGAAACCACCATCAGCATCACCGACTTTCCAATGGAGTAATGTCAGGTCATCCAACCAGGTATGGTACTCTTAAATGGATACCTGACACTAGAAGCACAAATCCACATTATCTGACGATGCGACGAACTGGGAGCAGAACCCGGAGGTTTATACACACCCGAATACCCGAGTGGATCGAAAATGAAATTGAAGATGATGTGCATGGGTAAGGACTGGAATCCTTACACCAAGACATATCAAGAAGTGCGAAGTGAAGATGGAGCAACTGTACCGGTTATACCTGAGGAGTTCCTTGCGGTCGTTAACCACGCCGTGGGAATTGCTCAGCAAGTTGAATCAGATTCAATGCCAAGTGTTAAAGCAGATTTATGTATTGTGAACTTCTACCAGAAAGGTGGACGGTTAGGGTTACACCAAGATAAGGACGAGTCAACCCGAGTCTCTAAGTAAGGGAGTACCCGTGGTGTCTTGGTCCATTGGTGACACCACAGTGTTTGTGTACGGCGAGCAGAAGCGTGCTGATCTCGCGAAGAAGCTAGTGTTGAAATCAGGAGATGTACTAATCATGGGTGGGCAGTCAAGGATGCTATATCATGGCATCAAGAAGATCAAACTGAATACCGCACCATCGGCAGTGATCAATGCCACACACATGAAACTCTGACGTTTAAATTTGACCTTCAGACAGTTTTAAAGCCTTGTATAATCATGTAATGTGTTAAACCAGTGTATGTTAAGGATGTTGTATGTGTTAGTTATGTCAACAGTGTAAACCAACGAATGTTGTAAGAAGAGTGTGTTAATGAATAAAGTGGAGTTGTTTGAAGTATGTCAACCATGTTGTTACCAAATACTTATTAGTTTGCCAATGAATTAGGTTGTGCACTCGGAACGGGAGGTATACTGAGTGTCTGCAATGAGGCAGAAGCCGGCAAGAGCGGCACAATCCTCACCGGTACCTTTCCAGTCAATGGCGTGGACGCTTCGATCTTGTTCGACTCCGGAGCCTCTCATACATTTATTTCGCTATCTTTTGCGAAGAGGCTGGGGTTAGACGGTGATGAGATGCCAGATTTTCTAGTCACTCTCCCGTCGAAAGAGCGGATCAGGTGTACCCGCTACCACCGAGATGTTGTTGTACGAATCAGAGGTGAAGAGTTTCCGATCGACTTGATAGAGTTCGACGGACTTGGTTTTGATGTGATTGTCGGGATGAACTGGTTGGAGCGGTACAAGGGTAGAATCCTGTGTGTCGAGCATCGTCTGCTTCTTCAGAGTCCATCTGGGGTTACCATATCTTACCGCCAGAGGCCCAGGGAGCCTTCGACTCAGATCATCACCGCCATGGCTATGTATCGTGAACTACGACGAGGGAATGATGTATACCTCTGCTATGTCCAGGACATAGAGAGAGACCCAGAGTTTAGTCCTGATGTGCTGGTAGTGTCGGAGTTTCCTGATGTATTCCCTAAGGAACTGCCGGGCATGCCGCCAGCACAGGAAGTTGAGTTTGAGATTGATTTGATTCCGGGCACCGGACAATTGCGAAGGCGCCCTATCGTATGGCTCCAGCAGAGATGACAGAGCTCAAGGAGCAGCTGAGAGACCTACTCGACAAGGGGTTTATCCCCCTAGCGTTTCACCATGGGGAGCGCCGGTCCTCTTCGTGAAGAAGAAGGACGGTAGCCTCCGCCTGTGTATCGACTATCGAGCTGAATGCAGTTACGGTGAAGAACCGTTACCCTTAACCACGCATCGACGACTTGTTTGATCAGTTGAGAGGAGCATCAGTATTCTCCAAGATAGATCTACGATCCGGATACCATCAGATTGCCATCCGTGACAGTGACATTGAGAAGACCGCATTCAGAACCAGATATGGACATTATGAGTTTACGGTTATGCCGTTTGGTTTATCCAATGCACCAGCCAAGTTCATGGACTTAATGAACCGCTTGTTCCAGATCAGTTGGACAAGTCAGTGGTAGTCTTCATCGACGATATTCTTGTGTACTCGAAATCGAGGGGTGAGCACGAAAGCCACCTGAGAAGTGTGTTGCAAACATTGAGAAAGAATCAGTTGTATACGAAATTTTCAAAGTGTGAATTTTGGTTGAACCAAGTATCTTTTCTTGGCCATGTGATTTCTGAAGCTGGGATCGTAGTTGATCCGGCAAAGATTGATGCATGCGCACCTGGCCTAGGCCGAAGACAGTTACCGACATCAGGAGCTTCCCAGTCTAGCAGGTTTTATAGGATTTGTGAAGGACTTCTCCAGTGTCTCGAAGCCGATGACTTCCTTGATGAAGAAGGATGCTCCATTCGAGTGGACAGATGACTGCGAGAGTTCTTTTCAGAGTCTCAAGGATGCTCTGACATCTGCACCAGTCCTGGTCCAGATGGTTTTGAGGTCTATTGCGACGCATCAGGCAGAGGTATGGGTTGTGTGTTGATGCAACACGGGAAGGTCGTAGCGTACGCCTCCCGACAACTGAAGAAGCACGAAGAGAACTACCCTACCCATGACTTAGAATTGGGTGCCATTGTCTTCGCACTGAAGATATGGCGACATCACTTGTATGGGGTAAGTGTGACAATTTATTCTGACCACAAGAGTTTAAAGTACTTGTTCACTCAGAAGGAGTTGAACATGAGACAAAGAAGATGGGTCGAGTTTCTGAACAACTACGACATCAATCTGCAGTATAAAGAGGGTAAGGCAAATGTGGTAGCTGACGCATTGAGTCGCTGAGCACACTCTCTCCATTCGCTAGTCTCTCATTCTAGCTTGGTTGAAGAGGTGCAGAGTGCTCAGATGACGGAATAGTATATGTTGGAAATCAGGCAGAAGCTTATTGATGGCACATTCGAGGGTCAGAAGTACGACTTCCGACTCCACGATGATGACCTGATTAGGCTTAATGGCCGACTGTGTATTCCGAGGAGTAGCGCTGAGCTGAAGGAGCGCATACTGAGTGAATCTCATTGTTCTACGACTTCGATTCACCCCGGAGCTTCAAAAATGTATAAGGGTATGAAACGTTATTTTTGGTGGACTGGAATGAAAAAGGATGTGAACGATTATGTATTGAGGTGTCTCACTTGTCAGAAGGTCAAGTTTGAGCACCGACGGCCCTGGTGGTATGGTGCAGCCAATGCCAGTGCCTGAGTGGAAGTTCCATGACATTTCTATGGACTTCGTAGTAGGGCTTCCGCCTACAAGGGGAGGTCTAAATATGATTTGGGTTGTTGTTGACCGACTGACCAAGGTGGCCCGATTCATTCCGATAAAGGACACTTGGAAAGTGGCAAGACTTGCAGAGCTCTTTGATAGAGAGATTGTTCGGCACCATGGGGTACCGAAGACTATCGTGTCTGATAGGGATACCAGATTCCTCTCGAGGTACTGGAAATCCACACGGGAAGCGCTGGGTACCGAGCTGAAGCTAAGTACAGCGTTTCACCCACAAACAGATGGTCAGAGTGAGCGCACTATCCAGACACTTGAGGATATGTTATGTGCATGTGCACTTGACTTTCATACCAGCTGGATTGACAAGTTACATCTAATCGAGTTTAGCTACAACAACAGTTACCATGCTTCGATCAAGATGTCTCCCTTCCAGACATTATACGGTAGACCATGCCGCACGCCATTATGCTGGGATGAGTCGAGTGAGACGGTCATTATAGGACCAGAGTATCTGGAACAAGTTCAAGCAGAGGTACGACAGATCCGGGCTAACATGAAGTCAGCTCAGGATAGGCAGAAATCATACGCCGATGTGCGTAGACGTGACCTGGAGTTTGTGGGCGATCAGGTATTTTTGAGAGTATCCCCTATGAAGGGAGTGTTTCGTTTTGGCCAGAAAGGCAAGTTGAGCCTGAAATATGTGGGGCCTTAGGTTGTGACGGAGCGGATCGGCCCGGTAGCTTACAGACTTGATTTACCCGCCGAGCTGGGCAAGGTACATGATGTATTTCGTGTGTCCCAGTTGAAGAAATATATGTCTCGTCTGTCTCATGTGCTTCAGCCTGAAAGGCTAACCTTAGAGCCAACCATGTGACCAGTGGAGACTCCGGTACGGATTCTGGATACTAAGACTCGAGACACTCGCCACAAGTCTGTGAGACTGGTGAAGGTTCTCTGGTCTAACCAGGACGTTGAGGAGGCCACTTGGGAGCTGGAAGATAAGATGAAGGCGAAGTACCTGTCGTTGTTTACTTCTTAGTATTTGTATGTATAGGGTACGGGGCGTACCCCTATTTAAGGGGGGTAGAGCCGTTTCGGTTATATGTGTGTGCGCGACATGTATTCGGATACATTGTCTGTGTTATGTTGTTATGTTGTTACCTTGTTATGTTACAGACCGTTGAGTCTGAATGATGTTGTGTTGTTATGTGGTTTGGACCTTGTGTCCGATGTTATGTAAGTATGTTGTTAATGTTGTTATGGAAGTATTGTTTATATGTATCCCCGTGTTCTAATATTTAGGATATGTGGGAAGTATGAACTTTGGGGACAAAGTTCATTTAAGGGGGGTAGATTGAAATACCCCAAACCTAAGAATGTTGTTTAAGCACTAAAATAAGGTATTAAGACTAAAAAGAGTCTTAGAAACATTAGAGAACAATTTAAACCATAGAAAACACAAATAAATACCTTAAGGTCAATAAAGGCTAAAATGTGCTCTAAGCTTGGGATAAGCTTGGTTAAGACCTAATGAGCTTACCAAGACCTTATTTATATATTAATGAACATATTAAACCAATTACCAAAGAAAACCAAGCTTGAAAACAAGTTAAAACACAAAATGTGCTTTAAGGAGTCTTAAAGCGCGTTTTTGAAAAATTGTCTTGTAAATGAGTTGTGAGTGGCTAAATGTCCATCATTACTCTTTAATTAACATGTGTACTACTTAGTATCACATTAGGAAGTCTAAATCAATGGGAAATCAAAAATTTCACAACAATGTGCCTTGTTTTAGTGAATAGTAACTAAAATAAGCAAGTTTATAACATATGTCAATATAAGTGTGACAATTGGTCAACAAAGACTAAAATACCCCTTAGTATATTATGGGGCCGGTTTTTATAAGGGTGAGTCATCTCCCCCTTGTTAGTTATCAAGTAAGTAAAATTAATAAAGCAAATCACTATTTACTTTTTACTTTAAATAACAAAAACTAGTTACTTATTTTCATTCTCTTCTTTCCCTCTTCATTTCCCACGGTTCCAACCTCTCTTCTATCTCCTTCTTGCTCTCCATTCACGGTTTTGCAATAGTACCACCACCATATATGATCTTCAACCTCTTGTAACTCCTAGCTCACTTTGCCAAATCAAAACAAGACCACCATTCTCTTAGTCTCATCAAGCTCTTCATTCCTATCTTCTCAAAATTCCAAGAGCTCCATTTCGTGCCAAAGGAATCTCCATGGGAGGAGCTTGAGCTCATCTTTTCACATATTGTTGTTCTCCTTTGCTTCTAGTAAGGAAACTCAAGAAAAATAACATTTCCTTCCTTTTGTTTTGATGTTGACCGATAATCACCATTAATGGTGCCCTTTACCTTGCTTGTTCTAGCTTCATTTGAATCTTCCAATGGCTTGGTGGAGTCCTCTCTTGCTACATATCCAAACTCTCTTCATATCCAAGGTAAACAATCATCTAAATGTTCTAAGGCAATCTATGTATTTAGGGTTTACAATGAGATGAAGCATAAAGCTTTGTATACTCATTTCATTATTTGTATATGTTTAGAAGTTGACAAGAAACCAAACACCCTTAACCATTTTTAAACAAGGAAACAAGAAAGAAGTTTGTGAGAAATAGGTAATATGCTAACCTATGTAGCTTATAAGTCTTAGGAGAAATGAGCTTATATTGCTTATTAAACCTACTTAAGGAGCCAATGGTAAATGACTTAGAAAAATGCTCTCAAGGGCTTAGTAAAAGGCATTGTTTGTTGGGTGTATTTGCAGGTCAAGGACAATATTTGTGGAAATTCAGTGTTTAAGGTTTATGCAATCTTAAGGGCCTAAGAGCCATGCTATTTAAAGGGCCTAAGTGCCAAGCATTTAAATTATGCACTATATTGTGATGTAGTGTTAAATGAGTGAAGATTTTGTGTACAGAATGTTCTTGATGGATTTTAGTGTTTTTGATTGTTTAATGGTGAAAACATGTGTTTTGGCTTAGTAATGTTCTAGGAGAGTTTCATGTCAAAATTTAGGTAATGAACAAGAAGTTCTAAGTGTTTAAACAAGTTTTGATGAACTAGGAAGTGTTAGAATTGTTTAGGTATTTACTAGAGGAGAAGTAAGTCTTAGGTGTTCTAGGAACACAAAGGACTTAGACATCAACTAGAAGTTTTGATTTGGAAGGAAAGATGCTTGGGGATGATGTTTTTGGTGAGAAAACATTTGGGTATAGTGGAAGTTATAGGTATGACCACCACATAGAAACTTAGTGGAAAACATTACATGTGTAAACCCTTTTTATAAGAATTTGTGCAATGCTTGAGTAGGATTTTGATGAATGATTTAGGAGTTTAATGGAGGTCTTAAGGTGTGTTTGAAGTGCCCAATTAGGTTAGAACATACTAGGATATGAGGTGAAGTTTGGAGTCAAATGGGCAATTAAAGACAAGGGTCTGGAGCAGACCGACCTGGGACCGGACCTGCAGGTCGTCGAGCCCAGTTTTACCCTGCGAGAAATGGTCTCTGGAATGGACTCGACCTTGGGGACCCGACTTGCCAGGTCGGTCGGGCATGGATTTTTAGTACGGATTGTCTCTGGAATACCGACCTTGGGACCGGACTTACAAGGTCGGTCATGCCTAAATTTTTTTACGTAGGTGAGTCTCGGAAATCGACCGATCTTGCGACCGGACTTGCCAAGATCGGTCGGGCCCTGAATTTTCAAAGGGAAGAAACTCTCGGGAATAGACCGAACCTGCGACCGAACTTGCAAGTCGGTCGAGGTAGAATTGTTTTGACGGTAATATGTTCTGAATGGACCGACTTGTGTAAGGTTCGGTCGGTAAGTTCGGTCGGACCAAAATTATAAAAAAAACAAACAACGAGTGGCTTAAGTAGTTAACCCTAGGGGGTATATGTAGGTAATCAAGAAGTTTGGACATTAAAAATGTCATATAACCATGTTAAACACTTAGTAATTTGAAGTTAAGTAAGTTAATTAACCTACATTCCTTAAATCATGTATAGGAGTGACCTACGGTGGAAATCAATCGAAGCAAGGACCAGGTATGGTTTTTTCTTGCAGTCTGTTGCCTACCGGTTTCACCGGCTTGTGTGTTGTTTGTTTTTCTGTGTGTTTATACCTTGTAAGATTTCAGTCCTGTAAGAGTTTACAGTTGTTAAATATTATTGTATTGTTAAGTATGACTCTCTCTTCCCTTGTGTGTGTCTAGCAAGACTTAACCAATTGTTTGTGATTTTTTTATTGAGTTCAATGTTGAACTTCTAACAAGTGCTAACGGAAGTGAGGAGTCCGGTCTATTTCCGGCCACGTTGTGAATATGGGAGCGATGTCATAAACCGGTTCGATTCTCTTTGTATGTTATGGTTGTTTTCCAATTTGGTTTCCAACCTTCCCTCACTAGTAGAAAAATGGCCTTTTTCGGCCCCTCATTTTCGGCGGTTTTTGCTATTTTCGGCGGTTGTATATAGGAACCGCCGAAAATAGTCAAGTAGAAGCATCATTTTCGGCGGTTCCTATATACAACCGCCGAAAATAGTCAAGTCGAAGCCTCATTTTCGGCGGTTCCTATATACAACCGCCGAAAATGATGCGTTTACTTGACTATTTTCGCGGTTGTATATAGGAACCGCCGAAAATGAGGCTTATTTCTTATACCCTAGCGCCCCGACTCGACATACCGAAGCTCTGTTGCGCCTCTCTTCTTCCTCGACCGGCCTCTCGCCCTCAAATCGCCTCTCTTCTCTCGTCGCCGCCGCACCTAGCGCCACCGTCACTGCCGCCGTCTCCCCCGCCCTGTCGCCGCCCCAGTCGCGCCCTACCCCCCGTCTCCTCCGGCCAATATCGAACGCGAACAGGTATAGAATCGGGGTTTGTTTTCTCCAATTCGAAACTATTGAAATTTTGTTGAATTGGGTCCTTAATTGTTGTTTATAGTAATTGTTGATTGATATATGTATTCTGGAGTGTAATTGATTGATTGGTTTGATTGGAAATACAATATGTGGGCAATTTTAGAAAATAAACTATACGCTCGCAAGGTGTTCGATGAAATGATTTAACCAATTTCAGTGATTTTTTTGCTATCTTACCATTGTTTATGTGAATTTTTGAGAAGTAAACCTTGGTGAATTGACGTATCAATTGTACTGTGTTTTCTTCATTTAGATACTACACAAGATTGGCAGTAGTAGTCGCGTTAGCTAGCTCATCGTCTCTTCACTCGCCACCCGCTTCCGTTGATCCTGTCCTTCCAAATACCGGTTAGTTTTTTTTTCAACCTAAATCAATTTCAATTTATCATGCATAATTGTTTGTATAATTTGTTGATTACAATATAATAGTTAGTTGCAGGATTATATATATATATATAACACGATAGAATAACCACAAAATAATGTATATGCCAGCAAGGTGTTCTGTAAATTGTTTGTGTAGTTAGTTTATTTATATTTAGTAGCTAGTTAGTTGAGTAGGTTACATATAAATATAACAAAATAAAATAACCAACTATATATTTTTATATATATATATATATATATCATCAAGTAGTATATATATTATAGATGTGTATATACTATATATAATATGCACAAACCAAGTAGTATATATAAGATAGCGTATTATATATATTATACAGACTCGCCGTGCGAGAACCATATCGAATATATCCTTTTCCGAAGATAGGTTAGTTATTGTTATTTTTTATATTTAATATTTTAAATGTTAGTTAAGTTATTATACATTATAACACTTTTTTCTAAATATTTTTTAAATTTTGACTGGTTGTTTGTAGAATGGACCGTGAATGGATGTACGGTCTGCGAGGGAATTATTTTGAATCGAAAGTGGAAAATGAATTTTGCAAAGCAGCTCTCTATCATCAGAAAAGGATGAACGACACTCACATTCCCTGTCCATGTGCACAGTGCGAACTTCGCAACAAATTCCCTAACCTACATGCTATCAGATTTCATCTATCACGACGTGGATTTATGCCAAACTATAAGATATGGTTTTTGCATGGCGAGTCTTTAGATAGTAGCAGGGTGCATACTTCCACCCAGCAGAACAGTGAAACAAGAAAGGTTACCGATGATACCACATTTCCTAATAATGAGTGTGATCAGAGTGACACTGAAATCAACGATGATAGTGAAAAGATTGAACAACTGAACTCTATGCTGCAAGATGTTGAGGATAATTTCACAGACAAGCCCGATGAATATCAAAGATTAGTTGACGCATCACGGTCCCCTTTGTTCCCCGGATGCACCAAATTTTCAAAATTGACATCCGTGCTACACTTGTTCAATATGAAAGCAAGATTCGGCTGGAGTGATAAGAGTTTTACGGCAATACTAGAACTATTCCACGACATGCTTCCAGATGATAACAATCTTCCTACATCCACTTATGATGCAAAAAAGTTGATGTGTCCTATGGGTGTGGAGTATGAAAAGATACACGCATGTCCAAACAGTTGTGTATTATACAGAGGAGAGAATAAACATTTGAATCAGTGTCCAAAATGTCATTTGTCACGCTATAAACATAAGGACGGCCAATCATCCAATTCTAAGAAAAAAAGTCCTCCAGCAAAAGTCATTTGGTATTTACCCATAATACCAAGGTTCAAACGTCTGTTTGCAAATGTCAGAGATGCCCAAAATTTAAGATGGCACGCAGAAGGAAGGAAAAATGATGATAAGCTGAGACATCCAGCTGATTCACCACAGTGGAGGACTATCGATAGAAGATTTGAAGATTTTGCCAGTGATAATCGAAATTTGAGACTCGGGCTATGTACAGATGGGATGAATCCCTACGGCACTCTAAGTAGTCAACACAGCACTTGGCCTGTTCTATTGTTTATTTACAATCTTCCTTCGTGGTTGTGTATGAAGCGAAAATACATTATGTTATCATTGTTGATTTCTGGTCCTAAACAACCCGGACATAATATCGATGTATATCTTGCACCGCTGATTGACGATTTGAAATTGCTATGGAATCAGGGGACAGTGGTTTATGACGGTTACGCCAGACAAAACTTCACACTTCGTGCCATGTTGTTTTGCACAGTGAATGACTTTCCAGCGTACGGGAATTTATCTGGATACACGGTGAAAGGCACATTTGCTTGCCCAATATGTGAGGACGACACTTGTTCTGATCGTCTAAAGTTTTCTGGCAAAAACGTGTACATGTGTCATCGTAGATTGTTGCCAGCAGCACACCCGTACCGTAAAAAAAGGAAGTTATTCAACGGAAAGACTGAAACACGTGTTGCTCGTATACCTTTGAGTTCTCAAGAGATCTATGAAAAGGTGAAAGACATTGAGAATGTTTTCGGTGTTCCGTCCAAATCTACCCAAAAAAACATCTGGAAAAAATGTTCAATATTTTGGGAACTTCCATATTGGAGACATTTATCTGTTAGGCATTGTCTTGATTTTATGCATATTGTCAAAAATGTTGGTGAGGCTGTTGTTGGGACTTTGCTTAACATACCTGGGAAAACAAAAGACGGAATAAAGGTTCGAAGAGACATGGAAGCTATGGGCATACGTGAGGAGTTGCATCCTCAAGAAAGAGGCAAACGAACATATTTACCTCCAGCATGTTACACTTTGTCTAAGAATGAGAAGATCAGCTTCTGCAAATGTCTTCATTCCCTTAAGGTTCCTACGGGTTATTCATCCAACTGGAAAAGTCTTGTGTCAATGAAGGACTTGAAATTGGTCGGGTTGAAATCTCATGATTATCACGTTCTGATGTTGCATCTCCTTCCTGTTGTCATTCGAGGTATATTGCCGAAGGATGTCCGAAATGCAATTACAAGACTATGTTTCTTTTTAATGCAGTGTGCAATAAAGTCGTGGATGCTGATACACTTGACAGTCTGCAACGTGATGTTGTTGTTACGATCTGTCAACTTGAAATGTATTTTCCACCCTCTTTTTTTGACATCATGGTTCACTTAGTTGTTCACATTGTTAGGGAAATCAAATTATGTGGTCCATATATTTGAGGTACATGTATCCGTTTGAGAGATACATGGGAATTTTGAAGGGAAGGATGAAGAATAGATATCGACCTGAAGGAAGTATTATAGAAGGGACAATAACCGAAGAAGTGACAGAATTTTGTACTGAATACTTAAAGGGTGCAGTTGCTATTGGAGTACCACAACCTAGACACACGGGAGGGACAGAAGGTCAAGGTGTTACTGGGAAAAAAATTGTGGCAATTGATTCATCCTCAATGGAGTTAGCACATTTGTTACATCACCTTGAGATTATTGAGCCATTTTTTGAGAAACACATGACTACACTAAGAGGTCAATATCCTGGGAGGAATATTGTTTGGTGACAAAAGAGCAAAACAAGACCTTTTGTTCATGGTTTAGAGACCATGTTATGAAACTTGCATCACTAGCGCCTGATAATGTAGGTGAAGAGCTCCGTTGGTTAGCTTTGGGACCTGGTTCCACTGCTGTATCTTACGAGGGTATGACATCAATGGGTTCACCTATTGGACAAAACGACAAGATGATAGATGTTTAAACCAGAATAGCGGGGTGAAAGTAGAAGCAGCAACAACTCAGTACACCCGAGGTGATCCAGCTTCAGCGATTTCAACCTCGAGGTTGTATTATGGATGTATTGAAGATATTTGGGAACTTGATTATCAGTTTCAAAAGTTTGTTATTTTCAAATGCAAGTGGGTGGATACAGAACGGTTATCGGGTTCATGATGGGTTTAATTTGGTTGATTTATCAAGTCTTGGTCCTACACAAGATCCGTTCATATTTCCCAAGGACTGTGAACAAGTATTTTACATAGAAGATCCCATCGATTCCAGATGGTCAGTAGTTTTACCAGGGAAAAGATTTGTGATCACAAATGTTGATCAAGATGTTGATGACGATGAATTATTATTTGATGAGACACCACCCTTTTCTAACAGTGTTCCTGCCACCAACATTGTCGATATTCCAGACGATGTAGTGTATACTAGGTCTGATCATGATGAGGGTCTATGGGTCGAAAAACCATAAATGATGTGTTTGTTTGTTAGGTAATTAAATATTAATTTTTTATGATATCTGATTACGTATTTTTTATATTATTTGTTTTGTTGTTATTAATATCATATTGTTTATTGTGCAGACAGTTAAATGGATGATATGGACGACCCGGTCGGCGAGATTCTGAGTGACGCAGCCCGACCGAGGAAGAGGCAAACACGTGGAGGGAAGGGCCGCACCACCCGGCCCGAACTGATGAGGGGGGTAGTGGCACCGCCGAGATTATAGTGTCTGATGTGCCAGCTGCAGACACACAAGCTGGACCTTCTGGGTCACAGATCCCAGAGAGCAGGACCGTAAACCTCGAGGTCCTACAAAAGCTCTGAAGTCAAAAAAGATTGAGTCGAAGCCGCTGCAGTTTAATGAGTATCTACAACCGACTGGGGAATGGGCTGGAGACTTCACTACTGAGCTGGGCATCATAGTGCGAGAGTATTGTGATATCACTCTCTCCTGGCCTCAGGTTGACGAAGGATTGAAGAAGCAGATGTTTGAGATCGTACAGGTAAATAAACAATAGTTGCAGTATTTATTGATACGATTTATAAGTATGCATAACTAACATCCTTTTCATTTATGATGATATGCAGAAACGATATCGAATACCTGCAGAAACCGAGTACTACACCATGGTAAAATCGATGATGCGCAAAAAATTTTCAGATCATAAGCATGATCTGGTCAAATGGTTCATCACCAAGAAGCTTAAGCGGCCTGACGGCGACACACGCCAGCCTTGGGAGATCTACACAGCAATAACCCAAGAGAAGTGGCAGCAGTTTTATGACAAGAAGATGGAGACGAAGGTACATACTAACTATTAAATAATTAAGTATTGTATATACATACAAATAGGTTTACATATGTATATGTTTTTAATCATCATCGTGTACTTTTGTTTACTTGATAATAGGAGTATCGTGAGGCCCAGTCAGCGAATGCGAAGAAGAATGAATATCGTCACTTGCTGGGTGCTAAAGGGGTTAACAGAAGAGTTCCTGAGTGGGTGGCAGAAGGGGAGTTGCCATCGGATGTGAGCACTCTAGATGAGCACCAGAAACGGGGTACATTTTGGAAGCTTTCACGCACTAAGAAAGACCCAAAAACTGGAGAGCGTCTGTATCCCTTCGAGAAAACGAAGGAAATTGTTGATAAGATGGTAAGTACTTTTGTTTAATCCTTATTATTTTTTCAAATTCAATATTTCAATCCTATAATTTATTATAAATCCTATATGCATTTACTTCTAAAGGCTGAAATGAACGAGCAAGTAACCCAAGGGACTTGGGCTCCTGATCGACATGATGACCAGCTGTCTCGGGCGCTAGGAAAGAAAGATCATCCAGGCCGAGCAGTGGGGTTAGGGGGGTTAACATAGGGATAAGAAAAGTATTTGGAAACCCCGGGTCGAGGAAAGGAAGTAGTAGTCAGGAGAGGATGATCCCGTATGATGAGCATTTACGTGTCCTCAGTAACTTCAAAGATCAGTTGAGGGATGAGATCCTTGCTGAAGTGCGTCAGGGGACTGGTGCACCCCAGCCATATGCTCCTGCTTCTGATCCTGCTTCTGATCCTGCTGGACTGTACACAAGCACAGAGTCTAATGATCCGTATCCTTACGCATATGTACAGGTAAATTTTTATATTTTTAAACTGTTTTATTATTGTCATATCGTTTTATTACTTATTTATCAGTTCAATCATCTACTAATCTGATTAAATTGTAGGATCCAATAAACTGCAACCTCTTGCTCCCGTACAACAATCAAAATATACCAGTTGCAGAAGGAAGAGTGTACACATCACGCTCGAATGACGTGGTCCATGGCATGCCATTACAGCCGTATCACAGAGAGAGTGTGGACGAACCGATTTACACGTGTCCTGATTTAGAACTCCCTGTACCTACGAGGAGTACAGCACGGTTCGGTCCGCAAAGGGTGCATTTCTTCAATGGCCTGTTCGCCTGATTCAGAAGTGTATGAAGGTACGCCCAAAAACCTTTAATATAGTTATTGTAGTAAATTATAAGTGTGTGGATGTTCAGTTCATGATTAGTAATGTATGTCGATTACAAATAGGCATTAAAGGAGAAATCAAAGTCTCCTGAAAAAAGGAAGTCAAAGATTACATCTTCTGGATACAGAGCATCCACCAATGTCGTTACCAAAGAAACTTGGTGGATGATTCAATATATGCACGCTTGGGGCCAAACATGAAAGTGTTGCATGATGTGATCCGTGACTTCCCAGCTGATAAAGATTCTATCCTTCTTAGCTTTGAACCTGACATTCTTCACTATGAAGAAGTTTTAGAAGTCGACTTGTGGACAAACGACGTGCAGGACATCCTGAAATCTGACTGGGTGCCTATCACTGTTGTCCACTCATTCATTCTGAAGTATTAGTTTTTTGGTAATTAAGTTATAAAGTGATGCCCTGAAACAATGTTAATTACTATATCTTTTAATTAATGAATAGGTTTTTGCATGAGAAAATGCAAACTTTTTCACTTACCAAGTATGGATTTCTATGTCCTGAGAGAACGTCATACACTACTGTGACGTCTGATGTACAAGGTAGTAAGCTCTACTTACAGCGTGCGATTGCTAACACATCAATGCGAGAAAGAAATATCTCCTGCTGCCCTACCATCAAAGGTAATAACTTGTGTTTATCTTTTAATTCCATTAAATGCTGTACTTGTTGATTTTGACATTATACTGACATGTTAGTGTTTTGGTATTACATAGTGGTCATTGGGTCCTACAGGTATTGTGTTTGGATCGTGCACGTATACTATATCTTGATCCGCTTCGGCATACATTGCCGAATAATATCAAGATAAAGCCACACCTTAACACGTAAGTACATTATAAACCACTTCTTTATGCATTTCAATTCTTTAATTTAATTTTGTTGTGCATGGATATCCTAATTTTATTAATATACATTTATGACATTTAATGTGCAGTATATATCAAAGTGTTATGATTTCACATCTTGGTATAAGGATAAAGGTGCTGTCCCCTGGACTGCAGTGAAGGTACATGTATCACTTGTTTTTCATTGATAGAACAAATGTCTTATGTAATTAATCCTTTTTCTTTTCTCTGTTTAAGTGTCCACGTCAACCCGGGGTTCGGAGTGTGGGTATTATGTCATGAGATATATGCATGACATAATCACCCTTTTGGTGATATGCAGGATCAATTAGAAAACGTATGTTGAAGTCATATATATATATATTTTTTAATTTTAATGTATTTGTTTAATGATTAACTCATTTTGTATTGTTTTTGTTTTTCAAAAGGTTTTCCCTAATGTTGGCGAATACGATAGACAAACGATCAACGCTATGTTGGAGGATTGGGCGGAGTTTGTCTATATGACTTTAGTTTGATTTTCACTTTGTTTTTTCGATCGAATTGTTATTTAGAACGTTAATGTTTAGAAATTTATGGCTAGTTAGATTGTGAAAGATGACCGGTTTGAGTACAATGAATATCTTGGTAGTTGTTATCTATATGGTCATTTGTGACCATTTGAAATGGTTGTATATGGTCATTTGTGACCATTTGAAATGTGTTGTTGGTCATTTGTGACCATTTCATCATTATTTTGATTTTTGACAATTCTCTTACAAAGAGTGATTGACATCCTCTACAATATGACGTAGAGAGATGTTTGGATATATCTGGATGTTGTATCTGTATATTTTACAGGTTTGTGACATATGTGGGATTGTAAACTAAAACGAAAAAAACCAAAAAAAAAATATAGACATTTTCGGCGGTTCCTAGTAAGAACCGCCGAAAATGTCTGTTTTTTACCTCATTTTGAGTTGGGACAGCCGTTATTTTCGGCGGTTTTGGCGTTTGGAACCGCCAAAAAAGGTTGTTATTTTCGGCGGTTTTATAACCGCCGAAACTTTGGAAAGGCCTTTTTCGGCGGTGTAATATTCGGCGGTTTAAAACCGCCGAAAAAGGCCCAAAAGAACCACCGAAAATGACCCTTTTTCTACTAGTGCCTTTAGCTTAACCAAGGCTATTTTACTGACTCACGTCGGGCCACAGGGGCATACTATGTTTTGTTTCGGTGTGCTTGGGTCACTATATCCGAGACACCTTGTGTTAAGTTACCCGTTCAATCTAACAGGACGGTGACGAGTTATGTAACGAGCTGGGCATGAGTTTGGTAACATTCTCTAGGCTCTCCATGGGAACTAATTATGTTGGTTCATTTCCTAAAAGGAATTGTTCTTGTATGTTATGTGTGTTGTTGTGTGCAATACTCTTGCATTGATATATATATGTGTTGTATGTTTAAAATGAATGCCATGTCATCATGACAATTAGTTGCGCGTATCCCGGTAGCCGATGGGCTGCGCGTTAACCATACCAGCCAAGGGTTGCTGACCCCCTCGGGGGCTCCATATTTTTACTGCAGGATGAGGATCGAAGAAGCGGAATGACTTTAGATTCTAGGATGCAGGATTACTTATGATTATTTTTGGAGTTGTGCCCGGGATGCGCCTGTGCTCCCGTGGCGGTATATTTTTGGTACCGTTGTAGTACAGTGACGGTCGTTGACAGTTTGGGTGTACAGTTACAGTGTATGAATGTAGTTACAAACTCGGTATTATGTTTATGTATTAATGGTTATTAGTTCTATGCTCGGGAGTCTGATCATCAGACCGATACGCTTGTATTTATTCTGCCTTGTTAATCACGTGGGTGGTTAACGGCGTTGTAACACCGAACCATTTAGTTATTGTTTAGTTGTTTAATTCCGCTGCGATTTCAAGTATTGTTAAGTGCGTAGTAGGGGTGTTACATTTTATTTCAAGTAACCAATCAAACTTTATAGAATCTTTTTAAGAATACAAAAAAATAGTTGTAATTTTATCATTTACGTTCCGTTTTTGTTGTCTCTCTCATACAACGCAAAATTATGTTTATTTTCTTATTGATATTAGTGGAATATTTGATTATGTTGGTGTAAAGTTTCATAAAATACAAAGAAAATTTACCTTTAGCAATACATTTATATTCATTACTATACTAAAAATTTATTGTTTATGATATAGAAACGATTATCACCCGATCCACTTGAATCACCCGCGGATTATGGGTGGATGGATGACGGATGAAGAATAAATGGGTTACGGATGGACAGATGGTGGATGATATATCCGAGTGATGGATATGGGTGATACTGACCCGATCCATTGACATCCCTACTGTTGGTCAAAACCCGACATTGTTCAGATGCATGGTCTGGATTCAATATGTCACCGAAGTAAATGGCCCGTCACCAAATCCTTGGGCATCAAGTCAGGTCTTTGATGGGCCGGCCTGATCTGCTTCTGTAAAACTTACTTTTCCATCCTAAAAAAGTTTTGGAAGGGTTTGAACAAAATATACGGTCCAAAATAATCTTATCCACACGGTTGCAATGCATAATAATCCCGCGAACAAATTGACCCGGGAAAAATTGACCCCAACGAGTTAAAACTGGATCATAACACCAAATCAGTTAAACTTAAATGAAATTTTAAAATTGTCAATGATACAGTCTGAAACCCATCAAAATCGGCGTTGTTCTTAGCCATTTGATTGATCTTTTTTGGGGCGAGGATTTGGTGACAGAAATAAATTTTTCGTGGGCGACGGAACTTTTGTTACTTTTGTTTTTGTACGTCAGGTGAAGTCGGCGAAGGGCGTAGATAGGTAGTATTTTTTATTTTTTTTCCTTTTACAATATCTAATTAACATAATTAGTTATAATCATTATATAATAATTCATCAATTATATAAAACATTATATGATTATACATATTATAAAATAGCTTTTAAATCTAATAATATTTGTGGTTTATGTATGTATATAAATAATGAAGTATATATCAATTCAAAATACATGCCTTAATCAACTTAATAATTTTTTAAAACAAATTTTTTTTAAAACACTAAGCTAATATTTATATTTATATTTTTTCTAAATAAAAAAGTGATGTATTATGATATTTTATATATATGAAAAAAAGTATACGCCAACACCATGATTCCTGTACATTATAATTCGATAAAAATAGTCAAATGATAGATATATAACAATTAGTGTCATCTTTTTTAAAATATAGATGGAAACAGTTATAAAAGGATGTGTACATATTTATAACTATCGTCAATACGTAACAACCAAGGTTCAATGAATACGTAAAATCGACTCCAACAACTCAGTTTATCGTTTCCAAACGTTAACCTTCAGTTTTATTAATCAGTCAATCTCTGTAAACTGATAAATGGTAAGAAAATATTCTTATACACAATGAATCGATAAGAACAGACAGTTAGTGTCATTATTTTTAATAATTATGGAAACGATTTTAATATGTAGTGTAAATGTTTGTAATCATCAGTTGAAACGTTTATAAATTATTGTGGATACGTGAAAACCAATGCTAATAAATACGTAAAATTGACTCCAATAACTCAGTAGTATATCGTTTCCAAATGTTTATAACATTCAGGTTTATCAATCAGTCAAGCTCTCTCAACTGATAAATGCCAAAAAATATTCTTATACACAACGATTTGATGAGAACGGCAAAGGAAAAGATATATAATAGCTAGTGTCATCTTTTCTATAATAGTGATGTAAACGATTATAGAAGGTTGTGTAAATGTTTATAATCATCAATTGAAACGTTTATAGATTATCATGAAACCCTTGACTTCAATCCCTAAAACTTGCTGAGAAATTGTAACATTATAAGGTTATAAAATGAATCACAAAAAGATACCCTAAACCCTATTCATACCCTAGGAATGCTATATCGTCGAAGGTTTGTTTAAGGTTTGAAGTCAACAGCTTAGGGTTTAACAACCCTAAACCACAAACCCTAAAAACCATTGCCAACGAATTGAACCGTTATAAGGGTATAAAAATGAATCACAAAAAGATACCCAAAAAATGCTTCAATCTCTAAAGTTGTAGGGTCTATGGTTGTTTATAATTTAAGTATATTTATAGAATAAGTTCATTTTAAAAAAATTTATCATGGTTTATTAATAGAATTCTATTTTATTTTACTCTACTTATTCTTACTATCACACTCATATATAATAATGTTATAAGATTTAAGACGTAGATTCTTTTTCGACAATGTATATGTTATTTTCTACTTAAGAAAATAAATTACTAAATTATCAATAATGTTCTTGCTTATAATTCTTATTTTTATTTTTAAACCAATTTTATTAGTGCATAAATTTTAAAAAGGGGCTTTTTTAAAAGTTATAGTAAAACCACATCACAAAAAATAAGAATAAAATATATAATAACATGCAACTAAATAAAATACTTTTGCTGTATTTATGAATTTTATAAAAAGCAAAAAAAAAAAGATTTCACGAAGTAAAAACAGAAAGAAAAAAATTACATACGAAGACAACAATAACTAGTTTATTTTTATAAGTTAGTTTATTTTAAAACAGTTTTTTCTTAATAAATCATATACTACATTTTAAAAGTGATGCAGAATTGTTTCAAAAAAAAAAAGTGATGCAGAATTGGAAATTTGGAATGAAGTTGTCTACGAATTCACTTGCATTTTACGTGTGAGCAATTAAGGGAAAGAAAAAAAAGAGAGAGAAAGACAGTCCAACGTCACAAACGACGATGGTCTGTATATCAATAAAATTAACCGAGTGTTAGGGCCCGTTCGAACAGAGCATTAATGTTCTCTATTTCCAAACGCAGGTAAACCCGTGTTTACAAAATACCAATTCTGTGAGACTGACAGTAGGACCCCACAAATAAAAAAGCAATAACAATCCAACACCTGTATACTTTTCTTCTTGGACGTCGTGCACCATTTGAGCCGCGATGAAAGAACGGGCTCTAAACTTCTCTCCACTCCCCCATACCATCGAGGGTTTCTATTTCTCCCTCTTGCCCTCTACCCTCCAACATCTGACTGTTTCTCTTTCTCTGTCGGTTATCCAAATCTGCTGCACCCATGGCGGATAACAATGAGCACAAGGGGGAGATTGACGAGAAGAAAGAGTCGCGGTGGACAACAATGAGCACAAGGAAGAGATTGACGAGAAGAAAGAGTCGCTGATGGAGAAGATTGCCGAAAACTTTCTGTTACAGGAATGTTCCTCAAAACAACCTATGTAACAGAAAAAGCTAGCTCAGGGATGAAGAGCCCAATATTCTATATGAATCACACATCGGTTGTATCGGGGATTCCTGCAATAGATCCCCTCCTTCGAGACACCAACGCCCACGTTGGTCTAGCCAACTCCGGCGCCCACCATGGTGGCCCAGGCCCGAGGAGGTCTGACTCTGATACCAATGTTACAGGAATGTTTCTCAAACAACCATGTAACAAAAAATGCTAACCATGGGAGAATCATCCCAAAAACTAACTCAAAGATGAAGAGCCCAATATTCTATATGAACCACACATCGACTGCCCATACAACCGATGTGGGATTCCTGCAACACTTTCACCAATCTGTCCTAGTTGCTTTCGTAACTAGTCGACCGCGTTCGAGGTAGGGCTCCCTCCTTCCACTCGCTCTCGCTCTTCCTAGTTTGTGATCATCTGGTTTCTTAATCACCGAGAATTTATCGTTAACGTTTTATCGAGTACTAGTGGCCGTTCATATTCCGTGATTCACTCTAATAGGGTTCTGTCAACAGTCTCTGGTTTCATCGGTCGGCCTTATACAATTTGCGATTCCGGTTTATTTCGGACAATCCGATATTTTTTTGTTTTTCGCGTGCATAACAGAGCCTGGATTCTCGAAGGAAGAAACAAATTAGCGTCTAACTGAATTGAAATTGTTTTGCCGGCGAAGTTTCCTTTCATTCACCTTTTCTTCGCTAGGTCAATGTGAATACAGTTACTTCTCTTGAGTCGCCGCCTTTTGGTTTTCGCCGCCATGGCAGCTTTCCATTGATCTGCCCACATTTCAGACGTACTGCCGACCGACTAATTCCGTTGCTCTGTGTTTGATCTTCTGAATTGGTACACCGTATTGGTACAACATAAGTGGAATCTGCACTAGTTTCACATCCCCAGTGTGCCGAAGCTGCCGTGGTTGGTTTTGAGCATGAGGTTGGTCATTTGCGGTTCTTATCTGGCAAACTTTATATGCCTGATGAAATTCTCACCTTTTTTCTTTGTTTCATGTATATTATCAGGTCTACGGACAAGGAATATATGCAGTTGTTACACTGGTCAAAGGTGTTCCTTACAGTTGTACTTGCTATAATGAAACTTCACTGCCTTTACATTGATATAGGATGTGTATTTTTGAATTTGATGATAACTTTCAAACCAGGAAAAGGATAAGTTTTCAACAGCTTGGAGCCTGTTTTTGCTTTGTCTCTGGGTTTTTCCCAGGTTAATGCTGCAAGCGGCCGAAGTATGGGGGATCAACAGAGGTAATCTGGTTACCAAAATTTGTAATGACTTGTGGATCAGTGATCAATAGAATTCTACCCAGATATTGACTTTCAAAAGTGTCACATTGGATTCAAGAGTTTTGATGATGAGGCTGGAGTGCTAGTTCCGCTTCAAGAACCTTATCTCCATTACTGGGTGGTTGTCAGGTATTACCGGAACCACAATAATCATACAAATATCATCCCTGCAAGGAACAGTGGGGTCCGTCAAAATCTGGGTCAGTACTTTGGCTTAGGATCTGAAACTCGAAAAACTTCCAAACATGTCCCTGACCCCTACGCTATTGAACTTGGCAATCCTAATGAAATACCAGCTGCATATGAGGAAAAATGGATGCTCAATGTCCATGTGATTGATACAAAGGATGTGCATGTCAAGTTGGGCTGTACTGAGTGCAGATGTGATCTCAACAATGTCACTGTTGATGAATATGGAAGACCATTGAAGCTTGGTTATGAAGGAGGCCTATATTGCTGCTATGATCAGACGCAGTGCAGGCTGAAGCAAGGTTATGATACTCCATTGTTGACCACATCGAGGGGTAGTACACTGTGAAATGGTATGATTGGGCAAGTGGTTCATCACTTCTTCCTGTTTTGATGTCACTGATGAATTCAGACAAGAAAATGATCTGAAGCTGGCATCTTACAAGTATTCCTATAGCACGGTTCAAGAAGATCAGCCAGAGTGGCCTGTTCGAATTGCATCCTTACTCTCTTCTCCAGTTTAGTCACCAAAGCTGGTGCTACTTTCAGCATGTTTGCCATTCCAAGAAGTCTAAGCAGAAAACTGCAAGTTTGCTTCTGTGGTGAGATGATGCTAATTAGACTCTCTATGATCATTATCTGATCCCTTGCTTGATGGTACTCTTCTTCTGATGATGAATTGAGATTGTTGTCTTTACCGGTCCCTAGTTTGTAGAGCTTTTGACGCTTTATTACTATGATGAGCATTCTTCAAGTTTCTGGAAGTATCATTTAATCATAGCATTAACTTAGTGTCCTTTTCTTTTGAAAAAATATTTAGTATTGCTATCTACTGTCTCTGTCGTTTTTCTTCCGAAAACATGTGCTATTTGATTCAGATATATGTGAAGTATTCTTACATCTACACATAGCTATTGAAGTGGGGGAATGTTGGAGCTCAAAAATCCATCTTTGTGAGTAGTTGTCGCCTAATCATTTATCAGGTTCACTCTCAAGGATACAACACCAACCTCTCATTTTCTATAATAACTCAGGTTCCATTTGTAATTAGCTTATAAAATTATTTAGTCAAGGCATGTATACAACACAAGGGTCTTCTCTACTATAATAAGTTAGGCTCAATCTGTAAGAACCTTGTACTGTGAACTGTGTACCTCCTCAGCTGCGTAAAGCTCCAGTCTTGTATCTAAGAATTTTAACTATACATCTCTGTTGCAGTTACTCTGGAGAAAGAACTTGCTGCAGCAAGAAAAAAGGGTTGCAATTTACGTTTGTAGTTAAAAGTAAAGACAAAGTCTCTTAACAGAAGGTTTTTATATGATTGAATGGTATGCAAACTATAATTCAAGTTTGTAATGGTTTGTTTCAGATTGCTGATCAGCATGAGAAGGGGAAGAAAACTTACACGAAAATGTTAAGCTGAAGTTCAAAGAGGTGACTCGGTCAATGGTGGATTGTTTTTTGTTTCTGTTAGTTGCAGAATTGCGTCTATGGCTTCTGAATAGATATGCCAGAAAGATGAAACTATCTATAATCGAATCTTGGAGCACAGTTGATATGGTGAAGTCTAGTTTTGACAAAGCTTTTGTGTAAAGCTTATCCATTACTTTATGTTTACTTTTGTTTAATGATTGCAAGGTATTCCTCCCATGTAATTAATATGTTTGTTTATACAACTGGATTTATCTTTGGAACTTTCATTTGTTGGCTTTTATATTTTCCTTCTTATTTTAATTAGGTGGACCTATGCAGATTCATCGTGGTCTCGCATTGCCACCATTGTTCGCATCATGGTATCATGAGCAGAAGCTGTTGATGAAACTGCAATTAATACTGGTTGAAGCAATTCAATAATTGGCTCATTGTGTCAAATCAATTGTTCGAAAACTTTATTTAAGATCGGACAAGTCTTCAAATAGTAAAATCAGACATGAGGCATCAAATAGCAGCGGGAGTTGTTAGAGTTATGAATTTAGTGAAGATGAAGGAGGGAAGAGTAGTAGATAACAGTAAGAATCCGGAGGTATTATGAGGGTATGTTGGAGGAACTGCCATGGTCTCACTTTTGCAACCTGATTCGGAGACGTATGATCTGAAAGGAAACGGGTAGCTGACTTCTTCCTTTAGATACTATTCCTTTTATGAATTGAGTTAATCTTTGGACATGCTTTTATACTGCAAATTGTCTAAGTTTCACTAGATGTTGATGCATCAGTTGTCCTGTAAAAATTTATTTAGGCAACGTCAACAAACGATCAACATTAGTATTGGAGACGTGAAGGTATTCCTCATCATTTCTCATACTTGCTTTAGGTACTATTCCTTTTATGAATCAAGTTAACCTTTGGACATGCTTTTATACCACAAATTGTCTCAGTTTCACTTGTAGTTGATGCATCAGCTTGTAAAAATTTATTTAGGTAACATCAACAAACGATCAACATCTGTACTGGAGACGTGTAGGTGTTCCTCATCACTTCGTCATACAAGTTCAAGTTACAGTGCATGTAACTCTTGCTCTATTTGCGCATGTGAAATGATGGTGTGTTTGTTGCATTATGTTAATCATGGTGTTCTGTCGTAAACTTGGTTTTAAAAAGTGCGTCTGAGGCGTTCTGGGCGCAAGGCAAAGGGGTTGTCGCCTCCAGTGTCGCAAGCACACAAGTAGAGAGGCGGGCTGAGGCGTCTCTGAGGCGTCGTGAGGCAGGCGGGGCGCTCTGAGGCGTCGCGTTGATGGAAAAAACTCTGAGGTGTGCGACTGAGCATGTTGGCTAGAGAAAGAAGATGACTCAAACTTCAGGGTTCTGTCTTTTTTTTTTGTTATACTTCTAAACAAAACTACGTCGTTTTTGGTTAGAAGTATATAAAAAAACATCAGCGTTTTCTTCTTCCCCACCAACCTCTTCTTATCCGGTAATTTCTCCAATCCCCACTCCCATTCCATTTCACTTTTTCCCCTTTTTTTCGTTCAAACTTCACTTCCCCCCCCCCCCCCCCCCCCCCCTTTCCAATCGATTCTCCCACCCCATCATCACCCACAGTCCCACACCACCATCCCAACTACTAGTTAACACAAAGTGCTGGGTAAAGGTGGCATTTTGTACAAAATGTGAGTTTATAAAAGTATATACGTGATTCTATGTAAACAGGCGCCTCAACTACGTGATGCGTTTGTCTCGATGTCTCGGAACATCTCGCGTATTTTAAAACCAAGGGTGTAAGTAAATTAAAACTAGGTAATGGTGAGTGAAAGTTGTAGTGTATGTCATAAAAGTTTGTTGTACTTGGATAACATGTTTATAGTTACTTTATTATTCAAAGCATATTATAATATATATTAGTAGAGGATGATGGTGAGTGAAAGTTGTAGTGTATGTCATAAAAGTTTGTTGTACTTGGATAACATGTTTATAGTTACTTTATTATTCAAAGCATATTATAATATATATTAGTAGAGGATGAATTATTTTCTTTTACAAATTTGAATATGAATAAAATAATATTATCAATAAGTCTTATACCTAATATCATTTCATACTTCATATTATTCTATCATTTGTTTTATAGATCATGAATTTATAAAAATTATCATAAAATGACTCACATCACAGGTAAATACATCCCTGGTTGTGTAGGTAAATTATTGAGCTGTAGAAGATTCAGGAGCGTTTGGAAAAAGTACAACTAGAGTTAAATTTCGATAAACCTATTAAAACCATGACTTCATATGAACCAAATGACATTGAAAACTTACACTGTCCGTGCTTTAGTCATACGTATTTCCCATTGGATCATGGGTATTTGTAAGTTGTATTTCATTTTGTTAGGTTGGCGACTCGTGGCTAATCATATTCCAGAATGTCAAATTGGACTTATATTAGAACTAAAACTCTCATATGGGTTAGTTTAGTCTCGCTGGTGTTTTATTTAGTCCTAAATAAACATTTACATGTAAACAGATAAACAATATGGGAAACTGATTGTTGGTCATGTTGCTATAACATACCAATCCATTACTATAAAGTCAAAATTCACATTGACACAAGGTTTGGTCAAACAAGTTTTCAAATTGAGAACACGGGTGAATACATCTCTGGTTGTGCAGGTAAATCGTCGTTGTAGTGTAGAAACCCTGTAGAGTTGGAAAATGTACAATGAGAGTTCATGACTTCATGTGAACCAAATGACATTAAAAACTTACGTTGGTCGTGCTTTTGTCATAGGGTTATCCCATTGGGGCATGGATATCTTTAAGATGTGATCCATTTCATTAGATTAGTGACACTAGTAGAAAAAATATTATATAACACGCATTTTAGAACACGGTTATAATGTAATGGTGTTATAAAAATTTTACAACTCGGTTATGTAACATAACCGTGTTAAAATATGTGAAGGAAATCGTGTTATAAACAGACTTTTATAACACACTTGAATATTGAAACCGAGTTAAAAAATAGGTTTTTTAATTTTCGCCAAATAGTTTCTTTCCCCCTCAAACCCGCCATATCGCCGGCTCTATGTTTTTGCCTTACCCTCTCTCGACTCCTCCAAACTTGCCATCACATTCACACCCACGTCGCTACCCGTTTAATGAAACCGGGTTCCCGAGCTTCACCACCCTTTCTTCTTCATCCTGGTCGATTCATGGCTCTCTTTCCTCTTCCCCATCAGTAATTTGCACACCCGCTGGTGAACCAGGGACACAACTCTCGCGCTCTCCATTCTCTTAATCGAAAACAATGAACAGAGCGCTCCATCTCTTCACCGTTGGTAATTTTGCAAACCAACAGGCGAACAAAACATACCGCTCGTCCGTCGCCGGTGTCCACCACGAGGTCCCGATTTCCAGCCCCGACAGAATGAACCTCGAATGGTGATGGCTTGAAGAGAAAGAGAAAAATCAAATCCTATGGATTTACATTTGAAACTGGTACGAGCGTTTTCCCTTTCCTTCTGTTTTGATATCCCGAATCTCTATTTGTGTATCATCGTTCTATTATGGTATGTATCAATTCTAATGAATGTTGTGCCCCATATGGGTCTTCGGATCCACCTGGTAATTCGAATCCAAGGTTCAAACAATTTTTGAACTATTGCTTCTTAATTTGTTGTTTTCATCCCATTACCATATATTTTTGTCGTAGTCTATACTCGTGTTCTTTGTGAGAATAATCCAGACCGTTTCCATTTCCCACTCTATGTCTCTTGTACATGTTGGGAAAATTACAAACATAGTAATTAAACCTAGCTAAAATGGGCAAGTGCACCCAATTCGTTGCAGTAAAACAAGTGTCGTATCCACAAGGAAATTGACTTCTAAGTCCCAAGCTTCAGTATACTAGTTAAGTGCGAATAAACAACAAAATGGGGTTTAGCCGGAGGCAAGCTTGATTGTTATCAATTGAAATGCAATAAAACAGTAAAATGTATGTGAATGAAATGGATGGGGAGGAGTACCCTAGGATAGTGGGAATCACCTAATTCACTCAAAGAACTTCAAAACCTTAACTCACCATCTTAATGTCTATTAGAGTGTAACTCATGAATCCCCACATCATTGAAAATTCAATCCTTACCTAAATAATCAAACCACTTAATTAAAGGAGGTCCAAGTCATTAAATAGCATTAAGCAAGCACTCTTAATTAATAGCCCTTAGCATTTACTTCCAAACTCAAGAAAGCAAAAGCTAGGGTTTATCCCCCTTTTGGTCTAGCTCCAAACTCAATCTCAAATATTGAATGAAACCACCATAAATGCAATAAGACATCAATTTAGAGCATTAATTGATATTGAAGGGAATAAAACAAGAGTAATAAATGAGTTAGGTTTTTAGCATTCAATGAGCAAAATGGGTTCAAACCCTCATCCTAGGATACAAATGGAACTACTCAACCATAGCTAAAGGAAAGAGGAAGGAGAAGGGAGAAATAGCCATTAGAGGAGCTTCCAAGCTTCAATAGAGGTAGAAATCTTCACTTTCTTCTTCCTCTTTTCTTCTCTTCTTTTCTCCTCTTCTTTTCTCCCTTGTTTTCGCCACTCTCTCTCCTCTTCTAGGTTGGAATCGTGTGTGTTGAATGATGAAAGAAGAGTCCCCAAAATTAGCTTTTAAAAACACAAAACTGGGCAAATTTTTCATCCGACCGACCCAGACTGGGTCGGTCGGTCTCCGAAGAAGAAGGCACGTGAGAATTTTTAAGTAAGACCGACCCATGACCGACCCAGACTTATGGGTCGGTCGATTCCAGTAGCTTGGGCATCCGGAAAAACCAATCCAACCGACCTAGAGTGGGTCGGTCCTGTGGGTCGGTCATGCTCCAGAGGTTAGCTCCAACTTGCGCGGGGCCTAGAATCTTCGTTGTGGCTCAGAATTGCTCCTCGTTTGCAACGTTGGAAAGCTTGAGAGATGGGGAATCTGTTGATGCATGCCACTAGCTCAAAAAGAACCCAAAAGTATGCTCAAAATGAGCTTTTACTTATCAAGAGATCAAACTCTATAAGTTCACTATTAATCACAATAACACTATTAAGTGGTGAAATAAGTTATGCACCCAATAAAATGAAGGTGAATGAAGCTCTTAAAATAGCATTATTTCACCACTTATCAACTCCCCCACACTTATCTATTTGCTTGTCCTCAAGCAAAATTAGCTAAGGACCCACGAAAAGAAGGAACATTTAAAGCAAGCAAGTGTTTAGATGAATTCTTGAATTCAAGTGAGCAAAATTTGTGAAAAACCTCAAGAGGAGTGCAACCAACCTTCTCATGGTGACATGGGTGTGCTTAGGGCAAACGAAAATATAGAGTTTCGGGGTATGATCTAGAGTGCTTCTGAGTTCTTACAGATAATGGAACTTTGAGAACTTTTACCATGGCCAACTTCTCTCAAGAATGGGCATTGAGGAAAAACAAAAGGAAAAATAGAGATTTGCATTTGATTCACTTTTGCAACAAGAGATGAGGAGAGATAATTTGGCATTTTGCCTTGCTTCAATGAACACTCAACTCTCATTTGTTGGTTACCAATGGTGTCTCTCAAGTTCCTTTTTAACATTTTTTCTCAAGGAAGCACCCCTTAGCAATCCCTAGATGAGAAGGTAGAAAGAACCCCTAAGCAATAAAAGTTCACCAAGAAGTGGATTTATGATTGCACCGCACCTAAGTGCTCCTCAAGAGAGAACTTTTTTGAAAAAATTCAGTGGAAAATTCCAAGAATTCAAAGAAAAACTTGCTTACTATAAATATCTCCTGTATGGAAGCTATAGATGTATATGAGGAAATTGAGCAGTGCACCAAAAAGAAAAGGTCGTTTCCCCCACACTTGAATGGGACAATGTCCTCTTTGTTCAAAGAAAAGCTCATGGAAAAACAAACAGAAGACCTTTTCGAAGCACGAACATAGAGGACAAAAAGTTGTAAAGCATCATGTAAGTATTGAAAGAACGAGTACTCCCCTGATAAGACGTGAGTTGGGAAAAGGGTTCCCCCACACTTGAGAGTGTCCGGGGTCGTTGAAGCGCAAGCTCTGACGGTAATAAGTCGGAGACCAATGAAAACTTTTGCAAGAGTTCCTCTTGCGTGTGTCTTACTCAGCCTTGAGGAGTGCTTGTTTTCAGTGTGTATTTATCTACAATGTAGAGACAAAAATAAACTAGGCGCACCAAGATTCCGAGGAATAGTTTAAAAGCCCATGGTTAGATATCAAAAGGAGACTCATCGATGAGTCTAATAACATAGTATCCAAAAGGGGTGCATAAAACATAAAGGTTAAGTAGAAGTTAAAGTACGAGACAAGTAATTGAAAAGAAGTCTAAAGGACATAAACAGAACCAATCCCCAAACTTAACATAACAATGTTTAAAAACTACAAGACTCGGGCATCGAACATCATCAACCGGCTACTAAGGTGGGGGAGCATCAGGTCGGAACTCTGCCCGCATGCGCTGAATCCTGGCCTCCATCTCAGCCTGCATCTCTCGCTGATAAGCGGCCATGTGCTCCTCGAACTCCTGCCGAGAGATAGTGTCTGGCGGTGGCGGGGGCAGAGCAAGGAGGGGGGCATTGGAGGCTGCTACTCCGGAGGAGGAGGAGTCGGCACTCGGCTGATCTTCATCGACAGTCCTCTTCACCCAAGTCGTCCCGTCCCAAGAGAAGCCCATCCTCTACATGGCGTAGCCATGAATGTAGTCCATGGGCTCTGACACAGGCTCGCCAACAGCCGATACGCCCTGGTGGGCAATCTGGCTGTGCAGCAAATGGGGGAAACCCAGATGGTGAGAACTCTTCTGCTTCACGATGTGCTGCAGGTGGCGGAACATCAGCCCGAAGAGAGAGAGAGAGAGGATGGTCTGGGTCCGAGGCTACCATGTAATCCATCATATAACAATCCATGGAGTTTAGATCTTTGCTGTCCCGTGGAAGGATATTGTGGCGAAGTAGCGCGAGCATGACCCTCCTCACTGGGTCACCGACCATGTTCAGGGTCATGGTGACCCGAACATCTGTCCCAGCCTGATTCTTCTTTCTGCGCTGGACAGGGAGGGTGTTCAAGTAATGCCTCCGGTGAGCGCCAAGATCGCCGACAGAGATGCAGGTGGTGTACTGGAGATCCTCGACCGGGAGTCGGAAGAATCGTAGAAAGGTCTCCATGGTGATTCGGATGCGTCAGCCCTTGACATGGGAGATAACTGTAGTGGTCCCGTACTCCAGCTCGATGGTAGCGTTGGCGTAGAATTCTTTCACCAACCGAGGGCAGTATTGGCCGCCCATGTTCAGGACACACCCCATCCGGTGCGGTCCATCACCTCCTGAAGGTTGAGGTCTGAAATGAGCTCGGGGTCAACCGTGCGCTCTCGCACAAATTCCCGAACGCGAGGGTGGTTATACCAGCTCCGGGCCTCCTCGTTGATAAATCGGCCGTCGAGAAGGCCCGAGGGGTGACTAGGAGGCACAGGGGCGAGCTCGATCGCTTGAGACGAACTGGCGCCACTCTTTCGCTTGGGGTTGTGTTTGGGTCGTCCACTCATGGTTCTGAAACATCAAAAAGCAAAAGAAAAGAAACACACAACAAAAAGAAACAGAAAATAGACAAGTAGTAGTTAGAGGAGAGATTATAAATTAGAGAAACAAAAGAGAATAATGCAACTGAAATTAAAAATTTGGGCAGAGTTTCCCCCATTTTCTACCCTTTCCCCGGTTCTAAGAACCTCCACAAAATTGACCCTAAGGCTTGCATGCAGAAATATCATCATCCCAAGAACACTTTGCTACCAAGCGGTTCAAATCTCATTAAGCAATTCAACAATTCTCCTAATTAAGCACATGGTGAGGAACCTCCATTCTCAACCATTCTAGCACACTACTTTAGCTATTTGAACAATCGATTATGCTCACTACATCCAGCAAATCCAACGATGCAATAGAATGAATTGAATACCACTAATTGATGTCAAACAACGCACAATTCAATTTAAACTAGTAAGCACTAAAATCATGCCAAAACCATCACATTGCCACGTTTTACATTAAAATTTTCACCCACACCCTCTAATTAACAGTTATAATTAACTCAAATCACCAAAATTGCACAAATCAGAATTTTGCACCTAAGGTCCCGTTTGGTTCGACCTAAATTGAACCCAAAATGTAACTTGCTCAAGAATTTCAAAACTTGACACATTAGGGTTAAAATCACATACCTTGGTGTATTGTAGAAGAAAAGGAGTAAAATTTAAGGGATTTGGGCACAAAATCGGTTAAAAACCGAAATGGGGAAGTTAGGGGCTGTAGGGGAGGTTGTGGTTCGGGTGGCCTGCCGCGGCTGGTCTGGCACAGGGGTGGAGGCGCGACCGGCGTCGACGGAAGTAGGGCGGTGGCGCGGTGTCAGAGGTGAGGTGGCTGGGCTCGATGGAGAGCAGGTCGATGGTGAGTTACTGGGTTACGCGAGAGAGATTGGGGAGGGGTCGACTGGAGTAGGGCAATGGAGTCGGGGGAAGGAAGAAAGAAGAAAAGAGGGAGGGGTTACCGCTTTAGTAAAACGCGGCGTTTGGCCACTCTTTTTTTTTCAAAATTTTTCATCCGACCAACCCAGGTCCGACCCAGGGATTATGGGTCGGTCCATTCCAGAAGGTTTGGTTTCAAAAAAATTTCACCCGACTGACCCAGGGTTGTAGGTCAGTCGGTTCCAGAATCTTGAAGGTGTGGAAAAATACGTTAGACCGACCCACTCTGGGTCGGTAGTCTGGGTCGATCAAACCATAACTGCCCCAATTCTTTAGTTTTTCTCCTCAAAACATTAACAGTCATCATACGACCAGAGAAACCACAAAAACATGCCAAAACAGCTAAAATAAGCAACCACACATGCAAAAAGGATTTACACACATTAATACGATAAAATTGCTTAAAGAGATGGAAAGGAGTCCGGGTTGCCTCCCGGAAAGCTGCCCTATCTTTTACGTTCTTGCTAGACCAGAGTTAGTTTGAAGGAACCTGGGAGGGTCCTCATAGAGCCCGAGCTTCAACTTTTTGGATGTCTCCTCCATGATAATGCTTTAGTCGGGAACCGTTGACCATGAAAGTCTCCCCCTTGACGTTCTTCAGCTCATAAGCTCCATAAGGGGTGACCCTTGTGACAGTGAAAGGGCCAGCCCAATGAGATTTTAACTTCCCGGGGAATAACTCAACCTTGAGTTGTAGAGGAGAACCCGGTCACCTTCATGAAACTCCCGCTTCACAATCATCTTATCATGCCATTTCTTGGCCTTTTCTTTGTAGATGCGGTTATTTTCATAGGCTTCCTCTCGAATCTCCTCTAACTCGGTTAGTTGGAACCGTCTCTTGTCACCAGCGCTCTTGAGGTCATAGTTGAGGGCCTTCACCGCCCAATACGACTTATGTGCTAATTCAACCGGCAAGTGACAAGCCTTCCCATAGACAAGCCGGAACGGGGACATACCGATTGGAGTTTTGTAGGTGGTCCTATATGCCCACAATGTATCATCGAGCTTCATGGACCAATCTTTCCTTGAGGATTTGACTGTCTTTTGGAGGATCCATTTGAGCTCTCTGTTGGTGACCTCAGCTTGGCCATTACATTGAGGGTGATAAGGAAGGGCAACCTTGTGTCTCACTCCATATTTACTCATCAATGCTTCAAATTGTTTGTTGCAAAAATGAGACCCGACATCACTCAATATGGCTCTCGGCACCCCAAACCGGGTGAAAATATTTTTCTTCAGAAACTTGATCACAACTTTGGCGTCATTAGTCGGGGTTGCAATTGCGTCAACTCACTTGGTCACGTAGTCGACCGCCACAAGGATAAATAAGTTGGAGCAAGAAGATGGGAAGGGGCCCATGAAGTCGATACCCCACAAATCAAACGGCTCAACCTCTATCGTTATGTTGAGTGGCATCTCATGCTTGTGTGAGGTGTTCCCGAGCCTCTAACATTGGTCATAGGAGGCAACGAACGAGTGGCAGTCCTTATGAAGGGTTTTCCAGAAAAACCCGGCTTGAAGAATCTTGGCTGCTGTTCGTGCCGGACCGTGGTGTCCTCCGATTTCACCCGAGTGAAAGTGAATCAAAATATCCTGTGCTTCACTCATGGGCACACATCTACGGATCACCCCATCAGCACAAACTTTGAAAAGAAAAGAGTCCTCCTAGAAATACCTCTTGACGTCGGAGAAGAATTTCTTTCTTTGCTGATAGGTCATCTCCGGTGGGACCACTCCCCTTGCCAAATATTTGCAAAGTCCGCGTACCAAGGGTCTCCGGTCTCTGCAATCATGAAGATGCTCTCGTCTGGGAAGAATTCATTGATTGGCACACCATTGTGAGCCTCGATTTTAAACCCTATCCTATCTTGATTAGATTGATTAGGATCTAGTCGGGTTTTAGGTCCACTTATAACCTAAGATTAACAAGTATGTCATATAACATTAATTATTAAACCCTAAGTTAGCTCACTGGAACCTAATTAGAGTCGCCACCTAATTTTGACCTAGGGTAAATTAGGAAAGGAGAGTTCGGGTTCAGGGGCTTGGTATTCGACTTATTTAGGGTTCAAATTACTTTCATTACCCTGCTTAGGTCACTTTTCCTCTACTTAGTTTAATTACTGCTTATTACGAGTCGTTTTTAACCTAAGTGCGCGCTTCTGGTTTTTTTTTTGTATTTTTTAACATTTTTTGACAGAAAATTAAAGTGAAATTAAAACTACCTAAACTAGGGTTTCGGAGGCAGAATTAGGTCAAATTTTGATTCCGTTCGTGGCCACGGACCTATTGTCCGAACCCACGGACCCCAGTTAACCTAATTACACAAAAAAGTCAAATTTAAACAGAAATGAGATTTTGAAAAGTCCGGGGCCACGGACAGGATGTCCGTGGGCCCGGACATGTTTTTATAAAACCCTAACTTTTGAAAATAAAAATATCCCGCCACCGTCCGGGGGCGTCCGGGCTTACGGACAGGGCGTCCGGGACCCCGGACATGGCGTCCGTGGGTGCGGACCGCCCTCGGACGGCGGCATTGAGGCTGTTCCCGGAGGTGTTTTTGGCTCAAATTTATGGGTTTGTAGCCTGAAAGATTATAAACATGTTAGTAATCAAAAGTTTTCAATTTGGCCACGAATTAAGGACGAAACTTATTGAACAAGTTAGTGGACAGAAACACAAACAAGCCTTAATTCAGAAGCAAGGAAAAGTCAATTCGATTAGAAATTTCAACCAGAAGTGTATTAATATCAGAGTAGTTAAAGAATTCAAATTTCAACCTTTTTGGACTTCGGGATTTGATTGTTCCTTCACGTCGGGAATCTTCGAGAGCCTTGTTGGTGACCAATCCGGTTCAACTTCGATCCGAGCTTCTGACCCCTTCTTCCTTGTGTTGTTAACCATGGTTTGGTTCTGTATTTTTGGTGTTTTGGTGCTTGGAAGTTCAATGGGAGAAGAAAGAATGTGTTTTTGGTGATTTCGGGATGATTTCGGTGTTCATTTGAGGCTTGGGAGTGCAAAAACATGGGAAGAAGGTTGACAGCTGCCTTTCCTGACTTTGGGGATGTTCTTATCTGCCCTAGGTCGTTTTTGGAAGGTCCTTTTATAGAGAGAGCAAGGCCATGTTGATAGAACAAAGTTTTTATCTAAAATCCTGATTTTGTGCTCTAAGAGAATCTGATTTTTTAAAACATGTTACAGAACGATAAAAATTCTGAAATTTTAACCGAAGATAAAAGATGATTTTGAGGAATTTTGAGAGTTGGAATCAGGTTATTTTGATAAATAACCGATTAGATAAAAATCTCACAATCTGGAATCTCCCATAATTCATAACTTATGATTGGAAAGTCGAAATAACAAAATTCCAATGGAATTAGTCTCTAAATATCATTCTCTATCTTGTGATAAAATTTCATGACATTTTGTTTTGATTTCGGTATTTTCCAAAGGAGAGAGAAAATTGCAAAAATGATTGAATTTCTCTTTAAAATTTTGGGCTAAGGTTTCAAATAAGATAATTTCAGGTTTATGACTGTATGTAGTCATGCTAACCATGTGACAATTTTATTTTAATTTTGGAAACCTTTTAATTTCTATTTTGAGGCTATTTCATGTGTTAATTATTAAAGAAATTAGCTTATAATATGAATTAAAAGCTTAATTTCCAGAATAAATATTATCAAAAAGTCATGAAATACCTTTCATAATGACTATGATATTTGGAAGTGTTTGGAGATAATGAACAAGTCATATAAAAATAGAAAATCCTGATAATGTCCTTGGAAAATCCCGTCTTGGTGCTTTTTGACCCCTTTTGCCCTTTGTAACACGTATGTCTTAGAGACTACTCCGGGGGGGTTAAAATTTTGGGTATAACAGATTGCCCCCCGTCAACTAGGCTTTGTAATGAAGATGAAAAGACTAGTTGATGCCTGAGTGATACCCCAAAATTTTGGATCTTAAAAGACCCTACATGCAGATTGTGTCGAGCTATTCTAAGGCGCTGACTACCTATAGGTAAAGGAGATGTTGTTGAACTATTCGAAGGCGCCAACTACCTGACATGATGATATGTTGTCGAGCTATTCTAAGGCGCTGACTACCTAAAATGATGAAAATGATGTAAAGCTATTCTAAGGCGTTGACTACCTGAAAATGATGTCAATGATGCCAAGCTATTCTAAGGCGTTGACTACCTGAAAATGATGAAAATGGAATAATGTCAAGCGATTCTAAGGCGTTGACTACCTGAAAGATGAAGAAATGTCAAGCGATTCTAAGGCGTTGACAACCTAAAAGATGAAGTAATGTCAAGCGATTCTAAGGCGTTGACAACCTAAAAGATGAAGTAATGTCAAGCGATTCTAAGGCGTTGACAACCTAAAAGATGAAGTAATGTGTAGATGCAGGAATGCTGATGATGCTCGGATGCTTCTGGGGATCGAAACCCGTGCCAATGCTCCTGGCTGGACCCAATGTGGACTTATTGCCATCGCCCCCTAAGCCGGTGTGCAGGGATAACTCCTGGTAAAAACCCTGGGGACTTATTGCCATCGCCCACCATTTGTTGATCCCAAAATAAGTTGACATCGCACAGGAGGATTTATTGCCATCACCTCACCAACTTTTCTGTCGCCAGGTCTTGTGACGCGCCTGGATAATGCAGATGAATGATATGAAGATGATGCAAATGAAAGTGATGCAAATGTAGATGATGAAATGATGAAAATGATATGGATGATATGAAAATGATGTTCGGATGCTTCTGGGGACAGAAACCCGTTCCAATGCTCCTTGCTGGTATACTATGGGGACTTATTGCCTCTGCTCCGTCAACTTGGACCACGCACTGTCTCGTACTTGTCTCACACTGATGCTGATACTTGGTCTCGTCTCGCACTGGTCTCGCACTGAAGAGAAAGCTGGATCTCACACTGATTCTGGGTCACGAACTAAAAATGAGTTGGAAAGATAATGGTCTCGCGCAAATGCGTGTGGTGAAAACCAATTGTAAAAGGGCCAAACATGGCGACGACGAGATGTATGCAAAAATTTGTAAAATACAATCACAGTGCATGTAAAATACTGGTTCAAAGCAAGAAACTGTTGAAGAATGCGCCACACATGGCAATGATGAGAATTAAAATTTGTTTAAAGCAAGAAATTGCTGGAAATTATGCCAAACATGGCGATGATGTAGATTTTTCCAAAGCAAGAAATTGCTAGGAATATGCCAAACATGGCGATGATGCAGATTTGTCCAAAGCAAGAAATTGCTAGGAATACGCCAAACATGGCGATGATGCAGATTTGTCTAAAGCAAGAAATTGCTAGGAATACGCCAAACATGGCGATGATGCAGGTTTGTCCAAAGCAAGAAATTGCTAGGAATACGCCAAACATGGCGATGATGCAGGTTTGTCCAAAGCAAGAAATTGCTAGGAATACGCCAAACATGGCGATGATGAGATTTGTCCAAAGCAAGAAATTGCTAGGAATACGCCAAATATGGCGATGATGCAGATTTGTCCAAAACAAGAAATTGCTAGGAATACGCCAAACATGGCGATGATGAGATTTATGAAATTGAAGTGTTTGAAGGAAAATTGTCCAGGACAAGAAATTGCTGAAAAAGGTACCAAACGTGGCAACATTTAAAGAAAATTCTATCTTACTGAAAAGGAAAGTGAAATCATCGTTTTCAGACTAAAAATTTCAGACTCGTCATTTATCTCTAGGAGATGAACATGCCCCTGGTGTGGTGTGATGTTTGATGTGGAGATCTATTGAGTGACGATCAAGGCTTATGACGGGCCATGGAATTTATGTGAAGGTGAAGGCTTATGAGGTGCCCGTGGTATATGATATGGAGGTAAGGGCTTATGTGGGCCTGTGGTGTTTGATGTGGAAGTAAGGGCTTATGTGGACCTATGGTGTTTGATGTGGAGGTAAGGGCTTATGTGGGTCTGTGGTGTTTGATGTGGAAGTAAGGGCTTATGTGGGTCTGTGGTGTTTGATGGTGGTGCTCAAGCTTTGGGATTCGATTGGTGTTGTCATGGCAATTGTTGGAACCAACAATTGCCCCCAGTATTTTTCCTTAGGACAACCTGAGCTAGAGTTCATGGCAATCGATCGGAACAATCGATTGCCCTCAGTGTTTTCTTTGATTAAACGTGCGAACAAGTCTCATCCTCACAGGGTCAAGGCTTATGCTTTGATGTGGTGCTTCCTAACCTACCCTCGACGTGTTTGGTGTTTGCACTCATTTCTCGCTCATGGTCATAACTTTTAGACCATTGAATTCGACATTTGATGGATTTACGCGTTTGATCTGCTACTTTCATGTGATTGGACACACAACTATCAAGTCGGAAGTCTTTAAAGCTTATAACGTGGCCATGGGGTGTGATGAAAGACAACAGGATCCTGGAGGGATATTTTAGGTACGTGGAGCTAAAGGGGTGACCAAAACTGTACCCTGCGTCTTCTCTCGGAATCATCTTCCTTGTCTTGAAGTCGTCTAGCTGCTTCATGTTGACGTTGCTTTCGAGCTTCTGGACTTGGACTTTTGAAATCATCCTTTACACCATTTCTCCTCTTTTTGTCATTCGGATTTCCTCGAGGCATTTCGGGTTTGCCTCTTTGTTTATCCTTTCTTGACTTTGCCTTCGGGGTTCTTGTGTTTCTCGGTTTCGGGCTTCGAGAGCCGTTTTGATGTGAGCTCTTTGGATCCTGTGTCACTTTGGGACCATTTGCGGATCACTTCGTCATACCGATAGCGGCGCTGCTTCTTTGAACTGATGAAGATGTTATCTGAGACTCGGGCTCCTCGCTTCCTTTGGTCACCGGGTTGGAAATTCATCATCGGCTGGGTTATTTTGTGGAGTTCATAATATTGAAAAGGGGATATATGAAAGGCTCAGCGGGGGTGCCTAGGGTTTAATGTCAGGGTTCACAAGCTTTTGGTTATGTGGTGTTGTACCTAGGTGCTTCGTCATCCCTAATAGTTGTGTATCTGTTCTTTGTTACTTTTCGCAGGTCTAAGAGTAAATTTACAAATTATCTCCTTCGGTCGGGGTTATGCCATTTACCTCACCTTTGAATGTGGTCTCACCAGAGTCGTGTAAAAATGACAAGCTCGTTCGCTCATGGTTTTTCCACTCAAGACACTCTCGCGAAATTTTCACTCGGAAACTCGTTCACACATTTAAACAAAAGATAAAAGATGACGAACTTAAACTTAGATTGCCCCCAGTATTGATTTTGGGTTTATGACAACAATTCGATAGATGTGGACCTTGAACCTCTTTGTGGGTTGTTTGGATATCATGGGGTGAGTTGTGGTGTTTGGTTAGGCATGTTCAAATTTTTAGAAACAAAGGACAAGTCGTTCCATTGTATAGTCAGAAAATGATTACTTCGTGATCCTTGAAAGACGTGAGTGCTCTTTTTTTTAAGTTTTTCGAATTAATGAATAATGCTTTATACAAAAATGGAACTATGTTTTATTCAACAAAAAACATAATGTTGGAAATTACAAACTCAGGAAAACTACCGAAAATGATCAAGGAAACTAACTACTACAAAAGTTGAAAGACGACTAATCAAGAAAAGAAATGCATTTAATGAGAAAAACACTAAAAAACAACATTTCTGATGATGCTTGGGCACGCGTGCTCTGCGCTCTCCGCCACGTTCTTAGAATTGGAGCCCTTGGTCAATTAGATCTTGGATTCTGTGTTGCAGGGCCCTGCAGTGGTCAGTGTCGTGACCGGGCAGCTGATGGAAGTGACAAAATTGATTAAGATCCTTCCCCAAGTGAGTAGTTCCCGGCCTCAGGGCGAGCGGTTGCATCGGATATCTTCCTCTATTGGGCTAGTATACAGCCCAGTCCAATGTTTAGTTAGCCCAGTACAATGTTAGTTTACAATTTTGATTCTTTATTTGTAAACTTCTTAATGCTAGGTTAGTTAGGATTTTACTAACAGTAATATTTATCTTTACATAGAGATAGATTAGTATATAATCATTGTTAGACTATTAGTTTTGTAATACAACGCTTTACTCATAATACACATACGAAACGCAAATTCTCTCATCTTCTTCTTGCTTCAGTCGTCTCGGTCTCCATGTTTTCTAATATGGTATCAGTAGCCTAGGTGCTTCTACGGCTTTATCAGTTTCCTTCAAGAATGGCGGATGACGCGAACAAAGGGAAGAAGGAGGTTCAGCCGACTCCCTCTGCATCGACCAATTCCATTATCGACATAAATGACCCAATTTATGTCCATTCTGCAGAGAACCCAGGGTTAAATCTTGTTTCAAGATTTGATGGCAAGGGATTTCAAGGATGGAAGACAGATATGATAACAGCCTTGAAGGTTAAAAACAAGTATGTGTTTCTTACCGGAAAAGTGGAGAAACCCGATGAATCGGATGTGATTCGGCGAGGAGCTTGGGAAAGATCGAATTCCCGGTGTTATCGTGGTTGAAGACGTCGCTTGGTCCAACCATTGCCGAGAGCGTTAGGTTTTGTGACGATCCCAAGGAGCTCTGGGATGAATTGTTGAAGCGATTCGAGCACACGAACCTTGCTGTCATCCATGGCCTGAAACGAGAAATTTCGGAAATCAGACAAGGCGAAGAAAGCATTGCAGATTATTATACCAAATTGAAGAGGGCATGGGGTGAACTTGACTTAGCTTGTCCTTTTCCCAGGTGTACGTGTTCCGGTTGCACTTGCGGGGCCAGAGAATCCCTCAAGAAGTTGAGCAATCAGGATAAACTAGTTCACTTCCTCATGGGGTTGAATCGGAAGTATTTGTCAATCAGGGGACAGATACTAGCGATGAAAATATTCCGACGCTAGAGGAAGCTTTCGCACTGGTGGTTCAAGAGGAAGAACAGAGGGGAAGTACTTACCAGAACGACGATTCAATGTCGTTTTACAGTCAAGTCAGCACTGGGGGAGAAAGTTCAAGAAACTCCACGAGAAGATTCGACAAGAAGAAGGTCTCGTGTTCTTACTGTAAGAAGCTAGGGCACAGTCAAGAAGAATGTTTTCAGAAACTTACTTGCAGTAATTGCAAGAAACCAGGCCACACCGTGGCAGATTGTTACCAAGTTCATGGCCGGGACAAAGTTTTAGCTCGAAGAAAGAAGGCGTTTGCAAACGCGGTTTCGGATCCAGAACCAAGTAACACACAGACAGTCAGGGAGAAGGTTTAACGCCAAGACAATTCAACAGATTGCAGAGATGTTCCGCAATAAAGCCACAGATGCGAACACAGAGGGAATCGACTACTGTAATTTCTCAGGTAACAATACCTTCTGTGTTAGCAATAAATTTTGCCTCATGAGTAATTATTCTGGCAATACATTCAAAGGACAATGGCTTATAGACTCTGGAGCAACCGATCATATGTCGGGAGCTAGTTGCATGTTTGAAAACTGGAGAAGATTAGAGAGGGAGAGAACCGTACTCTTACCAGATGGAAGTCCGCAAGTCGTGACTCTTATCGGAGATGTGAGATTAGGAAACACAACGAGATTAAAGGAAGTACTCTTTGTACTGGATTTCATGTTTAATCTAGTATCGGTGGCGAAAATGGTAAAGCAATACGATTGTGCTCTCACCTTCGATTCTTCTGGTTGCTATGTTCAGGACCGTATCACAGGGGAGAGTAGCAAGGTAGGTGACGGTCGAGATAATCTGTTCGTTTTGGATGCGGGTTGTCTCGACGCTTGGGCCAGGAGCAAATTGGGCGCTCCGTCTTTCCAGTCCAGTATTAGCAGATCTGGCGCCACTCAAGATAGGCGTGAGAATGGACCGGTCGTCAAATTGTGTTGGGCTGCTATAATGGTGCAACTAATGTAGTCAACCCAAAGGCTCTAGACATGCACATAAGGCTAGGACATGTGCCTTTTCGAAAGCTTGTAAAACTTGGGATAATAAAAGACCGATTTTTCTTCAGAATATGCTTGCGATGTTTGTTACAAAGCTAGAGCACAACGTTTACCATTTGCCAATTCGACAAGCAGAACCAAGAGAGCTTTTGAGATGTTGCATATTGACGTTTGGGGTCCTTTTAGTACCAACACATATAACGGGTACAAATACTTTATATGTTTCGTTGATGATTATACGCGTACTACTTGGGTTACTCTCATCAAACAGAAGGGCATGCTTGGGAGACAATAGTTAATTTTCTTAAAATGGTGGAAAGACAATTTGATACAAAGGTCAAAGTGGTGAGAACAGATAATGTCAAAGAGCTGGGGTGTTTCTAATGAAGGAAAAGCTTATTATACGCAATGAGGAATAGTTCATCAGACAACTTGTTCTTATACACCTCAACAGAATGCCGTAGTCGAGAGGAAACACAAATATCTATTGGAAACAGCAAGGGCAGTTTTCTTTCAATCTAATGTTCCACTTGAATACTGGGGAGAGTGTATTTGTATGCAACCTTTCTGATCAATCGTCTTCCTACCAAGGCACTGGATGGTGTGACACCATATGAGAGTTTGTATGGTAGCAAACCTTCGTATCACGAGATTAAGCCTTTTGGGTGTTTGTGTTATAAGACAATTGTTGGCCCAAAAGGAGGAAAGTTTGAACCACGTGGGGAAGCTTGCATTTATTTGGGAGATGATCCAAGGAAAAAGGGGTATAAAATCATGAGTATGGAGACCCGTGCTGTTGAGGTCTGTCGGGATGTTAAATTTCATGTCCATGATTTCCCCTTTCACAACGCAAGCATGCAACACCCACCATCAACGAATTTGGAAGGGAATCATAATTCTATGCTCATAGATGAAGACCCACCTTTACTGCAAGTAACCCAGCCTGATGTGGAATCTTCTCCTGCTCAAGTAACAGATCCTAATCAGTCAGGTTTGAGACGTTCAAGTAGAGAAGTTCACAAGCCAGGATACTTGAATGATTATATATGCAATTCCTGTTTTCAACAGATCCTTGATGAGCGAGTGTATGGAACCGCGACATCTCCTGATCGTTCGATTGCTCATTGTGTTAGTTTAACAGAAACTACACCTACTAAATCTGTGGCACTGTTTTCTACGGCTTCTCGTGCTCAAACCTCTCCTCCAGATATGTCTGAACCGTCTAGTTATCAAGCCGCTGCTCAACATGAACATTGGCGAATCGCCATGCAAAAAGAGTTACAAGCATTAGAAGCGAATGATACATGGGATATTGTTACTTTGCCACGCGGGAAGAAATTGGTAGGGTGCAAATGGGTCTACAAAGTCAAGCTCAAATCTGATGGATCGTTAGAACGATACAAGGCTCGTTTAGTAGCAAAGGGGTTTACTCAACGTCATGGCCTTGACTACCACGAAACTTTTCTCCAGTGGTCAAGCTCACGACGATCCGATCTCTCATTGTAGTGGCTCTCAGTAAAGGGTGGATTATCCATCAGCTCGACGTTAATAATGCTTTCTTGCATGGTGATCATGATGAAGAGGTCTACATGCGATTACCTCAGGGTCTAGAGGTTATAGGGGCAAACAAGGCATGTCGGTTGCGCAAATCATTGTATGGGCTCAAACAGGCTTCTAGACAATGGTTCTCCAAACTGGCCAGCTTCCTTCACACTCTTGACTTTGTTCAGTCAAAGAATGATTACTCTCTTTTCTATAAGGAGACTACCCAGAGCAAGATATATATAGCAGTTTATGTGGATGACATGTTGATCGTTGGAGCTTGTCAGCAGGAAATAGATGGGATTAAGCGGGCTCTAGACCTCAACTTCCGTATCAAGGATCTAGGAAGCTTGCATTATTTCTTGGGAATAGAGTTTATTCCATACAATCAAGGCTATATTCTTTCACAACGAAAGTTTTGCTCGGAACTCTTACAGGAATACGCATGCATTGATGAAAAGATTTCGAAAGGCCCAATGGTTGTGGGCAAACAGTTGCGTGTCGATGATGGGACTCCCCTCACGGATCCTACACCCTACAGACGGTTAGTGGGTAAACTCAACTACTTGACCAACACCCGACCAGATCTTAGTTTCACGGTTCAGGTTCTTAGCCAGTTTATGCAAAATCCCAGTGATGTTCATATGGAGGCCGCCATGCATACTCTTCGTTATATCAGAGGAACACTGAACTATGGCATCGTCCTTGCCAAGAGTTCTACCTCTGGTCTTGATCTTACTGCCTACTGTGATTCTGATTGGGCTGCTTGTCCAAACACCAGGAAATCAGTATCCGGTTATTTTATTTTCCTAGGAGACAGTCCTATTTCTTGGAAGACTAAGAAGCAGGGTTCGGTGTCCCTTTCTAGTGCAAAAGCAGAATACCGTTCCTTGCGACGGGTAACAGCGGAGTTGACTTGGCTTACACGACTCCTACATGAACTAGGTGTCACACACATTACTCCTGTGCCGGTCAAGTGTGACAACCAATCTGATATCTATATAGCACGCAACCCTGTCTTTCATGAACGTACCAAACACATCGAAATTGACTGTCATTTTGTCCGGGAGAAGATCCAACAAGGTTTGGTGGATGTCACTTACACTCATACTTCTGATCAACTGGCTGATATGATGACCAAGGTTTTACCGGGGGTCAAATACAAGGACCAACTCACGCGTGTCGGCATGCGTGTAGATGACAAGTCAAGCCTTGGCAATCTCGCTTACCAACGGCTTGAGGGGGGGTATTGGGCTAGTATACAGCCCAGTCCAATGTTTAGTTAGCCCAGTACAATGCTAGTTTACAGTTTTGATTCTTTATCTGTAAACTTCTTAATGCTAGGTTAGTTAGGATTTTACTAACAGTAATATTTATCTTTACATAGAGATAGATTAGTATATAATCATTGTTAGACTATTAGTTTTGTAATACAACGCTTTACTCATAATACACATACGAAACGCAAATTCTCTCATCTTCTTCTTGCTTCAGTCGTCTCGGTCTCCATGTTTTCTAATATCCTCGAAGCTCTTCAAGTGCTTGTCTTGGTGTTCGGCCGATGTTTGTAAACTCTCTCTGTCGAGAACCCCGTCGGGATGGTTCTACTGTCCCAACGCTCCAACTAAGTCCTCTTGACTGTCGATCGTTGTCTTCTTCATGTTGCCTGGTTCTCTTACGGGTGCAGCTTTGGATGCAAGTTGCTGTTCCCGGTTGTCTGATCACTTTCCTGAGTTCCGTAGCAATTTCTTTGACATTCCCCTCCGATCCTCGGACCCTAATGGAGCCAACTTCAATGCAGTCATAAAGGGTGTTGAGAAGCCTGTCCACTAACTCATCCCAAGCTTGACGTTCGGACTCGAGGGAAAGAGCCTTTGCTTTCAACTCTTCGATAACAACAACGTAGTTAGATTCCACGGCGTCCATGGCAGCACTATGCCTCTGCTCCATGGCATCAATGGTGGCCAGGTGCTTTGTTCCAAAATTGCGAGCTGGGCTTCCATGTTGATTGGACCGCACTTAGGACTTGGGCCTACCTGTTTCCAAGGTGTCCATTATTAGCTAACAAAGAAAGTGGGTTGAAAGATACTAAGGTGAGAATGACGCTTCACAAGATAGATCGAAACAGACTTAGGCTGAAAGCAAGTGGGCCAGGATACCCAGAGAATGAGGTGTTTGGGCTGGAGTATCTTTCAGACTATGAACTGGAATTTGGACTGAAATCTAAACAGATGGCTTTGATTGGGCCTGAGAGGTGACACCTAGATCTAGGGTTTTGGGCTAGGGCCCGAATAAGAAGTCTACCTGGACTAGAATGAGCCCTTGGGCCGGAATGTGTTTAGGCCTGGAGTAAAGCACATGGGCTGGAATGGTCCCTAAATCACAAATGGGCCTAACTTTCTTTGGGCCAGAGAAGATGGTTGCTAAGCCGAAAGAGATTTTATTTTCAGGACTTGTGGGTTATTTCAAGTTTAGGTGGATTTCTTTTTTATGGGCCTAGAACTAATTGGATAATTCAAATTGGGCTAGAAGAGAAATCACCTAAGTCTAAGCTTTTGGGCCGAAGCCCGAATGACTCACATATTAAACCAAACAGGACCTCTGGGCCGCAAACAAATAGAGCCACCCATTCGGGTTGGGCTAGGTTAACGTAGGAGAAGTTCCTATCAATCTCTAGGCTGGGTAATGGGCCAATCATACAAGCAAACAAGGCCCACACAAATTCAACATGTCCTCACTAGACGTTTAAATCAAACTGGGTATGGATCGATCCGGAGAGGTGCTTGGGGCATGGGCCCAGGTCACCTCAAAGGAATAGGGCTTGCACGCTATTCTCTTTGGGCTTCCCCACTTTTTTCACATCACCTGAAGGTGTGCGTCTACGGTCGGGTCTTTGACTGACCAAACAATGGGCTAGGTAAGGATACTGCCAGGAAAACGCTTGGGGCTAAAGCCTAGGTATTAAGGGGATGTGGTTAGACGACACCCTCCTCTTTTCCCCCGCTTATTCACATCACCTAAAAGGTGTGAGTCCCTGACAGGGGACCCTCAAACGGGTCCCAGGGTGAAATTGGTTTGCGTGGACCCTCGCTCTCATATGATGCAAGGGTGCAGAAAATTAAAGTGCGCACAAAAGTAAACAAACAAAGTAATAAAGTCATAAATAAACAATTTTTCGAGTTAAGCCCTCTTTCTTAAAATTAAACAAGTTAAAAATAAGAAGTTTGTCCACAACAGAGTCGCCAGTCTGTGAGCCTCGATTTTAAACCCTATCCTATGTTGATTAGATTGATTAGGATCTAGTCGGGTTTTAGGTCCACTTATAACCTAAGATTAACAATTATGTCATATAACATTAATTATTAAACCCTAAGTTAGCTCACTGGAACCTAATTAGAGTCGCCACCTAATTTTGACCTAGGGTAAATTAGGAAAGGAGAGTTCGGGTTCAGGGGCTTGGTATTCGACTTATTTAGGGTTCAAATTACTTTCATTACCCTGCCTAGGTCGCTTTTCCTCTACTTAGTTTAATTACGGCTTATTACGAGTCGTTTTTAACCTAAGTGCGCGCTTCTGGTTTTTTTTTTTGTATTTTTTAACATTTTTGACAGAAAATTAAAGTGAAATTAAAACTACCTAAACTAGGGTTTCGGAGGCAGAATTAGGTCAAATTTTGATTCCGTCCGTGGCCACGGACCTATTGTCCGAACCCACGGACCCCAGTTAACCTAATTACACAAAAAAGTCAAATTTAAACAGAAACGAGATTTTGAAAAGTCCGGGGCCACGGACAGGATGTCCGTGGGCCCGGACATGTTTTATAAAACCCTAACTTTTGAAAATAAAAATATCCCGCCACCGTCCGCGCTTACGGATAGAGCGTCCGGGACCCCGAACATGGCGTTGTAGACACCAAAAATTCTCACCCCATAAAGCAAATTCCAGAATGAGAAACACGATAAGAGGGGTCGTCGCCTTTCTTCTCAAAAACGTACTGCTGTGCGTGTCAAAATGAAACCATCGTTTTACGACAAATTTTAAACCAACTTTCAAGCATTTTAGAAAAAACCCAATTTTCCAGAAATTTTCAAACAATAATTTGTTTTAGACTACCCTTTTATTTTATTTAGTTATTTTCAGTTTTATTTCCTTAGTCGTGGGCATTTCATTTACTCTATTTTACTTATATTTTTCATCGTTTTTCATGTTATTTTGTAAAGAAAGCATTTCATCTTTATTGACTAAACCTTTTTAGTTGTATTCTGTATATACATTTTCTTTCTTAGCATTGGTGTTTTGATGATTTTTACTCATGTCGAGTTATAGCTTTTTGTTATCTTTCCCTAAGATTTTCTATTGTAGTTATTCTCTTCCTTTCTCATTTTTGGTGGATCAAGCTTGGTCTTAATTCAATCTTCAGTCAAACCCAACAGCCCAAACCCAAGCCCATTCTATCCAAATTTCAAGACCCACAAATTACATGACCCGATTAACTTTTTTTTTAAAGCCCATCTGAATGCAGCCCGTACCAAAAAAAAGTTAGAAAAACCCTACTTTTTCATTATAAAAACATCCTACAGAACCCTACAGTACGAGGACGGTTTTCGACAACAACATTCTATTCCTGGGTTTCTTCCTACCTTCCCGGCCGCCACCACATCTTCTTCCTCTCCGATCGGGATCTTCCTTCTCATTCGTGCATTCTTCTTCTCAACCTTCAAGCAAAAAACGACACTACGATTTCTTTCTTCATTTTCTCGCCATCAACCTCTCGATTTTTGTTTTTTTGCTCCCAACAAAATAGCCCCAACTTCCCAACTGCTCAATTACTGTATTCATCGTTTCGAACTCCATTCTTCCTGAAAACTTCAAGATTGAAATCAGAAAACCCCTTCTTCCTCGTTCTTTCTCCAAATCCGAAAAACCCTAAGCCTTTCCTCACTTGCTTCTTACTCCCAACTGATTACCAAAAACGAAAATCAAACCAAACAATGGTTTCATCTTCAGTCGAAACTAGAAAAAATCCTATCATTCCCTCCTCTCACTCTCTATCTCCCGAAGTGAAAATCTCTCAATTGGCGAGGACGGGATCTCGTCCCAACTTGAACTCAAACAACCTCCCGGTGGCTGGAGCTCATTATCGACGTTTCGATTTCGAACGAGCATTCACGACTTCACGTTCATCTTGTCGACAAAAGTCTACCGAGGCTTCCCTGATACCACTCCGTGCTCTGCGAATGAATCTTCGTGGTTTTTCTTTCGGTATGTTTCAAACCAAATGAGCTGTAAATTTTGTCTGAAGATGCTCTGGAGTTCGTATGAAAGATTGGCTTTATCCTTCACTGGTTACTTATAAGCATTTATCCTCCACTGCCATTTTTATTCTATTCACCGGTAATGTTGCACCTCGCTAGCGAACAAGGTGCATTTCTTTCCCTCGCTGTCACGACAGTTCTGGTAAATTTCTCTCTGGCTTTGAGTTCGAATCTCTTTCAAAGAATACCGCGTGTAGAGTTATCGTTTGTGTCCAGGTTCGGGTTCCGTTTGAGGGATTTGTGCGACAGTTGATTTAATCATCTTATTGTATTTACTGCTATTGCGGTTTTATGGATATGCCTTCATCTTTTGTTCTCGATGGTTTCATTTCGCATTTATGTGGGTTTTCATTCCGTTCCAGGGATCAATTTATCTTACATCTAGTGGATTTGGTTTTGCCTCTTTCTGTCCATACCTGTTCTGGTTTACCAAGCCTTTGGAATTCAGTGTGTTGTTTCGTGAATCGAATATCAATCTGCTTCTCATCTGAGTTAGAGACCCGATTAATTACCTGCTTGATCTAGGAAACCTTCGCTGTCGTGTCTGACTTGTTGGACGGGAACATCAATCGTCTTCCTTCTTGTTAACTGTGAGATAAGACCGAGAAAGGTCTTACTGGTTTCTTGTCGTTTGTTTTACTTCTGAATAAAAAAAATTGTTCTATATGGCTAAGTGGTGAGTCGTAGATGTTTATCTGCCACAGGCTTCTGTGCTGGTCGGAATATTTTCTTGGCCCCTTGGCTTTCTTTTTTGGGATCTCGGTTGCATATTGACCTTGTGAATATTATTCTCAGCGCTTGATATGTGGGTCTGAGAGTGATTTTAATTCAGCCATTACCCCTTGGCTTATCTCTTAATGTCGTGGACATTGATCTCATTCCAGTTCATTCATTATTCGTTCGTATGGGTTATTGGACTTGATATGCTCACCACTTCTACTTTGTTGATTGGCCGAGGTACACATATTGGACAAGGCAGCACTTACTTGACATTGGCTGCGTTAATCTTGACTCGGAGTTTGACGTGGGATTACAAACTGACCCTATTGATGCGTTTTGGGCTTGATACCCTCATTGGGTTTGGAAATTCTATCTTTTAAGTCTCCTTTATTCGCCCTTGATACTTAATTGCCCCTTGCGCATTGATTTGGTTTGGAAATTGATTTGATACTAGCATGCTTCTTGTCCCATTGTGCTTAGATAAGAACATGACATGAGTGATAGTTGCCCTATCCTATAATTGTTAGATAAATCACTCAATGGCTGGTTGGTCCTTATTAATTCCTCATCTTAGAGGGAAATGATATAAACCCTTCTAGGTATGATCCCACATGACTCACAACTTTACATCTTTGATACTACACTTTGTTTGAGTTATAATCTAAGATGATGAATTAATTTGAGTAGCAACCACAATGCTTGATTTATCTTACAATCTTAGCATTTGTTGGCAGCTTGTAACTCTTTTCTATGTTCTCGGTTGGGGTGTGGGAGATGATTAGATTGCCCCCTTTCCTCCCATTGAGAGGGGCCGTATGATCCCACTGCACACATCCCAACCCTCTTCTGTTCTTTGACTAATGCATTTTGCCTCTTTTGGTTGTGTTTTTGACATGTACATAATGCTCGTGAAACGTGAAACTACTCTAAGACTAAGGAACGGGATCTTGGCTTGGACTACCGGGGTCTCCGCTTCAAACATATGTAATGGTTGGTGCACTTCTTGCTGATCCTGTCAGCTCAAGTGAGGCGGCGTCGATGCGACCCCCCATAGCAGCTCTTTAATTAAGATTGTTATCTATGTTTGTATTAATTTGTAATTTGTTTATTGTTCTTACTTTTGGTTGTCTTTGGATTTAGTTATTTTTGTAATTTAATTCATTCTTTGCATGTGAACAATTTTAGCATGTTATCTCTAGCTGGTTTGTTATGTTATTCTAGTGCTTAGTTTACCCCTTCTACATATGGATTTGAGCTTGGAAACTAATTTGAAATCTTGTAGGATTTTTGCTGATGTTCAATCACCAAATTTTTGTACATAACGTTTACACTTCATTTTGCTTCTCCAATGTCTGTACCCTGTGTGAGATATTTGCGTTGCTGCTTTGTGATTTATGCCCCTTGCTCATTGCTTATTGATGTCTAAGCCCTAGTTATTATCCCTTAGGACCCTTCAGTTGACAGAAAAGTTTAGGATCTATTATTGCCCCACACCTAACGGGTCTCTCATTCGTTTCGTGGGGCAATAATCTCTTATAACTTCAGAAAACACTCAAACCACCCTTTTATGTATATAAGAACCAAACTTCAAAAAAACAAGCCCTTAAGGCCATTTTAGGAGGGCTTAGGATGTGAAACCACCCCATGCCTAGCGGATCTCTCATTCGTTTTATGTGGGTGGAATCCTCCTTTGCTTTCAACACACCTCTAATCAAGAGTTAATAAACCAACCAATAAATCAATTCCTCCCACTTGTTAATATCTCCCAAATTAGCCCAGTCACAAATAAAGCCCACATAAAAATAAAGGGGCCTACTTCAGCCAATCCAAACAAGGCCCAATTTCGGCCTAACTCCAACCATGGCCCACTTCAAGCAAGGCCCTTTTTTCGGCCCAACTCTAGATAAGGTCCAAATTTCAACCCAATTTCTAACAAGCCCAGAACGGCCCAATTTGGTGAATTTTCAACAATCATTTTAATTCAAACTTCATCAAGTTTTCAAAAGAAACCAATTTGTGGAATTTAAAGGAAAACTCTTCTCAATCACAGAAAACTCTTCTCCGCAGAAATTTCTTCTCACATATACAAACGTTTTCCCCTAAAATCATTTCTCAAAATCAGTGTTTCTTCATCGAGAATTCCGAACAACTTCACAAGTTTCCTAACTTAGTTTTCAAACCCAAAATAAATTGTTTTCGGGAACATAGGATGTCTAACACCTTCAAAGAACGTTTTCTTCCTAGTTAGACATTACTTGTTTCTCCTCCAAATAAAAATCCGAGGTGGGGCACTGGGGTCGTAACATCCTTGTCGCAGTCTGGATCTCTTTAGGCGGGGCATTAGGGTGACAAACCTCCCCTAATTGCAGCCTAGATTTTTACAAGGCGGGGTGCTAGGGATGTAACTGCCTTCCTAGTTGCAGCCGGGATTTTAAATCGTCTAACTCCCTTCCGCTCGATTTCAAGGTTTTCGGTTTCAAACGTTTTAAAACCCGGGAGTTAGAGACGTTATTAGGGTTTGACCGAGAACATCTCATTCATGGTGTTTCTTTCTAAATCCTATTTTCGACATAAATTCATTGCCCCATCTTTCGAGCCTCGACACTTACCATTAATTAAGTGTCGTGTTCGAGGGGGTACATAGGGTAATATCCCTCGGGATTATCCGCCCTTTTACAACAAAAAATGATTTTTTGGTTTCAAAAACTTTAAGAGAGACAATCTTGACAATCATTCCTCCAAACAATTCTGTCTATCATCATCTCACTCTAAACTCGAAATATCCCAAACCTCAACCCTTTTGAATCTCAAATCTGAAAACCCTGGATCTCTACTTAGACTTCAATTGCCTCACACATACTCAAATCATCTTCAAAACCCCAAACACTTCATACTCAAATCACCATTCAAACTCCAAATTGCCTCAAACTCGAATCGTCTCCCTAATCCCAACTCCTCTCTAACTTCTAACGTCTCACAGGCCCGAGCGCCTCACAGACTCGAACATCTCAATTTCTCCACCATTTTAAGATTTAAGCGTCTCACAGACCCGAGTGTCTCACAGGCCTTGACATCCCATCCCATCCCAACCGTCTCATAGACCCGAGCGTCTCATAGACTAATCTCTCACACCCAAAACTTCAAACCCTTCAAAACTTCAAAACCCCAAAATCCGTGAACTACGTAAGGTCTGATCTCAACAGGGAGTTGAGTACGTAGGCAACCCACACAGGGTGCGACCCCATTTCAAACAAAAAACCCTTTTCCCCCCATCTAAGGTGACTCTCGTATCTCTCAAAACACTCAAACCTTCTTCGGCTCCCACAAACTCAAACCATCAGACTTCAAGTCTTGTCTATTCATTCAACCTTGGACTTTTCCCAATTCTTCATTCCATACTCATCCGACATCACTAATTCCTCTTCTTGGTGCTAGCTTGACAGAAAAGCTCGCCTCATCCACTCTCTCTCTTCCCGTCCTAATCCTATCCTTCGGTTTTAACTGAATCTCTCTAAAGGTTTTGAAAGAAGGCAATCCCGACAATTGGAGACCGAGGTTTCCTCGGGCACCAATCCGAAGTCGTGGTCGTTGCCACTTCTGAGGGGTGTAACCCAGTGCGAACCCACAATAGAATCTCTGATCTGACCAGATAACTCCTATCCATGGGCAACAATCTCAGAGTCAATTAACGGTTCTTAGAACCCTCATCTTTCCTTCCTAGTTCCTTAGGTCAAACTAGGTGGCGACTCTAGTCAAATCTGCCTTATAGAGGCATAAGTCCGCGTGGAGCCCATTGAGAGCGGGTGTAGTGCCACTTGCACTCCCCTTTATGCTTTCTGGGAAAGACGGACGATGTAGTAGGTATTTGAGTGCCAGAATAACGGGTTTTCACCCTCCACAGAATGGCATATTTCTAGGAACTTGACTTTTCAGTCAGACCATATTTGCATAGAGCCCCCTCATACCGAAAAATCACCCTCCACAGAATGGCGACTCTGTTGGGGAAACTTGAGTAAGTTTTTCTCAAACTCAAGGAAGACTGAACTCCATTCAAAATTGTCGGACTTCCCACTTCTTTCAAAACCTTCAAGAGATTCTTTTCAAGCCTCTAGGATTATTCTACTCCACACTTTGAGTGTGTATCTGATGAGGACAGATAGGATTTGTTAGATCCTCGACAAACATTACAACAATTGGGTTAATAATTAGCTCACGATTATAAAGAGACACGTAGGACTGAATGAAGCTAACTTCCTTTAGGCTAATAAAAAACAATTTGGAATCACTAATCTCAAGATAAAACTCTTAGTGAATAGGTTGTGCTAACTTCATCTGCTTTATTTATTGCTTTCATATTTATGTTGCTATTGTGGGGTGCATGGGGTGGGTAGCTTAGGACATGCATTCCTCTGTGTCACCCGATTTACCCACGATGTCACGGGATCCCCACTGGTCCACGGTTGATTCCCCATGAGCTAGGGTCACTCTCTCAGTGAACAAACCCACGAGGCGGTACGGTCTCCGACCAATGCTTTGAGCTCATGATCCAAAATATCCTCCATTATCCGAGTCGAAGCCAGCATATAGTGAACTTTGAGCCTTCAGTGTCCAGCTACCTGGTCCGGTGTCTAAGACGGGTTTATGGAAGTCACCCCCTTGTATGCCGCCTGTCTGACCGCCCTTCTGTCTTACCCTGAAGATTGCATGGGCTCAGTTCTCCATTGCTCCTCTGCACCACATGTGTCTCTAAAGCCCAATGTCATGCTATACGTCCATAGAGGATCCCGTATTTACCGGATACCCATACATGGCACAACGTAGTCAGTGATAATTTGGACTTTAGACACACCTGACCGTGCAGGTGACGAGAGACCCGTTCCCATGCAGTACTTCTCTGAGTTTCCCGAAAAGTGGGGTGTTGTCGGATCATCACTGGCCGTGGCGTATGTTTCCTTATCATCTCGGGTGTCCTGACCTTTCGAACTTAAGCACTCCGGACTTTCTTGATAAGTGCCCCGCAAAGGCATAACAGAGAAAACTCAAGAGATGAACAGTGAAGGGACGATGGTTCCCCCGGTGAAACGGAATCATAATTGACCTGGAAAGTGATTATCCCAACATTAACACTTACAGCTCCACATCAAATATAGCACACGATTTACTTTATGCTATACATGTATGCAAAACCACTTTTTCAAACCAGTCTGTTTTAGAAAGTTCGGAATTCTCTTTCACATATCTTTTAAAGAGGTTTTACAAGCTCGTTCAATTTAAAGTCTCACCTTAGTTTGGCTCCCAAACATTTGGGGTTTTAAAACCCGTCACTTCATCCTTTAAAACCTTGTTATTTCCAAAACGATTTTCAGAAATAGATTTCGAAAAACCTACTTTCTACAAACGAATTTCAAACAACATTCTTCACCAACATTATTTCTTAATGGTTTTCGAAAACAGTTTTCAAAGTGGATTTTCACAAATGTATTTCAAAATAAATGATTTAGTCCCCATGTCGTGACCCGCTATTTTTGAAGTTCTGCCCACCTTCAAGAGCAGCGGTCATTACCGTGGAGCGTACTAGTCATTTCGTGTTTCACACAAAGTGGTGGATTTTCACATAAAATTTTGTGTTCGATCATTCATCTTTTCTTTTCTCAAAAACATCCCCCATTCCTCTAGTCGGAGCAAGTGAAGCAGCATGAAGATCGACTACGCGGATCGAGCTGAAGGCCAGAGGCGCACCAACCCGTGGAGCTAACCGAGCAACATGAAGACTAACACCAACCATTTAAATACAAAATCAGAGGTGTACCAACCCGAGTCAAGCGACATGAAGGTCAGCAACACTGATTCGAGTTCAAACTGTTGAAAATCAGAAGAACACCAACCCGTTTTGCTTGATCACAATACCGCTCCGCTGCAAGAGCCTTAAAATGAACAAGCAGCCGGTCAAGAGCCGAAGATGAGCGAGCACCGGTCAAGAACCCGAAGACGAGCGAGCAACCAACCAGGAGCCCGAGCGCGAGCAGTCTTCCAGAATCCCAAAGACGGACCAGAAGTTCAGTAGAAGTCCAGCTCAACACTTCCCCATTTTAATGACCTTTTTAGGATTGATGATGTATAGGTCTTCTTCCCCTATGATTCTTTTCTCTCTCGTCCATTTCTGAATAGATTACATGTATAGGTTTATACATTCCCCTTGAATTTGTTTAGATCAATGTGTATAGGGTTCCCTACTCCCTATTGTATTTGCGAATGACCGAGCGTCAAAACCCATTGAGAAAATCCACCACTTTGAAAACACGCGTTTCAAAATCGTTTTTCTAAAACTTGGTTTCTTTTGGCATGCACGAATAAAGAGAAGAATGAATAAGGAACGACTCCTCACAGTTATTTATCATTCATCAACTTTGCTTTATGGGGTGAGAATTCACGATATCTACAGGAGGTATCCCTAGATAAACAACACCAGCAAATGCAACCGAGCACAAGGCAAATCGCATGCATTGCATTCATTACAAAAAGTCCCATGTATTCTCGGTCAGTTCAAATTCGTCAAACACGTACAAGTCCTGTCCACCTCAGAAAAAATTGCATAATCATGTGTTTCATTGTCACTGCACTATACACCATCTTTCATCCCCATATCTCGACCGCCAAAGCCTGATCTCAGAGGGATAGAAAAGAAAATCGATCTCAAACCTTTCCCAATCTCAAAGTGTATCATATAGTGGGGCTACCATGCGGGAGTTGTCACTCCCCAAAATCCAAAAAATCATACATCCAAAAAATCCAAAAAATGCACTCTCCGTCATATCATTGGGCCACCATGCGGGAGTTGTCACTCCCTAAAAATTCAAAAATCCAGGAGCCAATCACCAGCCCAACCTCGCTTGAGAATCACTAACCTGACAGCAACCCCGACAGCTACACCCTTCAAGGCCAATAGTAATGGAATGAGCTTCATGGGCTGAATTCGACTCAAGCGAGACTAGGTGTAGCCTTACCACGCATGCATTGCATCCAAAACGAAAAACACAAAAAAAACACATTCAGTAAAAATCCAAAGTCAGCCATCTTCATTCGTCATTTTCAGCATTTCATGCATCCTATACATAGTAATTCCATATTACCATAATACGTCACATGGTAGATAATCACATTTGCATACTCCCATATCGAAATGACATCTTCGGGAAATCGTGAGAGATTGTTTGAATAGAGTGCGTGAACCGCTAAACTCTCGACCCGTCAACGAATACAAAGGTCCAATCAAAATCAGCACCACGAACCAAGTGAGTAGTGTGCGAAGAGCAGTATTTCTCTTGAATTTCAAATGAGGGCATTGGACAATCCATTGAGCGATGAGGGAAGATAGAGCGAGTCCATAGAGATAAAACCATGAACGACATGTGCATTCCTTTAGCACATGGAGAGGCACAACACAGAGTGAGATCAATGTCGATAATCAGGATACGAACTGTGACTCATGCAAAGATCTGAGAATAGTAAGAAAACAATCATTGACTAACGAGAATGATGAGGCACTTAGGATCAAAATCTCCACAAGGCCAAAAAGCTTTAATTTTCCCGAACATAACTCCTTAGTGAGCCCCGCTGAGCCTTTCAGGAAAAACTTTTTTTACAAAAAAAAAATCTCCACAACATGCCACTCCACATATACATACTTACCCTTGCAATAGAGGATATTGAAGGAGCCGGAGCCATGGTCTCTCTCCTACCATCTTTCCCAAGAACAAAAAACAAAATGTCCAAAGCAATCATTGAGTCAAGGCAACTCCAGAGTCAAACGCCAAAAAGAACATAAAATGTTCAAGAAGATCGATAAGTCAATGCAACTTCGAAGCTGAAAGCCGAAATACAAAGCAAAGAATGCTTGAGAAAGTCGATAAGCCTATGCAATTCCAAAAGCAAGACACAAAGAAGAAGATCACACACTGAAAAGGAAGAAGAAGAAAGTGAAAACTGTACACCAAAAGAGGCAAGAATGAGGAAGCCAAATCAAAAGGACCAATGATGTCCCGTAGAAGCCAGTAAAAGCTTGTCAAAACCCGTCCAATCATTCCACCCATGGCAAAGGCGAAACATATCCTCTATTGCAGAAAAGCTCCACAACTCCCAAACAAATCCCAGTCCCATGTGACATAAATCATACCCCCCAGCCCCGTTATAATCCAATAAAAGACCTCTGACTCGTTAGTTGATGAGCGTAGACTGAAAGTATCGGATCTGAAACATGAATCATAATTTTGTACTTGTTATCAACATGTCCCACCTTATAACAAAGGGACCGTGAGCGAATGAGTGTGACCTTATCTCACCAGGTCTTTAGAGTGCGAGTGACTCTTTGATCTAAGCATCAAATCATAAACAGCCTACCCCAATGCAGGTGATGAATTTGTGAGGATCGGAAAGCCCAGAACCTTGAAGAAATTCTAAGGAAAATACTGCTCCGACCATCGAGAGTAACATCACACCATTAGCACACGACCATACTCACGAGAGATTGACCCACATCCCTCCATGCGAGGAAAGTGATTCACGCATTCCAGTTCAACAATCATTCAAGATCGAACCGAAGATGTCTTATATTCGTAAACCTCATAGTAATAGAGATAGAACCATACCTTCTCTAAAAAAACACATATGCATTTTGCATCGTATCTAGCATTTAATGTCTGCATACATCGTAATCACTTCATCTCCAACATTCGACCGGTAAGAACTATGCCTAGTCTTGCTGAAGGTGGACTTCAGTTGCAGTTGTTGAAGCGTAACTTTTGGTCAAAAGAAATAAAAACTGGAGCCATCTGGAGCCACACGAAGACTATTCTGGAGCCATCCACTGTCATACTCGAGCCTCATTGGCACCTCACCCAAAGCCAAGCTAGAGCCATACGGGAGCCATCATCCGACATTGAAACCATCCTTGGAACTACACAAGGAGCATCCTAATAGTCCAAGAACAATACGGGAGCCACCTCAAATCCACGCCAGAGCCATTTCGTCACCAGGGTCTTGCCCACAGAGTTTCGAACTACGTCAGGTCTGATCTCAATACGAAATTGAGTACGTAGGCAGCCCGCCCAGGGTGCGACCACCTCAAAGGAAAAATTCCCTTTTGTTCCCCAATATCACCACTATCATCAAATGGAGCCATCTTATAGCCTCCCCGGGGCCATCCCGAACTATCCCGGAGCCATCCCGAAGAATCTGAAGTCACAACTAACCATACCATAACCATTCATCCACAACCAAAAACTGTCAACCACATCAAGGTACACAAATTACATCGACCCACCACTCGACTCGAAATCCAAGCTAAATCGAAACCCACCAACCATCCCGAAAATCTCAATCCAAACTGAAACCCACCAACCATCCCGAAAATCTCAATCCAAATCGGAACCCACCAACCATCCCAGAGCCGTTGCTCGCAATGGGGTCATGAATCATGTCGGAGCCACCCGACCGCACCGGAGCCACCCAACCGCACCGGAGCCATTCGATCATACCAGAGCCATTTGATCATATCGAAGCCACACCGAGTTCCCAAGTCGCTCATTCACAAAAAACCATCCATTCAAAAACCAATCACAATTCACAAAAACCAAAAACTCGAGAGCCATACCGGAGCCATCTCAAACTCTGGAGCCAAGAGTCGTACCAAATCCCGAAACCATAGTGCACATCGGGCCAAGACCACCAAAAACAAAACCAAAACAAAAGTCCCACACTGACAAAGTAAAAGGCGACATCGACCGAAAGCATTCGACCATCACATCCCTCACGGAAGCAACCAAAAAGCATCAAATCCTGAATCAATCCACGACCGGAGTCATCCTCAAATCAACCAACCACTAAAAAGCAGCGAGTTTCGTACAACTCCACAAAGTATTATAGGCTCGTCATAAGTCCTATAGCTAGATGTCAAGAGATCTAGTTGAGGCCCGTCATAAGTCCTCGTACTTTCAATTGCATTCTAGGCCCGTCATAAGTCCTAGAGCTAGACGTCGAGTTTTAGTTGAGGCCCGTCATTAGTCCTCATGCATAACCCATATACCGATTGTATTCTAGGCCCGTCATTAGTCCTAGAGCTAGACACCGAGATCTAGTTGAGGCCCGTCATTAGTCCTCATACATTTCGAACATGCATTCTAGGCCCGTCATAAGTCCTAGAGCTAGACATCGAGATCTAGTTAAGGCCCGTCATTAGTCCTCATGCATAACCCATATACCGATTGTATTCTAGGCCCGTCATTAGTCCTAGAGCTAGACACCGAGATCTAGTTGAGGCCCGTCATTAGTCCTCATACATTTCGAAGATGCATTCTAGGCCGTCATAAGTCCTAGAGCTAGACACCGAGATCTAGTTGAGGCCCATCATTAGTCCTCATGCATAACCCATATACCGATTGTATTCTAGGCCCGTCATTAGCCCTAGAGCTAGACACCGAGATCTAGTTGAGGCCCGTCATTAGTCCTCATACATTTCGAAGATGCATTCTAGGCCCGTCATAAGTCCTAGAGCTAGACACCGAGATCTAGTTGAGGCCCGTCATTAGTCCTCATGCATAACCCATATACCGATTGTATTCTAGGCCCGTCATTAGTCCTAGAGCTAGACACCGAGATCTAGCTGAGGCCCGTCATTAGTCCTCATACATTTCGAAGATGCATTCTAGGCCCGTCATAAGTCCTAGAGCTAGACACCGAGTTCTAGTTGAGGCCCGTCATTAGTCCTCATGCATAGGTTTTGATCGTATTCTAGGCCCGTCATTAATCCTAGAGCTAGACACCGAGTTCTAGTTGAGGCCCGTCATTAGTCCTCATACCATCGGTCACCGCAATTTGGGGCCCGTCATAAGTCCCCGTGCACCCGCATTCATAAGAACAAGTCATAAACCGTAGTGAGAATTTTTGGCGTCCCATCAACCTTGATCCAATTCTGCAAGGGCTTGCAGAATTGAATCAAGGGGAGCCATCTGTAGACACCAAAAATTCTCACCCCATAAAGCAAATTCCAGAATGAGAAACACGATAAGAGGGGTCGTCGCCTTTCTTTTCAAAAACGTACTGCTGTGCGTGTCAAAATGAAACCATCGTTTTACGACAAAATTTTAAACCAACTTTCAAGCATTTTAGAAAACCCAATTTTCCAGAAATTTTCAAACAATATTTGTTTTAGACTTACCCTTTTATTTTATTTAGTTATTTCAGTTTTATTTCCTTAGTCGTGGGCATTTCATTTACTCTATTTTACTTATATTATTTCATCGTTTTTCATGTTATTTTGTAAAGAAAGCATTTCATCTTTATTGACTAAACCTTTTTAGTTTTATTCTGTATATACATTTTCTTTCTTAGCATTGGTGTTTTGATGATTTTTACTCATGTCGAGTTATAGCTTTTTGTTATCTTTCCCTAAGATTTTCTATTGTAGTTATTCTCTTCATTTCTCATTTTTCGGTGGATCAAGCTTGGTCTTAATTCAATCTTCAGTCAAACCCAACAGCCCAAAACCCAAGCCCATTCTATCCAAATTTCAAGACCCACAAATTACATGACCCGATTAACTTTTTTTTTAAAGCCCATCTGAATGCAGCCCGTACCAAAAAAAAGTTAGAAAAACCCTACTTTTTCATTATAAAAACATCCTACAGAACCCTACAGTACGAGGACGGTTTTCGACAACAACATTCTATTCCTGGGTTTCTTCCTACCTTCCCGGCCGCCACCACATCTTCTTCCTCTCCGATCGGGATCTTCCTTCTCATTCGTGCATTCTTCTTCTCAACCTTCAAGCAAAAAACGACACTACGATTTCTTTCTTCATTTTCTCGCCATCAACCTCTCGATTTTTGTTTTTTTGCTCCCAACAAAATAGCCCCAACTTCCCAACTGCTCAATTACTGTATTCATCGTTTCGAACTCCATTCTTCCTGAAAACCTCAAGATTGAAATCAGAAAACCCCTTCTTCCTCGTTCTTTCTCCAAATCCGAAAAACCCTAAGCCTTTCCTCACTTGCTTCTTACTCCCAACTGATTACCAAAAACGAAAATCAAACCAAACAATGGTTTCATCTTCAGTCGAAACTAGAAAAAATCCTATCATTCCCTCCTCTCACTCTCTATCTCCCGAAGTGAAAATCTCTCAATTGGCGAGGACGGGATCTCGTCCCAACTTGAACTCAAACAACCTCCCGGGCTGGAGCTCATTATCGACGTTTCGATTTCGAACGAGCATTCACGACTTCACGTTCATCTTGTCGACAAAAGTCTACCGAGGCTTCCCTGATACCACTCCGTGCTCTGCGAATGAATCTTCGTGGTTTTTCTTTCGGTATGTTTCAAACCAAATGAGCTGTAAATTTTGTCTGAAGATGCTCTGGAGTTCGTATGAAAGATTGGCTTTATCCTTCACTGGTTATACTTATAAGCATTTATCCTCCACTGCCATTTTTATTCTATTCACCGGTAATGTTGCACCTCGCTAGCGAACAAGGTGCATTTCTTTCCCTCGCTGTCACGACAGTTCTGGTAAATTTCTCTCTGGCTTTGAGTTCGAATTTCTTTCAAAGAATACCGCGTGTAGAGTTATCGTTTGTGTCCAGGTTCGGGTTCCGTTTGAGGGATTTGTGCGACAGTTGATTTAATCATCTTATTGTATTTACTGCTATTGCGGTTTTATGGATATGCCTTCATCTTTTGTTCTCGATGGTTTCATTTCGCATTTATGTGGGTTTTCGTTCCGTTCCAGGGATCAATTTATCTTACATCTAGTGGATTTGGTTTTGCCTCTTTCTGTCCATACCTGTTCTGGTTTACCAAGCCTTTGGAATTCAGTGTGTTGTTTCATGAATCGAATATCAATCTGCTTCTCATCTGAGTTAGAGACCCGATTAATTACCTACTTGATCTAGGAAACCTTCGCTGTCGTGTCTGACTTGTTGGACGGGAACATCAATCGTCTTCCTTCTTGTTAACTGTGAGATAAGACCGGAGAAAGGTCTTACTGGTTTCTTGTCGTTTGTTTTACTTCTGAATAAAAAAAAATTGTTCTATATGGCTAAGTGGTGAGTCGTAGATGTTTATCTGCCACAGGCTTCTGTGCTGGTCGGAATATTTTCTTGGCCCCTTGGCTTTCTTTTTTGGGATCTCGGTTGCATATTGACCTTGTGAATATTATTCTCAGCGCTTGATATGTGGGTCTGAGAGTGATTTTAATTCAGCCATTACCCCTTGGCTTATCTCTTAATGTCGTGGACATTGATCTCATTCCAGTTCATTCATTATTCGTTCGTATGGGTTATTGGACTTGATATGCTCACCACTTCTACTTTGTTGATTGGCCGAGGTACACATATTGGACAAGGCAGCACTTGCTTGACATTGGCTGCGTTAATCTTGACTCGGAGTTTGACGTGGGATTACAAACTGACCCTATTGATGCGTTTTGGGCTTGATACCCTCATTGGGTTTGGAAATTCTATCTTTTAAGTCTCCTTTATTTGCCCTTGATACTTAATTGCCCCTTGCGCATTGATTTGGTTTGGAAATTGATTTGATACTAGCATGCTTCTTGTCCCATTGTGCTTAGATAAGAACATGACATGAGTGATAGTTGCCCTATCCTATAATTGTTAGATAAATCACTCAATGGCTGGTTGGTCCTTATTAATTCCTCATCTTAGAGGGAAATGATATAAACCCTTCTAGGTATGATCCCACATGACTCACAACTTTACATCTTTGATACTACACTTTGTTTGAGTTATAATCTAAGATGATGAATTAATTTGAGTAGCAACCACAATGCTTGATTTATCTTACAATCTTAGCATTTGTTGGCAGCTTGTAACTCTTTTCTATGTTCTCGGTTGGGTGTGGGAGATGATTAGATTGCCCCCTTTCCTCCCATTGAGAGGGGCCGTATGATCCCATTGCACACATCCCAACCCTCTTCTGTTCTTTGACTAATGCATTTTGCCTCTTTTGGTTGTGTTTTTGACATGTACATAATGCTCGTGAACGTGAAACGTGAAACTACTCTAAGACTAAGGAACGGGATCTTGGCTTGGACTACCGGGGTCTCCGCTTCAAACATATGTAATGGTTGGTGCACTTCTTGCTGATCCTGTCAGCTCAAGTGAGGCGGCGTCGATGCGACCCCCCATAGCAGCTCTTTAATTAAGATTGTTATCTATGTTTGTATTAATTTGTAATTTGTTTATTGTTCTTACTTTTGGTTGTCTTTGGATTTAGTTATTTTCGTAATTTAATTCATTCTTTGCATGTGAACAATTTTAGCATGTTATCTCTAGCTGGTTTTGTTATGTTATTCTAGTGCTTAGTTTACCCCTTCTACATATGGATTTGAGCTTGGAAACTAATTTGAAATCTTGTAGGATTTTTGCTGATGTTCAATCACCAAATTTTTGTACATAACGTTTACACTTCATTTTGCTTCTCCAATGTTTGTACCCTGTGTGAGATATTTGCGTTGCTGCTTTGTGATTTATGCCCCTTGCTCATTGCTTATTGATGTCTAAGCCCTAGTTATTATCCCTTAGGACCCTTCAGTTGACAGAAAAGTTTAGGATCTATTATTGCCCCACACCTAACGGGTCTCTCATTCGTTTCGTGGGGCAATAATCTCCTATAACTTCAGAAAACACTCAAACCACCCTTATATGTATATAAGAACCAAACTTCAAAAAAACAAGCCCTTAAGGCCATTTTAGGAGGGCTTAGGATGTGAAACCACCCCATGCCTAGCGGATCTCTCATTCGTTTTATGTGGGTGGAATCCTCCTTTGCTTTCAACACACCTCTAATCAAGAGTTAATAAACCAACCAATAAATCAATTCCTCCCACTTGTTAATATCTCCCAAATTAGCCCATAAACAATTTTTAGCCCAGTCACAAATAAAGCCCACATAAAAAAAAGGGGGCCACTTCAGCCAATCCAAACAAGGCCCAATTTCGGCCTAACTCCAAACAAGGCCCAACTTCAAGCAAGGCCCTTTTTTCGGCCCAACTCTAGATAAGGTCCAAATTTCAACCCAATTTCCAACAAAGCCCAGAACGGGCCCAATTTAATTCCAAGGCCCAATTCAAATCCCACTTCAGCCCGAATCAAAAGGCCACTCTGAGGCCTAATTCAAAACCCACTTCAGCCCACAGTTCACAAATCCGTTTCAAGGCCCAAACCCATTTCGAGGCCAGCCCAAACAAGGCCATCAAGCCCACTCGGCCCATCAAGCCCACTCGGCCCATCAAGCCCACTCGGCCCATCAGGCCCACTCGGTCCAACTTTGACCAACCTGACCTTTGACTTTGACTCGGTCCAACCTTGATTGACTTGGTCCAACTTTGACCAATCCGAACGTTGACTTTGACCAATTTCAACTTTGACCTAATCCAACTTTGACCCGATTCGTTTTTCAACCCCAACCGAATTCAAATCAACCCAATTCAAACCCAACTCATTTCAATTCAGTCCAATTCCATTCAACTCGAATTCAATTCATCCAATTCAAACTCAACTTGTAAATCCTGTTCAAATTTTAAACTCAAAAATCTCTCTCCTCAGATTTCAACAATCATTTTATTCAAACTTCATCAAGTTTTCAAAAGAAACCATTTTGTGGAATTTTAAAGGAAAAACTCTTCTCACATCACAGAAAACTCTTCTCAAACGCAGAAAGTTCTTCTCACATATACAGAAAGTTTTTCCCTAAAATCATTTCTCAAAATCAGTGTTTCTTCATCGAGAATTCCGAACAACTTCACAAGTTTCCTAACTTAGTTTTCAAACCCAAAATAAATTGTTTTCGGGGAACATAGGATGTCTAACACCTTCAAAGAACGTTTTCTTCCTAGTTAGACATTACTTGTTTCTCCTCCAAATAAAAATCCGAGGCGGGGCACTGGGGTCGTAATCCCTTGTCGCAGTCTGGATCTCTTTAGGCGGGGCATTAGGGTGACAAACCTCCCCTAATTGCAGCCTAGATTTTTACAAGGCGGGGTGCTAGGGATGTAACTGCCTTCCTAGTTGCAGTCGGGATTTTAGAATCGTCTAACTCCCTTCCGCTCGATTTCAAGGTTTTCGGTTTCAAACGTTTTAAAACCCGGGAGTTAGAGACGTTATTAGGGTTTGACCGAGAACATCTCATTCATGGTGTTTCTTTCTAAATCCTATTTTCGACATAAATTCATTGCCCCATCTTTCGAGCCTCGACACTTACCATTAATTAAGTGTCGTGTTCGAGGGGGTACATAGGGTAATATCCCTCGGGATTATCCGCCCTTTTACAACAAAAAATGATTTTTTGGTTTCAAAAACTTTAAGAGAGACAATCTTGACAATCATTCCTCCAAACAATTCTGTCTACCATCATCTCACTCTAAACTCGAAATATCCCAAAACCTCAACCCCTTTTGAATCTCAAATCTGAAAAACCCGGGATCTCTACTTAGACTTCAATTGCCTCACACATACTCAAATCATCTTCAAAACCCCAAAACACTTCATACTCAAATCACCATTCAAACTCCAAATTGCCTCAAACTCGAATCGTCTCCCTAATCCCAACTCCTCTCTAACTTCTAACGTCTCACAGGCCCGAGCGCCTCACAGACTCGAACATCTCAATTTCTCCACCATTTTAAGATTTAAGCGTCTCACAGACCCGAGCGTCTCACAGGCCTTGACATCCCATCCCATCCCAACCGTCTCATAGACCCGAGCGTCTCACAGACTAATCTCTCACACCCAAAACTTCAAACCCTTCAAAACTTCCAAAACCCCAAAATCCGTGAACTACGTAAGGTCTGATCTCAACAGGGAGTTGAGTACGTAGGCAACCCACACAGGGTGCGACCCCATTTCAAACAAAAAAACCCTTTTTCCCCATCTAAGGTGACTCTCGTATCTCTCAAAACACTCAAACCTTCTTCGGCTCCCACAAACTCAAACCATCAGACTTCAAGTCTTGTCTATTCATTCCACCTCGGACTTTTCCCAATTCTTCATTCCATACTCATCCGACATCACTAATTCCTCTTCTTGGCGCTAGCTTGACAGAAAAGCTCGCCTCATCCACTCTCTCTCTTCCCGTCCTAATCCTATCCTTCGGTTTTAACTTAATCTCTCTAATAAGGTTTTGAAAGAAGGCAATCCCGACAATTGGAGACCGAGGTTTCCTCGGGCACCAATCCGAAGTCGTGGTCGTTGCCACTTCTGAGGGGTGTAACCCAGTGCGAACCCACAATAGAATCTCTGATCTGACCAGATAACTCCTATCCATGGGCAACAATCTCAGAGTCAATTAACGGTTCTTAGAACCCTCATCTTTCCTTCCTAGTTCCTTAGGTCAAACTAGGTGGCGACTCTAGTCAAATCCGCCTTATAGAGGCATAAGTCCGCGTGGAGCCCATTGAGAGCGGGTGTAGTGCACACTTGCACTCCCCTTTATGCTTTCTGGGAAAGACGGACGATGTAGTAGGTATTTGAGGGATGCCAGAATAACGGGTTTTCACCCTCCACAGAATGGCATATTTCTAGGAACTTGACTTTTCAGTCAGACCATATTTGCATAGACCCCCCTCATACCGAAAAATCACCCTCCACAGCGTCCATGGGTGCGGACCGCCCTCGGACGGCGCGTTGAGGCTGTTCCCGGAGGTGTTTTTGGCTCAAAATTTATGGGTTTGTAGCCTGAAAGATTATAAACATGTTAGTAATCAAAAGTTTTCAATTTGGCCACGAATTAAGGACGAAACTTATTGAACAAGTTAGTAGACAAAAACACAACAAACCTTAATTCAGAAGCAAGGAAAAGTCAATTTGATTAGAAATTTCAACCAGAAGTGTATTAATATCAGAGGAGTTAAAGAATTCAAATTTCAACCTTTTTGGACTTCGGGATTTGATTGTTCCTTCACATCGGGAATCTTTGAGAGCCTTGTTGGTGACCAATCCGGTTCAACTTCGATCCGAGCTTCTGACCCCTTCTTCCTTGTGTTGTTAACCACGGTTTGGTTCTGTATTTTTGGTGTTTTGGTGCTTGGAAGTTCAATGGGAGAAGAAAGAATGTGTTTTTGGTGATTTCGGGATGATTTCGGTGTTGATTTGAGGCTTGGGAGTGCAAAAACGTAGGAAGAAGGTTGACTGGCTGCCTTTCCTGACTTTGGGGATGTTCTTATCTGCCCTAGGTCGTTTTTGGAAGGTCCTTTTATAGAGAGAGCAAGGCCATGTTGATAGAACAAAGTTTTTATCTAAAATCCTGATTTTGTGCTCTAAGAGAATCTGATTTTTTAAAACATGTTACAGAACGATAAAAATTCTGAAATTTTAACCGAAGATAAAAGATGATTTTTAGGAATTTTTAGAGTTTGAATCAGGTTATTTCGATAAATAACCGATTAGATAAAAATCTCACAATCTGGAATCTCCCATAATTCATAACTTATGATTGGAAAGTCGAAATAACGAAATTCCAACGGCATTAGTCTCTAAATATCATCCTCTATCTTGTGCTAAAATTTCATGACATTTTGTATTGATTTCGGTATTTTCCAAAGGAGAGAGAAAATTGCAAAAATGATTGAATTTCTTTTTAAAATTTTGGGCTAAGGTTTCAAATAAGATAATTTCAGGTTTATGACTGTATGTAGTCATGCTAACCATGTGACAATTTTATTTTAATTTTGGACACCTTTTAATTTCTATTTTGAGGCTATTTCATATGTTAATTATTAAAGAAATTATATTATAATATGAATTAAAAGCTAAATTTCCAGAATAAATATTATCAGAAAGTCATGAAATACCTTTCATAATGACTATTATTTGGAAGTGTTTGGAGATAATGAACAAGTCATATGAAAATAGAAAATCCCGATAATGTCCTTGGAAAATCCCGCCTTGGTGCTTTTTGACCCCTTTTGCCCTTTGTAACACGTATGCCTTAGAGACTACTCCGGGGGGGTTAAAATTTTGGGTATAACAACCATCATCCTGGACCTCCATTCGAGATAGATGATCAGCTACTACATTTTGCACACCCGGTTTGTCCTGGATCTCTATCTCGAATTCTTGCAGGAGCAGAATCCATCGGAGAAGTCTCGGTTTTGCATCACCTTTGTTGAACAAGTACTTCAGTGTTGAGTGGTCTGTGTGTACCACAACCTTTCTGCCCAAGAGGTAGGATCGGAACTTGTCGAGGGCGAAAACCACAGCTAACAGCTCCTTCTCGGTGGTGGCATAATTCTTTTGGGCATCATTGAGAGTTCTACTAGCGTAGCAGATACTCCTCAATATCTTTTCCTTTTTCTGACAAAGGACCGCCCCCACCGCATAGTCGCTGGCGTCACACATGATCTCAAACGGTAAACTCCAATCGGGGGAAACCACGATAGACGCATATATAAGGCATTGTTTGAGAGTGTTGAAGGCATTAAGGCACTCCTCGGTGAATTCAAATTTTACATCCTTGGTTAAGTGGTCGCAGAGAGGTTTTAAGATTTTGGAGAAGTCTTTTATGAACCTTCTGTAGAAATCGGCATGACCCAAGAAGCTTCGAATGTCTTTCACTGATGTTGGAGGAGGTAGCTTTTCAATTACTTCAATTTTAGCCTTGTCTACCTCAATACCCTTTGAAGAGATCTTGTGCCCCAAGACAATTCCTTCTCTTACCATAAAATGGCATTTTTCCCAATTTAGCACAAGGTTTGTCTCCTCACACCGGATCAAGATAGCCTCGAGGTTGTCCAAGCAAGTGTCGAAGGAGGTGCCAAAGACGGAGAAGTCATCCATAAAGACTTCAATACTTTTTTCTAGGAAGTCGAAGAAGATCTCCATCATGCATCTCTGAAATGTGACCGGGGTGTTGCAAAGCCCGAAAGGCATCCGTGTGTAGGCAAACGTCCCATATGGGCATGTAAACGTCGTCTTCTCCTGATCCTCGGGGCTATTGGGATTTGGAGATACCCCGAATATCCATCCAAGAAGCAGTTATAGTCTTGCCCCGCCAACCTCTCGAGCATTTGATCAATGAATGGGAGAGGGAAGTGGCTTTCCTGGTGGCGTGTTCAGCTTCCGGTAGTCAATGCAGACTCTCCAACCAGTGGTAGTCCTCTGAGATACCAGCTCACCCTTTTCGTTGGGGACGACGGTAACACCTCCCTTCTTTGGGACCACTTGCACAGGGCTTACCCATTTGCTGTCGGAGATGGCATAGATGATCCCCGCATCTAAGAGTTTAAGGACTTCCTTCTTGACAACCTCCTTCATATTGGGATTTAATCTCCTCTGAGGTTGGACCAACGGCTTGTAGTCATCTTCCATGAATATCCGGTGGGTGCAGAAATGACGGTTGACCCTTTTGATGTTGGCTATAGTCCACCCGATAGCTCGTTTATGGTTTCGAAGCACCCTCATCAGACTTTCCTCTTGTGCACCTGTCAAGGAAGAAGAAATAATAACAGGTAGAACACACAGATCAGTCAAATAAGCGTATTTAAGATGAGAGGGTAGAGGTTTCATCTCCACAGTGGGAGGGTTCTCAACCGAGGGCAACGGCTTCTGAGCAGCTCGTTCCAATGGTTCGGGTGGTGGATAGCGTGATCTATGGCCAGCAAACCTGCTGTTCAACTCAGCCACCGTTTCAATCATCTCTGGGTGAAATTCCTGTTCAAAACAAGCCTCAAACAAAGCTAATTCAAGGGCATCAGATTTAACAAGAGAGAGAGTGATCCTGCACAAATGAATCTATGACATCTATAGCGAAAACAGCCTCAGCCTGTGAGGGTCTCTTCACTACTTTAGACATGTCAAATTCTAATTTTTCATCATGAAGTCGTAGAATTATTTTGCCTTTCTCCACATCTATAAGGGCTCTAGCAGTTCTCATGAAAGGTCTACCCAAAATTAGTGGCACTCTCTGGTCTTCCTCCATATCTATCACAATGAAATCGGCTGGGAAAACAAATGTTCCAACAGTCACTACCAAGTCCTCTACTTTTCCCTTAGGGATAACCAAAGATCTATTCGCTAATTGTAATTGAATGGGAGTGGGAGTGCATTTACCAATTCCAAGCTTATTAAAAGTTGAGAGAGGCATGAGATTTATACTAGCACCTAAATCACATAACCCACTACCACAATCAATTTCACTGATAAAGCAAGGAACGATAGGCAAACCAGGATCTCCAAGCTTTGGAGGTAGACTTCTCTGTAGGACCGCTGAAACTTCTTCGGTGAGGTGAACGGTTTCCGCTTCCTCCAGCGATCTCTTGTTTGCTATGATGTCCTTCATGAATTTAGCGTAAATCGGCATTTGTTTCAAAGCATCAGAAAAGGAATGTTAATCGTTAATTTCTTGAAAATGCTTAGAAACTTCCCAAATTGTTCATCCAAATTTTTCTTTTTGAGTCTATTGGGAAAAGGAGGAGGGGGAAGATGTTTTGCGAGAGTAGTAGAAGTAGAAGGTTCAGGAGACTCCTTCTCCTTGGAAACTTCCTTAGGTGGAGATGGTGGTTCCTCAACAATCTCTTGTTCTTCTTCTTGAGCTTCATCTTCTTGGGACTCCATGTCCTCTTGTGAACATGACGGATCAAGGAGTCTCCCACTCCTTAGTGTTACCGCTTTTGCTTGCTCTCTTGGTTGGGCTTGGCTTGACTTGGAAGAACACCCGGTTGTCTATTTTGAGCAAGTTGTTGGGAGATGTTTTCAAGTTGAGTTTCAACCCTTTTGTTGGGGCTTCTTGGACTTGCTTTAAAAGCATCCAAATCAGCAAGTTTTAGTGGGCACAACCGAGACAAGATTTTCATCATGTCTCTTAGCTCGGCATTGGCATCCGTGGACGGAGGAGGAGGAGGTATTGATGTGATTGGTGTTGTTGAAAGCCCGGAGGTGCTCTTGTGGTTGGTAAACCATTTGTTGGGTGGACATTTAAGACGACCCTTGTGACCGGTAGCCCGTGGGATTGTTGGAAGCATTGCTTGATCCCCCTGGGTTTGGTCATTACTTCTCCATGAGAAGTTTGGATGGTTCCTCCATGGGGAATTCTGTTGGTTGTAGTTGTATCCGGGGCGGTTGCCTACAAAGTTTACATCCTCATGTGGATCGGCATAAACTTTGCCTTCGCAAAAGTGGGTCTTGTGAGAACCCGCACAAATTGCACACCCCTCTTGGATAGAAGAAGAAGAAGCAGATGGAGAGGGTGATGATGAAGAAGCTATAGACTTTGTTGTTTCCTTTTGTGCTATGGCTAGCTTCTCCACCATCTTAGTGAGTGAAGATAGTGAGCGGAAAGGTGGTCGGTGGGTTCAACATGTAGGAGACACCCGCTGCTCTTGGTGCTCTTCCTTTGGTTTTAGACCACTGCCTTGTGTGCTTGTCATCACCTCTAGGAGTTCCATCCCATCTTCAGGGACTTAGTCATGAAGCTTCCTCCCGCTGAGGAGTCACAAGCAGTCTATTCGAGTCATCGAGACCGTTAAAAAATGATAGGCACAATGACTGGTCGTCAAACCCGTGGTGGAACAATTCATCAACATGTCCTTGAATCTATCCCATGCATCATATAACGTCTCTCCCGGCTCTTGGCAAAAGGTATTAATCTCTCCAATTAATTGCCTCGTTCTACTTGTGGGGTAATACTTGGCAAGAAATTTTTGAGCCATTTGTGCCCAAGTGTGGATTGATTTTGACGGTAAGCTCCTATACCATCTTGATGCAGTGTCGGACAGTGAGTGAGGGAAGAGCTGCAGGCGTATCCTCTCATTAACGGTTCCAGCTTTACCAAATGAGTTGCAAAAGTCGAGGAATTGACTTAGGTGGTGGGAGCTTCATCGGGATTTGCTCCACTGAATTTCCTAAGTCCCGACAGCAGTGATGTAGTGGGTCTTAAATACCCATTGCCCGGCCTCTTGAAGCGTCAACTCCGGTAGGACTATGGCGAAGGTCTCCCTTCGGTGTCCGGCTGGTTATAGTCTTTGAGAGCTATTTGTTGTTGGTTCCGTTGTCTTCAATCACCGGTGGGTCTAGATCAGCCATGATTGAATTTTTCACAGTTCAGATGGCTCTCAACAATGAACGCTCGAGCTCGGGTCTCGGACAAACAAGTGGAGATCCTTTGGCTCGAGTGTTTGGCATACACCGAGACAACAGAAGGTACCTAAACCACACCAACACCAAATGCTCTTAAGTAGAAGGAAATGCAAAAATATAGACAACAACTAAAAACACAAAAACCACAAATAAAATAAACAAGATAAAAGTACTAAATGCACAAAAACTAAGTACAGAACCAAGGGAAATTGAATAATCAATTTCCCCGGCAACGGCGCCATAACTTGTTGGGAAAATTACAAACATAGTAATTAAACCTAGATAAAATGGGCAAGTGCACCCAATTCGTTGCAGTTGTAAAACAAGTGTCGTATCCACAAGGAAATTGGCTTCTAAGTCCCAAGCTTCGGTATACTAGTTAAGTGCAGAAAAACAATAAAATGGGGGTTAGCCGGAGGCAAGCTTGATTGTTGTCAATTGAAATGCAATAAAATAGTAAATGTTTGTGAATGAATGGATGGGGAAGAGTACCCTAGGATAGTGGGAATCACCTAATTCACTCAAAGAACTTCAAAACCTTAACTCACCATCTTAATGTCTATTAGAGTGTAACTCATGAATCCCCACATCATGGAAAATTCAATCCTTACCTAAATAATCAAACCACTTAATTAAAGGAGGTCTAAGTCATTAAATAGCATTAAGCAAGCACTCTTAAATTAATAGCCCTAGCATTTACTTCCAAACTCAAGAAAGCAAAAGCTAGGGGTTTATCCCCCTTTTGGTCTAGCTCCAACTCAATCTCAAATATTGAATGAAACCACCATAAATGCAATAAGAGATCAATTTAGAGCATTAATTGATATGAAGGGAATAAAACAAAGAGTAAATGAGTTAGGTTTTTAGCATTCAATGAGCAAAATGGGTTCAAACCTTCCTAGGATACAAATGGAACTACTCAACCATAGCTAAAGGAAAGAGGAAGGAGAAGGAGAGAAATAGCCATTAGAGGAGCTTCCAATCTTCAATGGAGGTAGAAATCTTCACTTTCTTCTTCCTTCTTTCTTCTCTTATTTTCTCCTCTTCTTTATCCCTTGTTTTCGCCTCTCTCTCTCTCTCCTCTTCTAGGTTGGAATCGTGTGTGTTGAATGATGAAAGAAGAGTCCCCAAAATCAGCTTTTAAAAACACAAAGTGGGTAAATTTTCCTTCGACCGACCCAGACTGGGTCGGTCCCGTGGGTCAGTCGGTCTCCGAAGAAGAAGGCACGTGATAATTTTTAAGTAAGACCGACCCATGACCGACCCAGACTTATGGGTCTGTCGATTCCAGTAGCTTGGGCATCCGGGGAAAAACTAATTTGACCGACCCAGAGTGGGTTGGTCTGTGGGTCGGTCATGCTCTAGAGGTTAGCTCCATCTTGCGCGGGGCCTAGAATCTTCATTGTGGCTCGGAATTGCTCCTCTTTGCGGTGTTGGAAAGCTCGAGAGATGGGGAATATGTGATGCATGCCACTAGCTCAAAAAGGACCCAAAAGTATGCTCAAAATGAGCTTTTACCTATCAAGATATCAAACTCTATACAAAAACACTCTATTAAGTGGTGAAATAAGTTATGCACCCAATAAAATGAAGGTGAATGAAGCTCTTAAAATAGCATTATTTCACCACTTATCAGTACACACCGATTTTCTTTGTTTTCTTCAATTCGATTTAGTACGTGGCTGAGTCGAAATACCCCTCTGAATATCGACTACTTATAACGTCGAAATACCCTCTGAATATCAACTGCTTATAACCCATGCGGTGTTGAGCTCGAGCGATGCCAAACATCTCCATATGGAACCAGAATGCACTCTTTCTGCGGAGATCTAACTTTGGTTCCACATTCTACTCTTCATTTTTTTGTTCATCCGATTACGTTTACTAACCTAACGTAGTTTGATTCTTCTGTTAGTGTTCTGATTTTATCTGCAGGAAACCTTATGTTCATCCTCTTTTGATTTAATGAATTATACCTGAACTATATTCCTGTGTATCACTCCTCTGTCTGATTCGGCCATTTATGATCTTGGCAATCATGGTCATTGACACTTTTGTTATGTACGAGCAAAGCCTCCGACCTACAGGTTATCTCCGCATCTTCTTCCCTCTGTTTGATTACTTTTACAGACTAATTGCTTTGGTTTGGTTGTTTTGGCTGGTATCTTGTCGATCTTTTATTGCAGGGAATTCATGTTGTTCTTCCACTGGTATATATCTCTAACTAAACAGCCTATCATGCAAGTACATTGTTGTTGGCACCAATTCTTTGCTGGATGCCTGCTACTCATTTCTGATAAAAAATTACGCGGCTGAGACTGCGAATCACCTGACTGCTTCTGAGTTGTCTATTAGGTACATTTAGCAAAATTTATGAAAATCACCGTGGCTGCGACTACGATTGCGATGACTTCTTTATTCTTCTCTCTGCGTTTGCGCCGAACTGCTGCTCTTCAGAAGGGTAGATTTTTGGGGTATAGAACTGCTCATCTCTCACTGCATATTGAAACTGGAAACCGGTGGGGTAATTCTTGAACTATCTTCTCAACTTTTGGTTATTGGCGATTGGCGGGCTAGATATCACTGTGAACTAAGTTGGCCATTTGAATGTGAACCTGAGAGATGACATTGTAAAGACTGGAACAAGATGGTCCTTGGCATATTTAGCTGTATACTAAATATTGTTTGCTGCTCTTGTTTTTCTCCAGTTGGTTCAGATGTTGTGTGCATGAAATGCAAAGCTGACCTAGCTCAAGGAGGTTATGTTCTAAATGGGAACAAGATGTGGTGTACCAATGGCCCTATTGCTCAAACACTGGTATCTCTAAGATGATTGAGCTTTGAAATAAAAATTTGTTTTTCTGATGTATTATGATGCTTGGTGAAATATTAAGATAATGGAAATACATAAGCAAATTCGGCTGTTGTATGCTAAGAACTCTACTTTTGGCTTTCCTATAATAATTCAAGATATACAAGAGTATGTAGATAGAATTCTCAAAGTTGAAGAGATGAGTTCAAAATTTATTATTATTAAAAATATAGTTTTTAATCTAGTTATAAATGTTATTATCTGGTCTTTTTTCTCTTTTCCTGTTCACCACTTCAATTACTATCTACATGCATTTACTTATACAGAAGCTCATAATTTGTTCAGATCAAAGCTAACATAAATGAGACGGATGTGAGTATATAAGCCCCTAAATTGGTTCAGAGTTGGTTCTCTGCTGCGGGTGTTTGCTATGGAAAAGCGAAGTGCAGAGTCTACCAAAATCAGGCTGCTGCGGGAGGAAACCTACGGTAAGAGTTCTATTATCATAGCACAGTGAAACATCAAAACTGCACTTTTTCCCTTAATATCCTTTTTATGGCAGTCATGAAAATGTAATTTGATATCTTTCTTTGCATTGTTTATCAGCAAAAGTTAGACTCCAATAAGCATCTATGAGCTGATTTTGACCATTCTGTATATAAACATTGTTATCACTCAAAAAAAAATTGATACGGGTGTTTTTTGAATTAGAATACTGCTTGTTTGGGTTTCAATTGAGTATCACGTGCATTTTTATCTGGTTGGTGTGTTTAATTGTTTGGAGTGGATTTCAAAACGTAGCCTTGTTCGTGGGAGTTTCACATTACCGGAATTGAGTGCATCCCTCAAACTGCAGCAGTATTAGTGACTAACAGCTCGTTTCGCTGCCAAAAATACATATACATGTAGCTCTGTTTTAACTCGGCTAACAGCTGGTTTAGGAGTACTGATTCTTAAACCTGAATCAAAGAAAGAAAGTGATCGAGACTTATAGATGTTAGAGGAGCTAATTAACTTGATGACGGATTTTGTGCCTTTTTATTTTCTCACATATCATTGTCCAACTTCCAAAATGTTTTCATTAATTGTGATATTGATTTCAGAAAGTGATTCATGTAGATCAAAGTGAATCCAATTTACTGTATAAAGGATGATCATATCTTCAAGATGTTTATAGTAGAGAGAAGGAAACAACTAGGAAGTTCTTGTTTGGTTGCTTATACTAGACCTGTTTTGAATACATTTTGGGATCACTTTGAAGGGTCATTTCTAACCAGGTTGTAAGCTTCTTATTTCTGCGGGAATTCTTTGTTCTCTGATTTGTTTCCAAAATGTGAGTGCAGGTGTTTACAACAAACCTAGTCAGCCCATCGCAAATAGAAAAACGTTGGAATCGAAGATGAATGCTCTAAGATTCAACCCTAATTGCATGTCTTCAAATACTTCTCTTGTAAGAATATTTGCTTCTACTTCTCAATTTATAAATCTACTTTGCATGTATTAAAGTACGTTTTTAGTTGAATTAAATTGTCGTTATAATGCATTAATTGAACAAAAACTGAGCAATCTATGGGCTGCTACAGTGCTTATCATTGCACTCTTTCTGCACTACTGTTTTGATTATTACAAGCATATTTGCAACAGTCTTATGTATTGTGCTCATTTTCCCCTTGTTTTTATCACTTCAAAGTGAATTGCTCTCCTACTCTACATTGTTACTACATCATCACTCTGAAATAAGGATTAAACTGATATGATCACGCTAGAATTATGTGAGTATAATTTTGCTTGGCTTTGTTAAGCCTTGTTTAGTTCTGTTTTGAGCAGAAAATGTGAGATGGTAAACTGGTTCAATTGTTTCTGACTTTTGCTCCAAGTTACAAACAGTTTGATCTCATGGATAATGCCCCTCTTTATCTGTTTTTACTGCTGCCTAGGTGCTGCATTCAGGGCGCTTTGTCTCTAGTTTGTGCACTGCAATGTGCACTTCACACTTGTTATTTGCACTTTATTCTAGCACTGCAGAATTATGTTAGTTGCCTTCTTGAACACTTCTTAACTGTATTTTATACTTGTTCTTATATTTCTATTGGTTTAAATATCAGGTGTATGAATTCCTTTCTATGTGCGGATAGCTACACCATGAAGGAAGTCGACCTTATAAGAGAAGAACTGACTCAGTATTTTATTCACACTTCTTGTGTTTGTACGATACTTTTGGACTGCTCATAGTCATGTAATTACATAGTAGTTTCTGTATTGTAAAGGCATACATGTGCGTAAGGAATTGTGGGATTGTTGTTGAATTTATGCTACATAACAAAGAATATTTTACAAATGAATTCGGATACTTCTTGGAAGTTGGTGTGACTGCACATTTAATGTATGATGTGTAATAGGCAGGGATTGCTAGCTACTGTACAGGGGGAACTGAAATTTTTTTAATGAGTTTTATAACACGGTTGATTAGTGTAATCGTGTTATAAAAGAGTTATTAAATGGTGGGATTGATGGTTTTATAACACGGTTGCACTAAGGAACCGTGTTATAAAACAGTCTGAATTTGGCGGGCACAACATTTTATAACACGGTTGCACTAAGGAACCGTGTTATAAAACTTGTTTCGCTCCAAAATTAACACAGTGGTAATCCATTTTATAACACGGTTATAGTTGAAACAACCGTGTTATAAAATACAATACTTTATACGACTGCAATATATAACACCCCACATAACCGTGTTATATAAGGTAAAATAACCGTGTTATAAACTCTTTTTTCTACTAGTGTGACTCGTGATTTAAATATATTCTAAAATGTTAAATCGAGCTTATATCATAACTAAAACTGTTATACGGGTCCTTTCAATCTCGCTATTGTTTTATTTAGTCATAAATAAAAATTTGCATGTAAATAGATAAACAATATGAGAGATTGATTGTTGGTCACATTGCTAAAACGTACTAATCCTTAAGTATGATGATCGAGGTATATGGTGGTGACCCTTTTACACCACTAGGTAATGAACACAACTGGCCAACATATATAGGGGCAAAGGTGGTACCGTAATCCGATGCAATTTGTATTGTCAGGGGAAGTCTAAGCTATTCAGGGATTCAAAACGAAATGGATGACAACAACGAACTGATAGCAGAACGTAGACGTTGCAGTCACTGCTTGCAGACATGTCATAACAAGAAGAATTCCCCAAATAGAGGATACAACTGATTGTAGTGTTTTATGTGTTAAATGATTAACCATGCTCTGCATAAATAGGTTGTGCCTTTAGCAAACACGGAAAAAAATGTTATGTTTATCTAAAGCTGAATGAAGTGTGTTTAATGTCCAGAGTATTATAGATGTGTAATTTTATTGTATGAATTACTTACAGTCGGTTAAAATGTTTAGGTAATATCAAAATAACATTAAAGAAAGAATATACAAAACGCTGACTTTGGAGACATTTAAAGTAGTGGTGTGGGTTAACAACAGAACAACATTTTAAAACATGATAGAAAATCATGACTTTGGAGCCAAAGCTTAAGTGGCGAGCAGAGTAGTAAACGAGAGAGAGGAAATATAGAATAAGGAGAAGAGAGAATAGAGAATAGTGAAGCGTGAAGAGATTACAAACCACGATGCTCAACAGAATTGGAAGACGAAATCAAAATGGCGGTCAACTTGGAGCAGAATGCAATGGTTCTTGTATTAGTTTGTCGCTAGCTTCATTAATGAACAACACGAACGTAAGTGCCTCTTCATCCTAGTTGTCCGCTCTTAATTAAATAATGTTGTAAAAAATAGTAATTATGAACATTAAGATAATTATAACCACCTGTAAATCTTACCGGAAATTTTGAAAATCAAGAAAATGTTAACTCTAGTGCCGTTTAGATGAATTCATGTGGGTCCCATATGATTTCAAATCACTAAACCAATGACATAGGTCCAAAGTATAACTGTTCAGATATCATCTTACAAAATTTCATCGAATTCGGAACAATTTAAGCATCGCACCAACAGATCAAACATTAAAAAAAACTTTTCTGGACTAATTTGCAAAGAAACCGCAAAAACCGCCGGCAGCCAGAGCTGCTTCTTTGCAACGTTTTGGTACATTCGCATAATTTTTGAAAAAAGAAAGATCATATCACATAATTTTTCCTAAGATCGGCATTTTCTTGATTGGTCTTGTTTTTCCACTCTTCACCCATTCTTTGTATGGAAAAGAGGAATAAAAATAAATGATTTTAGAGTAATCCCATACGGCTAAACAAACAGTATAATGATTTTCCTTTCCTGGAGTCTGCTCGTCGTCTGCCGCAAGCCCCAACTATCTGCGGTTGACTGAAGTTTCGTCATCGTCCAGATCTAGGTATTCTTCTCCTTGGGCTTGCAAGTTAGAGTCGATCGGTGGTGACTCCATCCTCAATTTGGTTTTACCGGTAGTGATTGTTTCCCTAGTTCTTCTCCTCTGGTATTTGATAGTTTTCTGGGTCATATTAGTTTACCGGCACTGTCCCTCCTCTGTGATATCTTGGATTTTTGTCTTCAAACAGTAAGAATTGGGGAAGAAGGAGGCTAAGTGACTCCGAATTCACCTGTCAAGTTTCTGTTGCCTTTGTCAGGAGGTGAAGGAGTTAGTTAAGTTTTTACTTTGGTTTTTTTTTTGCTGTGTCGATTTGGGGTTTGGTGTTCATAGTTGTTAGGAGTTCTTGCTGATTGGTCCAGGTCGGGCGGGTGGAAGGAGTGTTCGTTAACTGTTGTGATCCTGGGTTCTTTGCTCTTTGATGCGTTGTGTGGTCAAGCTGGGCTGCTAGAAATTTCAAGTCAACTATGTTTCCCAATTATCAAGATAGGAATGTTGAATGGAGGAGGTGTACGCATGTCGTCTTAGTCCTTTTGTGAAGAATATACTTCTGCTGGGTTTTTGGATTACAGATTTATTCCATGTTGTTAGATCCTCTTCATTCTCTAGATTTTATATCGTCAAATCTAGTATGAACCAGGCTGGTCAGAAGTTTTTTTGTTGGTGCTAGGGGTTACAACATATTCTTCTATTAGTTACTTTTGTTGTTCTGGTGATCTTTAATTTGGACATTTGCAAGGTTCAGATCTTTTGGAAAGTCTTCTATCTCAATATGGGTTCTCTTATGTGCTCGAGGTTCATTGGTTCAATTACAACAGTCTTGTTCTCATCACATTCAATGTACATTTTACTAGTTTCATACTACTTCAAATTGCTTTGGAGCTTACTTGTTGGTGGGTAGTCATAGCATGTATTATGAACTAGTGTTTGAGGTTAGCTGAAAGAATCTTTCTGACGACACAATACAAAAAAGGGAGGATCTGAATGAAGGCTACTACTATCGCTAGAAGATCTATAGTTAGTAGGAGAATTAGTTGTTTCAAGTATGAATTATGTTTTTCTGCTATCTTATTAGTGCTGGTGAGTCTATGAATCATCGTATGTTGGATAAATTGAAGTTAAAAATGGGAGGGTGTTCCCATTCTTTCAAACTACTCTCATAAATTTCGGGAATAAGTTTGTAATCCCAATCTATTTTTTTTTTGAAAGATAATCCAAGTTTCAAGTTCATCATTAAAGTTATCCATCACGTCTTCTCTTAAGTTGTTACATTATTTACCTCCCCTGAGTAGTAGCGTAAGCTCCAGCTAGCTTGCCTAAGTTACACCCCCTGGGTAGACCGGCCAGCGTGCTCGTAGCTACATTACATCCAAGAGCTTGAGAAGGGGCGCGGGGGCGCAATTTAATTTGTCCATTTTTCTTCATCTGTTGGGACCGATATCCCCATCTCCTACTGTCACCTCTCGCCCCACACTCTCTTTCTCTCTCCACCTTCTTCGTCCCACTCTGCTGCAATTGAACTGCCCAACACTACTCCACAGCAAAAGACCAAACCCTCGATTCCCTCTTGTAACTGGTCTGGTTCCGCTTACTCGGAATTCTCTCTCCTGTTCTTCGCTTTTTTACAAACTTCATTTCTTGCTCTATTACCCTTCTGACCGGCGAAATTCAAATGCGATACGATGTTGGCCTTAAACGGTAGCTTGAGCTTGTTGAGCAAGCGGTGGTAGTGGCTGAGGCCGTACCGTTGTTGTTATCATTGCCGGCTAATGGCTTCATCTGGCGCCGGCTACAGAAATGGAATCCATAGGGGAATACCGGTGAAAGCGGAGAGGTACTCCACCGCGAACGCCAAACCTTCCTCGTCCTTCAAATCTACTAAACCGGTGCCTCGCCGTACCGCGTCGCTCGGGGGCGCCACAGGCCGGGATGGCCCGATGGTGCGTTCTGAAGTCTCCGCCGATCTTCTGTATCATTCTTCAAATTTTTGGATCTTACATTTGCGTTTCTCGGCTCTTCTATAATCCTCCATTAACATCTAGTCGCTTGCGCTGTTACGTAGGGCCCGTGATTTCATAGTTTACTTCGTTGCTTGCAGTGTTTTGTTGTTTGTTGCTTGGTTTACTGGATTGAATTGTGGAATTTGCTGGTTTGGGTTGGAACTTGGAAGAATGTTTAAAGGAAAAATGTATTGGTCTATTGCTGCTGGTATTTGGAGAAATATTATTGATGTCTTTGATGCGGTTTACCTTCTCTAGTTTCACTTCTTATGGCAACTTATAAATAAATAAAAGCTCTTCCGAATTACTTTGGTGTCGAGCCATTCTGGAAATACTAAACATTTTGAGTTGTCTCGTGTCTTAGACAGTTGGGCTTCGCACATGATTGGATAGTTTGCATGGGGTACTCATAGGAAGAGAAAACTAATCTTGATAGCCTGAAACTTACCCGGCTCTAAATCAACTATAACATCATTGAATGACCAGTACTGCACATTCATAACCATGTGAAATGAAACCTACTGCCGTTTAGTAGGCCTATGACTTTCCGCTAACATTTGTCTCAAGACGCTCGCTACTTATCTGTGTTTTCTTTAACATTTGATACAGTTTACAAACCCTTCAAAAATCTGAAGTAAGCAATATCGTGACCCTAACTATATCAATATAGATCAAGAATTATGTTAAATTATGGTCCCTAAAGAAGGAAATATATATTCCATCTCTGTCCATCATGGGCAATTGGGCATGCTTCATGTACCCTTGTATAATACTTTCCAGCCTGAATTGAGTTTCCTGATGCTTATTGACACATTTTCAAGTTCAATGTTTAATATATTAGACAAGTTAATCTTCCCAATTTAAGTTTTGGATTATGTTCTTTATCAAGTACAGAGTCCACTACAAAACTTAGATTGCTGAAATTAACTTTTCTTGCCCGTTGAATACTAGTAAAGTAACAATATGTGCTGAAAAGCAGCAGGACACTCAATTCAAGATGGAGAGAGTATTTGCGAGTTTCATATGGTTTTGAGCGGCTCAAACTTTAAGATAATGATATTAAACTAGTATTGGTTTTAATCAAAGCTTGTTTTCCAAACTCTTTCAGTTACAAACATCTATATGTTGCCTAACATGTTGTAAGAACCTTAGCTTGCTCCTGTTCTTTTTAAAAGAACACGGAGAATATAAAGACTTTTAATTTTATGCATGCTTCTGATATAAATTGAACAGTTTGTGTCTCCTTGTGCATTTTGTGTGATCTTCTGCCTCTGCTTCTCTTATTCGCTTATTGGTCGTCTCTATTGGCCTCCTCCAGGAAGGGTTCGTGTGGCTGTTAGATTGAGACCTCAAAATGCAGATGAGATGGTGGCAGATGCAGATTATGGTGAATTTGTAGAGTTGCAACCCGAGGTTTTATGTTTCCCACAAAAATATCCTCAATATCTTCATAATTTATAGTATATTTACTATTTCTCTTTAAACAGTATTCTGGCTTCATTTTTAAATATTTACTTGTCTGTGTAAATGTTTTTGATTCTTATTTTGCAGCTTAAGAGGTTGAAACTCCGAAAGAACAATTGGGATTCAGACACCTATGAGTTTGATGAAGTGCTAACTGACTTTGCATCACAAAAACGTGTTTACGAAGTTGTTGCAAGACCTGTTGTTGAGGTGTCTGTTCTGGATATAGATGGTCATGCTTATTTTAATTTTCAATACTTCGTCATGCTGAAGGAAGGGGGGGGGGGGGGGGGGGGATTGGATGTTGACATCCCTTTGTCTTCATCAATCTCGTGACTTCCCTTCCTGAAAATTGGTTGGTTGAATGTTGTAGGATTGTGCTTATATTTATGCTTAAATCACCAATGATATGTATTAGATTATATCTTAACTGGTGTACGTTATGCGAGTGCAAGTTTAACAAATATTGTTGTGCTGTCATTTTAAGTTGAAATTAGCTACCTGTAGTAAATTTGTGTCTGAGTTTCTTCTTTCCATGCTAATCTTATAGAATTGCTAATCCGAATTTATATGAAACCTGCCGGGTAGTACATTATGATTTCTTTGTGGTGTTTATGTGATCCTTAATTTGGTTTCCTCCGGCTACCTTTCCGTGTATAGCTGTGTACCCCTCCCCAATAGTTAGTGTAATGTGTTGTTAATAGTGTGTTTGGCATGGCATGGAGTTTGAATGAGATATGCCGGACAACGTTAAGTGCATTCTGTGTGCTACAATGAAGACATGCTTATATATAACGTTCTCTTTTTAAGATGCCAAGTAGATACCAAGTTTATCTTGAATAATAGATTATTTGTAGAAACAAGTATAGTGTTATTATGGGTTACATAACATTTCTTGTGCTCTTTTAAGTGTCATTTATTTTCCAATTCTGAATGGAATGAACTTTCTTTTCCATTTCTTACGCCTAACTTCTGCCTTTGCCACTTTGTTTCTCTGTTGTTTTGCTCTTTTTTGTTGGCACTATAGGATATTATGTGAAGTATATATTTATTTGTTTATATTATGTTGTAATTATTTTCTTTTATATATGCAGAGTGTTTTGGATGGTTATAATGGAACAATCATGGCTTATGGTCAAACTGGTACCGGTAAAACATTTACTCTAGGACAGCTAGGAGATGAAGATGCCGCCGATCGTGGGATCATGGTGCGCTCAATGGAGGATATTCTGGCCGATCTTTGTCCTGAAACTGATTCTGTATCTGTCTCGTATTTGCAGGTAAGTTGATTCGTCACATGGTAGTTGAGCATGTCTATTTATTTCTAGACAGTTTGTTCTCATCCTTCTCTGCAACTATTTGCAATCCATGGCTATTTGCTTTGTTGCCTGTTCATAAATATCACTAGTATTTTCTGTGTTCAGTAATTACTCTTACTGGTATTTTATTTGTTTGCAGCTTTACATGGAGACAATTCAGGATCTCCTAAATCCAGCTAATGACAATATACCTATCGTTGAAGATCACAAGACTGGGGAAGTTTCTCTACCTGGAGCAACTGTGGTAGATGTGAGAGATAAATCTAGTTTTATGGAGCTTCTTCACTTGGGTGAAAGTCATCGGTTCGCTGCCAATACAAAGCTAAATACAGAGTCTTCTAGGAGTCATGCAATACTCATGGTGAATTAATGATGGATTTATTCCTTTTTTTAAGGAGATATATCATCTGATTTTGTATCTTTTGCGTAAGAGTTGATCTATATGTATGTTTGATGGCTTTATTCCTCTCTTTTGTGTTAAGGTACAAGTTAAAAGGTGCGTAAGAGGGGTGACTTCTTCCAGTGAAGATGAAATCCAATCTCAAACAGTCAAGGGTTGTGATGTGCATCTTGTGAGGAGAGGCAAATTAGTGGTAGTGGATCTTGCAGGTTCTGAGCGTATTCACAAGTCAGGTTTGGATCTGGTTTTCTGCTACTAATTCAGTTTATTGTCTGTGTACAAAAACCGGTTTCCTGATTTTTGTGATGCCTGCTGTCACCGAGTGTGTTATTTACATTTATAAGTATGTCATTCTTAATAGTTAAGACTAGCATGTTTCTTGATTTTCATTCTGCATGTTATTAATTTTGAATACTTCAATTTCTTTCACCTGCAGCTGACTCTGCTTTCAAAAGAATCATACATAGTTTTCTTTAGTATACCCTCTTTTTATTTTGAATTCTTAGCTAAGCTGAGTTTACTCATGTACTTTCATCTTCCGAATTTGTTTCGCTGCAGGGAGTGAGGGTCACACTTTGGAGGAGGCAAAATCAATCAATCTTTCGCTGAGCGCATTAGGAAAGTGCATAAATGCATTAGCAGAAAATAGTCCGCACGTTCCTGTTCGTGACTCTAAGTTGACGAGGTTACTTAAAGATTCTTTTGGAGGTACATTTCTTAATGCCTTAGCATGTGATTTTGTTGATATCTTTTGTGTATGATAAAGTGACCAGCCATTGATGTGGAACAATTTTAAGACTAGCTATCATGTCTGAACTATTTACCATTGGCTATTATGAGATTGTTTTCATTGAGTGGAATTTTATCTGATAAATATTACCCATTTGACATCCTAGGTTCTGCTAGAACTTCACTCATTGTAACCATTGGTCCTTCACCTCGGCATCGTGGAGAGACTGCTAGTACTATACTATTCGGTCAAAGGGTGAGTTATAGCATCTGGCTTGGCTTTGCACAGTTATCATATCATTACTATCTTATGGTTATATTTTCCTACATTGTATCTCTGTTCCCCATAGGCTTGTTTAGGCTTTATCTTAATTCCATCTTTCATGTTGTTATTTGGTTCTTTTATTGCTGTATCTTATCTTTTCTCTTCGTCACAGTTTGTTTTTATAAGCCTGATTTTTACTATTTATAATGAACCATAATTTTCCAGGCCATGAAAGTGCAGAACATGTTGAGGATAAAGGAAGAGTTTGATTATAAAAGTTTGTCACGTAACCTTGAAGTGCAACTGGACAAACTCATTGCTGAAAATGAAAGGCGGCAAAAAGCCTATGAGGATGATGTCAGAAAGTTGAATATTGAAGCTCAGAATCATATATCTGATATTGAGAGAAAGTTCGCCAATGAATTAGAGGTTTGTCGTGAACTTGGTGATATTTTCAACTTATATGTTGGGTTTCTAGAGTAGGGACTCTACATCATTTTTGTCTTCTATGAACATATTTTGGTTCTTGTGCTTGGATATGTGGCTAAGATATCATTCATCACCTGTTCAGAAAGAACGATCTAAATGCCAGATGGATTATTTAGAATCTATTAAAAAGCTCGAGGAGAAGTGGATAACAAATCAGCAAAAGCAGCCAGCTAATGGTCCTTGTTGCCAAGAGGTATATATAATCACTTGTTGAGGTGCTTTGTTAACTTCTGTTATCGATAGGGGCTTATGTGCATTTTTATTAAGTGGAACTCCAATATTCCATGGGATCAGAATGATGGCCGCATGATAACACTGCTTCATGACAATGTGATCTTTTATTATTTCAAAACTTGAAGACCACCTCTGAAGATTTAATATATGCCTCTTTTTGTGTATTTAGTTTCATTCCCTTGATCTCACATGTGTTCTCAATTATAAGGCTTTACCACTAGTATTGCTTGGTTGTTGCTTACTTGGATGAATTTACCATTGTGCTTATTCTATAGGTGCTAGATAATTCTATTCCTGATGAAGTATCTGATATAAAGGAGATGCTTAAGCGTGAGATTCATCTGCGGAAGCTAGCTGAAGAGGAGGTGATCAAACTCAGAAGTCAACTAACACAGTTGACATCTTCTGGAGTATGTTTTGGAGTTTGCTTATTCTGGTTAAATATGTGTTTGATTTAACCATGTTCTCAGGATGTCTGGACATCTCGTTTGTAATAATTATCCTTGCTGATGTTTATTTTTTCTAGCAGGCTGGTGGAAATGCTGAGATTTTGGAGCTTCACAAAGTGCTGCAAGATGAAGCCTGTGAGAAGAAGAAGCTTCAAGAGGAAGTAAACAACTACAAAGTCAATTATTGCAGTTGACTTTTGAAGGCGATCAGGTAGTTCCCTGTTCCACCTAGTCACATATTTGTTTTTTCTTTCTGTCGAGGTGTGATATACCCTCCTCCCCGGCTTACAGTTTTTATTTCCAACTGCCACGCTGGACATCATGTGAGTTTCTGTTAAGAGAATCTGTGTGAGATGTGGAACTGATAGGGGTTACAAACCAGACTTGGCAGACCCAACCACTGACTCACTCATTTGACCTGAACCTGATCATGATAAACTTGATTCGGATTGGGTCAAACCTAAAACTGACCGAACCTGTATGTCTGGAAATAGTAATGACCCGAAATCCGAAACCTGAGCAGTATCATTACTCACATGTGTGGTCGTGTCAATTATGTACTTTCAGTAATCTCAAAAGCTGTATACTCAGATTTACTCTTGCTTGGGAAACAAGCTGTAAGCCGATACTTTATTTGAAAAGATGTACAAAACAAAAATAATGTTTGAAAAATATAAATAAGCTGTTGACCAAAAATTTTGTCCACCCAAACCTGAAAATAACCCACGCCCAAATTTACCCAAAAAGTTATTGACCGAAACCCTTTTTTTTACCTTGAATAACCAAAACCTGAGTCTAGCCGAAAATTTTGTGATCTGACCCGATCTTACCTGAACCTGAAAGAACTGAAATCTGAAGCTACCCAAACCTGATTCCCCTGAAAGACTGAACTGAAATCTGGAAGATCTACCCCAAAACTGAATCTCTTACCTACCTAAACACAAATGACTTGAAATTAAACTCACCCGAATGAGTTATGACACGAAATGATCTGACCTGAGCTTGAATGGATGATCCCGATTGCTAGGTCTAGACGTATGATAGGTGGATTTGAGGAAGGAGTTGAAATGCCCTTAGATGGATTTCTGTCCATGAATTCCAAAATTCTAAAGATATCATCTTTCCAGCATTGATTCTTAGCTGCACTCTGTCTGTTGCTTTGTTGCCTTATGTTTTTAACTACTTGCAATATCTGAATATATTTCATTCTAGATGCGAAGATATATAGACAAGGTTGGCTCAGGAATGGATTGGCTAGTGCTCATTCTTTAATGTCTCCAGCTAGACATTCTCAGCTCAAAGACATGGAGAATGGCCACAAGTCGTCTGTCAATTCCCTCTTTGAGCAAGGTATACATGCGTGCCTTTGTATATGCTGTCATGCAGGTTTCTGACTTCGTGTTCGTATGGCTTGTGTGCGCATATACTTTGACTTGTCATATCTTCTGATCATGCAGTACATGTCATCTCGCTTTCTGTAACGTAGTTTTCTGAACAATTCTTTTGTATTTGCTGAGATGCAGTGGGAATGAGAAAAATCTTATCGATGCTTGAATCTGAAGATGCCAGTGTACGCATCCATGCGGTTAAAGTAGTGGCCAACCTTGCGGCAGAAGGTGATCTTGTCTGTTTCTTTTAATGAAGCATTTGCATGTTTCATTCTTGTTTATATAGTTTGTCATTCTCTGATCAGGTGCAAGTCATCCTGCCTTCCTTTTTTGTATCCATGGATAAATTTGCTGATATATAACATAAAAGTGTAGAGTGTATAGATCCTTTTTCATGACAGCTTATAGATCTTTACGGTGTGTATATTGGTGTCTAAAATAAAGTTTCTTTTGCTGCCCCGCTACATGTCTGCTGCTTGATATCTAGAGGGGAACCAGGAAAAGATTGTAGCAGCTGGAGGTCTCACCTCATTGTTAATGCTTCTTAGAGGCTACGAGGATGAAACTGTTCGCAGAGTAGCAGCTGGTGCAATCGCTAACCTGGCAATGAGCGGTATGAGAACTGCTCAATTCTTCCATGTTTTTGCCATTTTGTGCTACTGTGGCCTTGATACTACTTTTTGCTCACTCTTTTTCTCCCTTTTGTTATTACCATGTGTTAGACATATTGTGGGGGGATAACCTTCTCCCTTTTGTTATTACCTGTGTTAGATATATTTGGGGGGGGGGGTAAGCCCGGGAATAAGCCCAACAGAGAGAATTATGTAAAATACTCATATAGACTAGTAAGGTCCAATAACCCATGAGGTTCCATCATAAAACCAATTGGCTTTAGGTGGAGTAGTCCATAAGTTATATGAACTACTTACTAGCTATATAATTCTTCAATGTGGGACTCACACTTGATCTCTAACTCCTTGGAAATTTCAGAAGCCAATCAAGAGGTTATAGTAGCTGAAGGTGGAATCAGTCTCCTAGCCATAACAGCAGACGATGCTGAAGATCCACAAACTCTCCGCATGGTTGCTGGTGCAATAGCTAATCTATGTGGAAATGGTAATAAATTTGCATGTTAGCTCTTTGATCTGTAGGTTGATGCTTATTCTGTTTCATTTTTTCAAGTTAATATGGTATTAAGATAAATGCTTTTATAAACTCACAAGTAGCACGGGGTCAGTTAATTAGTGATCTAATGATGATTTCAACAATGCAAGAAACTTCTTGAATGGCGCTACAATTTTTCTTCAAAATATATTGTTGGGTTTCTCCTACCAGATAAGCTTCAAAGCAAGCTAACGTCTGAAGGTGGTATCAAGGCACTACTTGGGATGGTACGGTGTAGACATGCTGATGTTCTGTCTCAGATTGCACGAGGAATTGCAAATTTCGCCAAATGTGAGTCTAGGTCGGCAGCTCAAGGTACGTATTATATATAGAAAATCCGAAGAAATATTGTCTGGACATAAGATAGGAATAGGGATGATGTTGGTGAAATTTGGTGGTCTCAAGTGTTCTAGCCTATCTGTAACTGATCAGAATTAAGTTAAAATCAAAATTATTTCTGAAATAAACTGCTTTTTCTTCCTTGTGCTCACTTGATATCATGTTTAGAAACAAAATGTCTCGTGTTTTCTAGAGAAGGATGCTAGTACAAAGATTTCAAAATGGCAGCTTTTTCATGTCAGTGTAACCTGCACCATGTTCATCCTGATCTTACAGATTATCATCACTGTTTGTTTGGTAGCGTGTAGCATCTAGAAGTGAAATTTTACGGTTATCTTTAATGGCCGTTTATAATAAAGTGTAGTACGAATATGGGATCATTTGGTGTTCACTTCTATTTTTTCATTTTTTTTCTATGCCGTCTCTTGATGCTTAACATGGTGGCAACGAAATTAACATTCTCTGTCATCTCCTAGGGCTGAAATCCGGTAAATCTCTTTTGATTGAGGATGGCGCTCTTCCATGGATTGTGCAAAACTCTAACAATGAAGCATCTCCTATTAGGCGTCACATAGAGCTTGCCCTCTGTCATCTAGCGCAGCATGGTAAGAACACCAATTGACTGCTCTTTTGACGTTTAAGTCACCAGACCTACTTGCTTTTAAAAATCCCTTGGTTCCAGTATGGTTGCTTGGAAGATACTTTATGAATTTTTGTTAGTGTTCTATAACAAATCTAACCTTTTCTTAGTTCTGATTTTTGGTTGCTCCGGTTTACAAGCGTAGAACTGTGATTCTAAACTAGTGGAATTGCATATATTTTTTGTTTTGTCGTATGCTCGACGTTAGATCCTTGGTTCTAGCATCAAATTTCTTTAGTCCCTGTTCTGTTGAGGGTCAGATTAATTAAGGATGTATTCTCGTTACTAGCCCTGTTATAATGGGAGTCCCGCGTAGCATACACTTATCAAATAATTTCAATAGATGAAGCTCAGTGATTCAAAAGTCGTCATTTAGCTTTTCTGCTGAAATGAATATGTATTGATGCTTCCAAATTTTACAGAAGTAAACGTGAGAGATCTGATAGCCGGGGGTGCGCTCTGGGAGCTGGTTCGGATTTCAAGGGACTGTTCGAGGGAAGACATTAGGAGTCTTGCTCGCCGAACTCTTTCTTCCAGTTTAATTTTTCAAGCTGAACTCAGACGCTTGCGGATAGATATATAGCTACCTATTAGATATTTTTCCAGGGTTTCCTTTGTTAGGATAGAGGTGTGGGCCTTATTCATTCCCTTTTCCTGGCAATATTCATGTAGTTATGTTTTCTCTTAGTTTTTTTGGAGCCACTTCCATGTGTTGTAATGTAAAGCATTACTCAAAGGCCTTTCCTTGCTGTGTATTTGACACTTTGTAACGAGTTATAAGTAATGAAGGAAAAAAAAAGACATGCTGTCCATGACTATATCGTGTTTTCTGAGAGTAAATGTGGGTTTACTAACGTCGATCATTATCTAAATTGATGTTTGTTACTCTGTAAAACTTAGTCCGCTTTACACTTATCGAAACTTCTCAAGCTTCCTCACCTTGCACTGATTCCTCTCGAGAAAACAATGAGATGACTTTTTATATTATAACAACTTGCCACACCCACCATTTTATCGTCACAACCTTCAATATGTCAATCCGCCGTCTCGGCTTTGACCTCCTCAACTTGTTACATTTAAGCTTAATTATGTTTGGGTTCTTATTTTGTTGTATCCCGCTATGCTCTTTTTGATGCGAAATAGAACAATAGTAGTAGATGAGTTATTTTTTATACCTAAGGAGGTGCGAAAAAGTATACATTGTGTGTGACATCATTTTGGGACAAGGAAAAAATATAAGTGGGTGGGAGTAGTAATTTATAATTGGGATTTTGTTTTGGGTTTCTGCTTGCCAAAGACTTTTATCCTAGACTTGGTTTTGTATCTGTGCTAATATGTTAATTATAACTTCGGATCTGAATAAGTGTAAAATGGTGATATATAGTAAAAAGAAATTTGACCTTGGTCCAAAAATCATTGGGACATCATGTATTGCAATGTTGTACTAATTTATGAATGGCTCGTTAAAGGTTTGATTATCCTGTTCATTGTGCAACTTAATGCCCGTGCCATAGTCAGTTTGCAATCGATCTCTAGATGGTATGTACCTTCTATATAACTTTTAAACTAATTATTGTTGCGTGTGTAAGTAATGATGGTATATGTTTGTCGAAATCCAGAAGCTAGTTCAAATATAAAGCTCTCGTCTTGCCCTGTTGGTTTCTTATGTAATAGTACTCCTCAAATTCAATAGTTAATATAGTTTCGTAGTTTCTCGTTTGAAATTGAATTCCTCTGTTAGTGTCTCTAGTGCCCCTTCTTTCATCCCAAGTTTCTCAGATTAAAACCCATATACATCGAAAACTCACCATCTCTCCACTTTAGTATCATAAAAGAAGATATTGAATGCCTGAGACTTGATCGTCCTTTTTGATACTCACTATCGTGTGCCCTACTCGTATACGAACAACTGTACGCTCTTCTAGAGTCCATAATCCAACATTTGCCTTCGGGGTGTATTGACCAACACAACACCTACACTCTTAAGTATGATATTGGAAGAGATTTATACAACATGTCAAAGCTAGAAAGGGCGAAGGTCCTGTTTTTTAGTCTTGAATTTTATGAATGTAGATAGAAAAAAGCACTTGATGAGGACCCATTTGTATCAGTTGATGACATATGTTTTGTTACTTATAAAGGTTGCAAGTACTTGTGAAGAGGTATGTTGAATTAATATTAGGAGGTATTTAGGTTCAACATTTCAAAGTAAGCCTCTTCATATGCCATATGCAATGAGATGTAGATAACTTTGGATTGTAACTGGATCATCACATGCTTTTATCTATTTTTGTGTGTGTATCAAATACAGGTATGAAGCTTGAGTCATTAACATTCTTTAATATATATAAAAGCTGATTATCCTTTCTTATAATGGCATTTGCATGGTGTTGGTCCTTCATTGAACATGACCCTTGTAGGTTAAATTTGTGGAGGACCGTATAGATCCCGTAGAGGTGCGGAACTCCTTTTTTGAAGAAAAAGATGAATAGATAGGGCCATGATACATTCCGGAATATTGTAAAAAAAAGTAAATATACTCTTTTCGTCCTCTTTTTGATGCCTGCTTGAGGACCTATGTGAATGTTTTGGAATGGGTTCGCTTTTTGTTTGTAACAAGTAGACCCACGATACGGACTAATAGATGTTTCTAATCTTACTCGTAAGTAAGATCTATGAATAGTTGGTCAGTCCCCTACGACACGTCTTCTCGCTTTTCAAGTGTGTGAGAATATGCTCGAGAGGTGATATAAAATGGAGTTTTTGATTAGATTTTTTGCAAAGATATAGAATATTAAAAGAGATGAATTAGTCTGACCCTCATGCGCGGTTAATAAGTCCATTGTTTTTAGGGTTGGGATTGAAGTAGATTATTTCGTGTTTGAAAAGAGGGATTTAAATTTCTCACAATAATAAGTACTAGAAACCCGAGAGAATTAGGCCGACTATTAGAGAGTTCACACTCGAACAAGCAAATGAAAAAAGATATCAAGCCATAGTCTTGGGTTGTAAAAAATCCTGGTCACACTATTATGGGAAAGAAGTAATCAGGTATCGAACCGTAGGACTTGGAAAGTATAAAAGCCTAGCCCTAGAAACTGAAATTTAAGGGGTGTTTCGTTGTTAGAAATTAAATAACAGAAGCTAGTAGCCAGCAAGTAAAGGAAAAGGGTGATAAAATTATGAGAAGTGGAACCCCGAGTTCAGCGGTACTATTTTTTACTATATAGATTCATATAAACTTCTACAGTTCATATGAGAACAGGATTGACAAATTTTTAGAATCAATTCGGAACTAAATTCTTGTTAATAGACAAGCCAACTATCAGAACATGTAATCTAATCTAGAATCATAGCAATCAACACATATAGGTGGATTAAGCGCAAATAAATATGAGCACCTAAAGGAAACCTAATCTATCTTATTGATTCCACAGGTTAACAGATAATTTGACCTTCATATTATTCATCGATTAGTTCATAACAGGATTTGGTAAGGCAACTCAGAAATTCATGAGATCTAAGAGAAGCACAAAAAAAATATTAATCTGAAAATCCATAAAATCTCAAACAAAAACTGTCAAAATCGGTTGCTAAATCATCTCTAGTTACAAATAAACCTTCACCCGGAGTAAATCTACTTAGCCTAGCATTCATGTAGAAAAGAAAATTAAAACAAAGTGAGAGTTCATCTTTAGAGAGAAAGAAACTAATGGGATTGCTCTACTATCTAGATCCACTAAGTTGCCCGACCTTGAGGTTGAAGGTGGTGGAGACTTCCCCCTTGATGGTGCATAGGGTTCTTAGTAGGTGGAATTGTGAGTTCATGAATGTGGTGTCATATTACCCTTGACTCTGCCTCATTTTATAGCATTTTTTTGCACTACACATGTTTAGACTAGTGTCCACACCAGGAGGGTTGGACGACCCAAACACGTCTAGGCCAGATTCTGACTTCATGAGGTGTCTTAGGTGGGAGCTCTCCGGATAGATATAGCTAATCTTCACTCGTAGTCGTGAAAACAGGTGTCGAAGTGGGGCTTAGCCGGACAGCTCCTCCGATCCGTTTTGTAGCATTTGGATTCGCATAACTATATGGACATCCAAACATCGTCCTAGGACTTGAGGGCGAACAAAGGTGGTGTCCGGGTATGGAGGGCCGGACAGAGGGAGGACAAGTGTTACTCCAATGTTTCGCTTATTATAATGCGTGGCGGGGGTCCTTGTGGGTAGGATAGGAGGGGAGGACAAGATACCGGACGTTCGGTGGTCCGAACACAGGTTCGGTGATGTTGTACAATGTGAGCTCATTCCTCTACAAAAGTGCCGAGTTCCCCATAGTCGTGTCCTAAGTTCATATAAGCATCAAAACAAGACATTTTTAGACAAAAGATATTGACTTCAATTAAGCACAAAAATAGGGAAAACGGAAAGAAGAGCAAGGGATTTCAGCAGGAAAAAGTATACAAATCAGTGACCAATCACTTGCTCGAAGGAGGCACACTCCTCTGTGTGCCATTCATTGAAGCCAAAACTCAACAGAAGAAGACACAAATAAGGGTGTAGAGAGGTGAGCAGGCCTAGGAAAGCTATGGAAGATGCCAATTTGTGTGTAGGTCTAGCAAAAACAAAACGCTAATATGGGTAAGGCTAAATAGATGACTGATCAGCAGACTAAGAAGCAAATTAAAAGGCACAATGAGAGATTGTGTAATGAAAGTGAAAAAAGTAAAAGAATAAGGTTAAGGTAAGAATGCCATGGTGACCAAGAAGGGTAAGAATGATTTTTTTTAATCAACCTCCATTTATACTACTATCAACAACCGTTTTCTCCATACTAAAACTTACTTAGGAGATCAAGAGGAAAGGTGGTGTTTTTTTATTTTGTGATCGCTTCTTTTCATCATTGACAATCTAGGGATTCCCACATTAGTATTATGAAATAAAGCTATGTTTACCGTGAAGACATTTAATTAAGTTATCTAGTTCTCTTCCTTGCATTTTGTTTGTTTTAAAAGTTCAGATAGTTTTTAACTCATTAAGTTCATGTTTTTGCATGAATACTCATTAAACTGAAATACCCCGAACTTAAATATAGGGATTAAAATTATCTAATACGTATCTAAGGCCTAATGGTGCCTATTATACTAGTAAGGAAAAAAATAAATCCAAAAGAAATAAGGAAACGCTCTTAAAAGGGTGAAAACGCTAAATAGGCGTTAAATAACCATAGGATGTATGAGACCTCGGTTAATGTATTATATGGATTCCAAAGGTTAATAATACCTAAAAATATATGGGAACAACTCCCGAAGAAAATGGATCCAAATAATGTGTATTAAAACGCTAATAGAGCTTTAATGCACGTTATTTCGAGAAAACCAGAACAACATGACTAATTAAGTGGTCAATCCCGAAACGACCTGTTACAAATTATAAATCATTAAATAAATTATTAATCATTTTGGAAGGGCTTAATAACCAATAATAATAAAGACGAAAATTCCGGAAAACGACCCGGTTTAGTGAACAGTACCTAAAACGGGTAAAATAACGAGCGTTTTCTGTAAAAGACGAAACCGCTCCAGCCTGTAACAATTATAGGGCCGTTTTTAATGAGACACAGCCCTCTCACATACCTAATAAGCTATAAAAGAATAAAGGAAAGAAAGAAAGAAAGGTATAAGAGCAACCCCACCCTCCTCTCCTCCTCTCTATTTCTCTTTTCTCCTTCTCTTTTTCTTCTCTTTCTTCTCCTCCATCTGTTCTTCTTCTTCTCTGTTGGCTGCCGATTTTTCCTCCTCCCATGGCTACCCCATCTTCTTCTCCATGCTCCACTCCATGTGAGCTCCAAATGCAAAACAAATTACATATTTGAACCTCCTCAACAGTCTCTACAATTCTATCTTTTCAAAATTCGAAAAGGAAGAACTTTTCCCATCGGGTGGGTTTCCCCATTCAAAGAGAAAATGGCCACCAATGTAAAGCTTGGAGTCTCCTCTCCCATTAAACGGTAAAAATCTACATGAAAAACTCATGTTTCTTCACCTTCCTTCATAACCCGATTTGCCCCATTTGTAATGCTATTTTTCTCTCTCCTTGGAGCATAATATCACCTTGCAATGGTGGTGGCTTCACCTTCTTGAACCAAGGGCTAAAACCCCTTCAAAACCTCTCTCAAAGGTTAAACCCTAGAAATTTCATTTCAAACACTTCAATGAATTGACATTAAATTTAAGGGTCGTATATTAATTGTAGTGTTTGTGTTTAATGGGTGATGGGAATGGAGTTTGGTTTGGCAACTCCATTCCCCACATGACCGATTTGGGCAAGAAAGGAAGAAGGAGGAGAAATGAGAAAAAAAGAAGGAATTACAAAGCTCAAGGTAAGAGCTCCTTCCTAAGGTTAAGATTTAATGATTTAGTAATTAAGGGAAGGAATCAATTTAAAAGAACCTACTATGGTATTAGTATTGGAGTTTATGAAGTTTGAGTATTAGGGAACTATAGTAAATTGTGGCCTTAGAGCCAAGTATATTGTGTATGATATTGGTATTGATGCATTGATGGAGTATTGATGTATTGTGATGGTTTGTATAGCTTTGTGTACTGTAGGACCCTTGTATGGGTGTGGCTAGTATAGAATGAATTTGATGAAAAATGTTGTGTGTGGAGAGTAAGGAAGTAGGTGAACTATGGCGAAATTTTGGTAGGAATTATGTATCTAAGAATGACTTGTGAATGGGAGAACCCAGGTGTGTATTGGATTGGGTAGATATGTTAGTAGTGATGAAGAGGTAGTTTAGTATGAGGACCAAGAAGTGTAAAAATCTGTAGCAAAGTGTGTTAAAAATGCCTTGGAGAAGTTAGGAAAAATTATTGTGGTGTAGGAATTGGTAAAATGAATGTGGACTTGGGTTAGATGGTACAATTGCTTGGAAATGAATTGGCATGGTAAGAGGAGGTATTTAGGATGCTAGGAGGGACATTGGTAGAGGAAGTATTGGATGGTAGAAGTTGGTTTAAAAATCTGTAGCAATTAGAAAGGAAGTAGGTATAAGTGCTGGAATGAAGTGAGGAAAATTGTGTAAGTGGATTGATGGATTTAGTAAAGAATTTAGTGATGAACTAAGGCAATTTGGAGGGCCTAGGTAGTGTTTAAAAATGTGGGATTACATGTAAGAAGATTGGAGAAACAATGGGTAAAGTAGGACTGAAAACAGAAATAAAAATGCAATACTGGGCCGGACCGAACTTGCGACCGGACTTGCAAGTTCGGTCGAGCCCAGATTTACAAAGACGGGATGCTTCTGGAATGGACCGAACTTGCGACCGGACTTGCAAGTTCGGTCGGACCAGAAAAATTCTCCCGTCAGTAACCTTCTGGAAGGGACCGAATTGCGACCGGACTTGCAAGTTCGGTCGGCCAGAAAAATTTTTCGTGAGTAAAGCTACTGGAACGGACCGACCTTGCGACCGGACTTGCAAGGTCGGTCGGGCTAAAATTTCCACATACGAACTTACTGGAATGGACCGACCTGGGACCGGACGTTGCAAGGTCGGTCGGCCCTGTAATTCTCTAGGTAATTCGTACTTACTGACTTGGACCGAACTTTGCGACCGGACTTGCAAGTTCGGTCGAGTCATACAAAAAAAAATTTAATTAAATCAAAATAATAATTATATATATATATATATATATAATATATATAGTATATATTAAATATATGTATACCCACCTATACATATGGACATATATGTAAGTAAAGTTATGGTTAAGTAATATAAAAGTAAGTAAAGTAAAAGAAGTATAAGAATGTGAAGACTTAGTAAGTATGAGTTAGGAAGCGTAAGGGTAACCAAATTGAATTAATGATAGTTAGATAATTATTCGGTGTATGTCATATCATAGGATTGAATTGTACACACGGAGGAACGTTGGGATACAAGTACAACGGTGAAAGGTATGATTTCTTCATGCCCTGTATCCTAATCTGGTTACCACCGATTTGTGTGCTTATTTGATCACCTAAATAAGATAAATGCATGAATCGGACTATATTGCACTTACCTGTGCTTGACTATGTTGTTCTTGATATTATGTCTTGTAGCTTGAGCTCAGTTTGTATAATTCATGAAATGTATGAATGATGATGACTTGTATTCGAATCTTGTATGGTACTTAAGTATTGTATTGTATTTTGTATAAATGGGTATTGAGCATAGTAATTGTGTATGTGGCTTGTATGAATGACTTCTGCTAATTCCTAACTACCTAACTCCTAACTTAAGTGAGTAAACCGGAATGAGTAGAATCCGATATAGCTTCGGCCACGCGTGGATGCGGAGTCACAAGAGGTTGGCTGCAATTCCTGACTTTAAACTGGTCCGCGGCCCCAAATCCCTTAAATGGGTTCGCATCCCGGATTGGTGAGTCAAGTAAATCCCGGAGGTGGGACGGAGTAGTCCCCAGGGCCAGAGGTCCCGACGACTTAACTTGAGTAAGAGTAAGAGTAAGTATGGATCCGTAAGTATGTATGAGTATGAGTATGAGTATGTATGCGTATGTATGAAGTAACGAGTAAAAGAGTAATCTCCACCCGATAACCCGGGTGGACCAATGAAGCTAACAAGAATTGTATATTGTGTATGTAATGTGTATGCGTAATTCGGAAAAAGGTAAGTATGTATTGAATGGTTTATGTTGTACTTCTTGTATGAAATGAAGTGTATGTATGTGTGTATGTCTTGCGTATGTATTGTAATGTTATGTATAAGAGCATGTATGCATGTATTTGAATGAAATCAACCGCATGTATTCGACCGAGTGGTCGGCGTACCCTCACTAGTACGCGGGGTATGCGGTTATCATGCTCAGCGAAAGCTGACCCCTTCGGGGGAACGTTTTTAGTGTGCAGGTACCCGAAGCGGATGTGGTCAAGGTAAGAGACCGGCGGCACACCCTTGTACTAGAAAGTAAGTAGTGGTGAGGAATGGGTAGATGTAGACTCTTAGTGAGTTGTATGAACTTGGAAGAGATATTATAATTGTATAAGGATCTAGTAGACTCGGTTGAGTATATTGTATTGTATGGATTATGGGGGAGTAAGTATGAATGGCGCATTGTTGTATTTGATTGATGAATGGAGTATGTATTATAGATGTGTAGTACTCGGGATTCCGGTCCATCAGACCGATGCTGTATGTAGAAGAAGTAGCCTTGTTAGTCACGTGGGTGACTAACGGCATTGTATCACCCACTGTATGTAAGTATGTATCCGCTGCGTGTATCTGATGTGTAAGGAGATTGGACGGTAAGCATTGTATTAATGGTAGGGGTGTTACAAAAACTCTTTATGATGTTTTTGGCTCCTTCATGTCATGGTAAGATCTTCAAACCTTGAGGAAATCCAACAACATCACTGATGGTTTGTGGTTCATTTTGAATTATACGAATAAGTAAAGAAGAACCATAATGAATCACTCTCCAAAGTTTTATTTCACCACTTATTCTGAAGCAAATTTTTTTGATTCCATAGGGTTTAAAAACAATAACAACAACATCAATAAAAATAATAACACCACCTTTACCACCATTAAAAGGAATAGTAGTAACTACAAACAATGACAACATCAACAATTAGATAGAGTTCAACAGATCTTGGCTAGGTTTATTGTCTTGTCTTATATCTTCTAAATTTCTTCCATTCATGCAACCATAACGAAGCCAGCACGGGGCCAAGCGTTGTCAATGTTGAGTTCATAATCACTTTTTGGTTCTCTCCTTCTCGCTCCCACTTCAACTCTTTTAGCACCTGCTTTTACTCTCATTCTCACTCCTTAATCTCAACTTCTTTTCTCGTAGCCGCAGCCCTCCAACACATTGTTGAAAGCTAGTCTTTCCTTTCTCACCTGATGTAAACATGTATTCGTCTTTTTATTTACCGGTCCTATGGTCACATTTGCTGGCGCTCCATCGGATGTGCATGCAGTTGCTTCCCATGGTTTATCGAGTAAGTGTGAAGAATATATAGCCAGTATCCGTGCGACAAATATTTGCAGTGGTCTTTCAGAGCGAGTGTTGTGCAAAATACTATATAGCAAAATATATAAATATATGCAAGGAGTAGGCAAGTGCACCTAATCGATGTAGTACAACAAGTGTCGTATCCTCAAGGAAATTGGTCCTATCTGTGGAGGGTGATTTTTTCGGTATGAGGGGGGTCTATCTAAATGCCTAGAAACTGCCATTCTGTGGAGGGCGAAAACCCGTTAATCTGGCAGCCCTCAAATACCTACTTTAATCGTCCGTCTTTCCCAGAAAGCTTAAGGGGAGTGCCAATGAAACACTACACCCGCTCTCAATGGGCCCCACGCAGACTGATGCCTCTTTAAGGCGGATTTGACTAGAGTCGCCACCTAGTTTGACCTATGATAACTAGGAAGGAAGATCGGGTTCTAAGAACCATTATTGTCTTAAGATTGTTGCCTATGGATAGGACTTATCTGGTCACGTTAGAGATTCTATGTGGGTTCGCACTGGGTTACACCCCTTGGAAGTGGCAACGACCACGACTTTGGATTGGTGCCCGAGAAAATCTCGGTCTCCAATTGTCAGGATTGACTTCTTTCAAAACCTTATTAGAGAGATTCATTTAAAAGCCAAGGACAGGATTAGGACCAAAAAGAGGGAAAGAGTGGATGAGGCGAGCTTTTCTGCCAGCTAGCGCCAAGAAGAAGAATCGGTGAATTCGGATGAGTTGAATGAAGGTTTTGGAAAACCGGGGGTTGAGTGAATAGACAAGACATAGAGTCTGATGGTTAGAAGTTTGTGGGAGCCAAAGAAGGTTTGAATATTTTGAGAGATATAAGAGTCACCTCAAAAGGGAAAAAAGTTTTTTGTTTGGAATGGGGTCGCACCCTAGATGGGCTGCCTACGTACTCAACTCCCTGTTGAGATCAGACCTTACGTAGTTCAGGGCTTTTGAGTAATCGAGGGTTGGAAGTGCATGGGGTTATTTGAAGGTGAGATGGCTGAGTGCAAAAGGGTATTTTGATTGATATGGGGTCGCACCCTGTGTGGGTTGCCTACGTACTCAACTCCCTGTTGAGATCAGACCTTACGTAGTTCAGAGCTTTTGAGGTAATCGAGGGTTGGGAAGTGCATGGGGTTATTTGAAGGTGAGATGGCTGAGTGCAAAAGGGTATTTTGATTGATATGGGGTCGCACCCTGTGTGGGTTGCCTACGTACTCAACTCCCTGTTGAGATCAGACCTTACGTAGTTCAGAGTATTGGGCTGGAGGTTTTGATGTTTGTGGAGTTTGAAGTTATTTGAGATGTTCGAGATTTAGAAAGGTTCAGAGTTTCGAGGAGTTTCGGGTTTGGGATGCTAGTGTGAGACGCTCGGGTCTGTGAGATGTTTGAAACCTTGAGATGTCGAAGTCTGTGAGACGCTCGGTCTGTGAGACGCTCGGTCTGTGAGACGCGTCGGTCTGTGAAACATTCGAATCATAGGAATGACAAAGTCTGTGAGACGCTAGGGTCTATGAGACAATCAGAGTGTGTAGGGAATTTGAATTTTGGAGATGATTTGAGTCTATGAGATAATTGGAGTTTGGGTATTTGAGATTTTGAGAAGTTTTGAAGTTTTCAAGGAGTTTGAAGTTGGAATTTAAGGTTTTAGACTTATTAGGGATTGAACTGAATTTTTGAATTGAATTGGCATTGAATGAAGTTTTGAATTGATTGAACTTACAAAGAATTTTTAAATTGAATTGGGATTGAATTGGAATTGGAATTGATTTTGGATTGAATTGGAATTGAAAATGAATGTGAATTGGATTGCAATTGAATCGAATTTGGATTTGAATTGGAAATTATTTGAGTTGGATTGATTTTTGGAAATGAAATCGGGTCAGGCTGATCTTGAAATGTAATTGGGCCGAATTTAGGCTAATTTGAATTTGGGCTGGGTTTGAAAGTGGGCCAGATTTGAGCCTTAAACTTGGGCTGGATTTGAGCCTTAAAATGTGAGCCGAAATGGACCTATAAGATTGGGCCGAATTTGGGCCTGATTGTTGGGCCAGAAATGGTTCATGGACTGGATAAAGTCCGTGGGCTGGGAATTGGATTGTTGTGATTATTATCGTGGGTTGATTTTTGAATTTGGGGGCTCTCTTTTTATTGATGATTTTTTATGACCTCGTTTTTTTGTCACATCTTTAAATATTTCAAATTGGAGACGTTTTTCTATTTTGTTAGAGAAGGAAAAAAAACGATACGTTTTGATTTTACCATTGAAATGAATTCTTAATTGAGTTTTCATTATTGATCACTTTTAATTACAAAAGAAGTGGGAATTTTGAGAGACCAATTTGAGATGAATAATTTTATTTTTGGGAACAAGAAATTTGATTTTGAATTGAATTTTCATTGTGAATTTTATTCTTATCATTATGGGTTGTTTGGAAAGATTTTTTTTTTTTAGTCGGAGAGATTTCCCACAAACAGGTAATACGACCCTCGGTACTACGACCTTAATGTAGGCAACATCTGCGAATGGTCCTAGAGCTTTTCTAAAGAGACCCACCGAAAATTATGGGCCAAACCAGTAAAATCAATCCTAAATTAAGTGGGTAACCTAGTAGGCTGTCTAGGGTTCTTGGCCCAGCCCGACCGATTTGGGTTGTTCATGGACTGGGTTCAAACTTAAACTCGGGCCAAAGGTTATGTAGGCCCACCCACCCATTTCAAAATGTGCAAAACGCAATGAGAAGTAAACATGACGAATGAAAGCAATTAATCCAATAGGCATGAACGTTAAGCAACAAAAACTTGATAAACCAATTTTCAATGCAAAAAGGCTTCATTCACGAATTTTATTCCTTCCTTCGGTTTGCCTTAAATCAGATTCAAATTATGGCCAAAGCCCCGAGAAAACATCATACCTATCTGAATCGAAGAGCCAAAAAAATCTCCTTAACTATTGCGAAGTGCATGGGACAAAATTCTAATGAGTTACTATCGGTTTTGAACTTACACATTATTTACAGAATCAAAATTTTACAGGAAGAAAGTCTAGATTCTCTTCCTATGACAACAACATTGTTCATATCTTCCTCAATTCGAACATACCACCGAAGGAAGCAAAACAATCAGCAGCTGGACATAAATGAAGTTTACATCGAACAGAAAACAAAGAGAAGAGAATCAATCCAGTAATCACAACTCATACACCCCGATCTCAGAATCGTAAAGGGGAAAATAGAAGCATGCTTGACAATCATATCGGGCATTCTGAACGAAGCACTTAAACAACATTTATTAACGAAGTTAAGACTGTTTTAGATTTAGATACCGGATTGAAGACAAACATAAATACCCTGCAAAATGAAACTTAAGAGGAAAGGAAGAAGGCACCACGTGAAGGATTAGATACATGTTAGTTCAAAACTGCAAATCGAAACAGACAAATAGAACATACCAGATTAGTACAGGGAGTAGTAACATCCCGCGAGTGACCGCTCCAACCGAAGGATTCAAACATGTTAGTTGCGGTCGAATTCGAAACGCAAGAAAGTCGCAAGACTTATCCCCAAACAGATCTCAGGCTAATAGATTAGGCAACTCGAAAAGGGTGGAATCTCAGGCCCTGCTACGCATCGATGTCCAGCAATACGAATCGTCTACACAGAAGACGAACACCTCTGGGATTTTCGACCTGTGGGTCGGAGGCATTTTTCATTAAATAAAAAGGATGAACATAAAGTTTCAGAGAGGCGTTTGGCATCGCTCGAGTCTGTCGGGGCTAGAAATCGGGTCCTCGCGGTAGACACAGGCGGTAGACACCGGCGGTGGACTCAGATGGAAATTTCAATGGACTAAGGTTGGTGATCGAATGTTTCTGGACGAGATTGGAACATTTTGGTAGGTGTTTTCTGGGTTGAAGAGAATTGGTGGATGAGAGGAGTTTCCTTGTCCTTGTTTTCCACATTTTCAGATGATGAGCTGAAGAAGAAAATAAAACGAGGAAGGCGATGGAAAACGAACTGGGTCATCTTTGGTACTTTCGGCTGGGTTTAGCAGGGGGGAAGAAGATGGATTTTCTTTTTCGGTTGATGAACAAAGCTGTATTATATGGGAGGAAGAAGAAACGTGAGTGTAAAGAGGGGAATATCAGCCACCGTGTTGAGGATGAGAATGTCGAGAGTGTAAGCGTGAAGGCGGCTACTGTTTTCAGATGTTTTTCTCTGAAAATCGAGAGTGGGAGCTGGGGGAAGAAGAAGGGTCGATCGAGAGAGAAGCTGGTGGCCGTCATGGCTACTGTTCACTTGTTTTTATAAGAAATTGTCTAGGGTTTTTAAGCATAGATGTTGGGGCGGGTTTGAATTCGGGTTAAACAAGAATTGGGAACCAATTGATATACTGGAAATCGGATTAAAAAATAAAAACTCCCTTTGCTCACACTCAGATTCGAACCACAGGTGTTGCTCCCTTACACAAACACACTAACCAGTTCAGCTGTGACAGATTTCAGTGCATTGATGCGAGAAAAGGAATAAGACTTACACTTCGAGCTAAAGGAACAATCAAAACCGCCTGCAACTCTTTCTGGTTTTGAATTCATGACTTATGGTTTGTAATATGAGCATAACCAACTAGGTTACCGACTTAAATGAGTATATGCAAAAACTAATAAAAAATAAATAAATAAAATGAAATCCTAACTCGAATTATGCAATTCTAAAACAAAGAGCTAACAGTTTGAATGGAAATATATTACAAGGCGAAAAGAGTTATATCCAATGAAATGAATTGGTTTCTCTCGAAGAGTCATGAAATAAAGGGATGTAAATAAATATAACGAAAATGTAATAAAAGTATTAAACAATGAAATAAAAGGATCATTAGCTCATGAAATGACAAAATAGTACTAATATAATGTAATTAAAAAAAATCACAGAATGTAATAAAAATTGAGTGAATTAGATATGTACGAGTAGCGGTAAATGAGGTAGGATAAATAAAATGAAATGAAATGAAAGAAATTCTAACCAAATAACCAGGAAGACAAAATATACTAATACGAATGAAAATAGTGAGAAACGCATGAAATGATAGAAAGGATACTACAAAATAATCAAATAAATGATAAGCCCTAGAAGACAATTAAAGTTACAATATAGGATAGAATAAGTAACAAAAATGAAAATAAAAGGGTAACTGAATAAATAAACAAATAAGCAATAATAAGATAAATGAACAAAACAAAAGGGACAGGTTTAAAACCGTATTGCCGTTGGAAATTTGTTTCGAAGAATTGTGTTTTCTGAAATGCTTTGAAAAATGATTTAGAAAATTTATCATAAAATGACAGTTTCATTTTGGTATGCACATGAATAAGTTTTGAAAAGAAAGGTGACGACTCTCTTATTTTATTTATTTGTCTGAATTTTGCTTTATGGGTGAGAATTTTTGGTGTCTACACTATTTTCCTAGTCTTGGTAATTAGTAATTGAAACGAAATCTCCTTGGGCATACGATGTTGCTCCTCACTCTCTCCCCTCTCTCTAGAAGGATTCATCGAGCAGCCCCTCCATCTTCTTTCGATAGCCACCGCCATGTCACCTCTTCTAACCCACCACTATCCTAACCAGCCTCCCGCTCCTTCTTCAAATCCCTCTTTGCCATTCTATTTTCCACTTCGTCAGATTTCATTTTCACTGCTACCCCCATCTATATACACTTCGACATCCTTTCTACCTTTAGCTATAACCTTTTTGTCTTCACTATCTTCTCCCGTCGTCATCGTCTCTCGTCGCCGTCAACTGTCCTAGCCATGGGGAAAGATGAGGCTCGAGCATGGAGAAAAGGTCAGAGGAGTAGATGCAGTTGTTCTGTACGGTGGGAAGATTTGCAACCAAGTAGAAGATTCCAAAAGGCTAGGTGTGACCATGGTTCGTGAGTCGATAAACCAAGTTTGAGCGAGATTTTAAATCTGCTCAGTCTAGTCATGGAAATAGCAGCTCTAGAGGTAACTCTACTACCACAATATTCATTGACAACATTCATAGAGGAGTGTCGGAGTACCAGTTAGGCAGAATAGTGAGAATATTTTCTCGATGGAGTAGGCTTTACATTAGTATAAAACGGAGAATGTGGAATGGAAATGCATGTGCCTTTGTCGATGTTAACCACGTCGAGGATGCCAAAAGAGTAATCGAGGGCATCAAAGGCTGGAATATTGACGGGAGTAACACTTGGGCGAGAATGGAATTTTAAGGTCATAAAACAAAGGAGCGAAGAGATGTTCCCGCTAGCAGATCGTCTCAGCCAAAAAATTCGCTTACCCGGGTGCATAAGGAGAAGAACAACATAAACTCCAGGCAGTTAAAGTTGATGAAGGGACGAAGACATGCCTGTCTAAATGTGTAGTATCCATACTACCAAGAAGATGAGAATCCCAGGAAAGCAATGGATTTCTCCGTAGCTGGTGGCCTAATCGTTTAGGGTTACTAGCTTTCTCGAGGAGAAAATTCCTCATGCTTTTCAATACATCACATGAGGCTAAGAAGTTGTTAACGAGGCTCACTCAAAAGACAAGGATTCGGGAGGTCTGGTAGTGCGCCATTGGGAAAGGGATGACCAAGTTGAGAAGCATAAGACGTGGGTAGTTATTCGGGGAATTCCCCTCCATGCTTGGAACAAGGTTAATGTTTGAAAAATCGCACAAACCGTGAGGGATGTCATTAAGATAGAAGAAGAAGATGATCAATTTGTGGAGAACGCTGAAATCCGAGTTCAATTAGAAATTCGACACTTCAAATGATTAACTGGAAAATAACGGTCGAAGTTAGGAGCCAGTCCTTCCGGTATCCATAGTTGAGGTCGGTGACGTGAAGGTCATTCACAAGCATACCCTACCGAGAGCATTGTTCAGATTCCCGTTGCTGATGAATTCCATAATTACGGTCAACTGAGTCCAAACAATTTTGTCAATTGCAAAAAGAAGGGGGTGAGATTTTAATTGTCAAGAGGTCTCCCGAGGTAACGATTACCAGTTATTAGACGAAAAGCGGCGTGAACCCCATAATGAGTCACAACTTGGGTAGGACAACCGTCTTTGCCAACACAATCATTGTGTCCAGAAACCTCCTCCACTCATGATGTTGTAGCGGCGCTCCCTAGAGGAAGTGACCTGGAGCGAGAGACAGCCGTGACTTTTTTTCTGCCTTGAATGTGGAGTCCCTCGATATCAATTGTGGCGTTGAGAATGGGTAGGCGCGTGGGCATCGAGAAGCGGGACGCATCTTCTTCCAACCATCGTGTCAGTGAGGCGCCGTTTGCCTGTATACTGGAAAATGAATCGGATGACGACAAAATTAAGGAGGAAAGCAGCGCGACTTCCGATTTTTAAGAGGAGACGAGAGATTTGATTGCTGGTATTCTTGAGACATGTCTAGAGGAGCCTATATTGTCAGCCCAAGGGACAGGCTAGGTGGATACGCCTTTGACGTCTTCTCAAGAGGCAGATCAAGTGGATTTAGGCAGCCAATCTGATAGTTAAGAGCCCATAAGCCCACGATCAACAATAGTGCAGCTCAGGGTATCGATTTATTTGTTGATCTTGTCCACAATACCCCGCCAAAATTCCAAGATAAGGAGTTGGGCCAAGCTCAGGATATAAATGGGAAGATTGTTAACGTAGAGGAAGAAGCTCAAGAGTGCGTCAAACTATTGTTTCAACTGGGATGTCAAGTCCCTGATCCAGCTCGTACCAAGGTTAACATCCAGAACAGCTCCAAGAGGCCATATAGAGGTTTTAGTGGTTACCTAAATTTTAGGACATGTGATCCTTGCCCTAAGAAGTGTTGAGGAGAAGGTTGGGATGTGTTCTCCCTTAAAGCAGCTTGTTGATAGAACTAGAGAATTTTCTACAGGATCATGGTTATAGTGGTCCTCTATTGCTTCTAATCATAAGGGTAGGGTGGTATGTACCAAATTCTTAATTAGGATGGACCATTTCTTTTGTCTTGTTGTGTTAGGTGGGGCACTCTTTTTCCCTTCTTAAGTTTTTTCCTACTAGGTTTTACTTTAGAAGGGTTTTAATGAGGCCCAAGTTTTTCACCCAAACTGATTGTAATTCTATGCTTTTTCAATATAATTGGTGAAAGCCCAAATTATAAAAAAAAGTAATTGAAACGAAAACCAATAATTGGGGGTTTAGCCTGTGGCAAGCTTGGTTGTGTTGAATGGGCAAACATTTCAGGTTATTGATTGAAGACACAAGCTGGAGTGCGGGACACGGAGTAGCTGATGTGTTTTCAATAAACATCTTTTAGCTTTATTGTACTGTAATAAGGAGTTTGTTGTATTTGGTTTAGTTGCTCAGTTTGGATTTGAATTGTAAGTTTAAGAGTACTCAGTATCTGATCATCACAGCGGTGAGGAGTTGAAGTTGATGGATGGAGTAAGGTTGTCTTGTTACTCACATGGGTGAGTAACGGCGTGTAACACCTGTAACACCCCAACCGCTAATTCTCCCATCATCCTCTAATCATTCCCGTACTTACCTTACTCGCAGCGGAATACTTACTTACTCCCGGCGGGTGATACAACGTCGTTAACCATCCAATGGTTAACAAGGCTACTACTGCTTACCGTTTCGGTCTGATGATTAGAATGAAATACATACATACTACTTACTTTACAATACCAAATACTTAGCTTACACTTGATTACCGAGTATACTGCTTATATGAATTACATCCCATGACTACTTCCCAAAAAATGAAGAGTTTATACACCCTCTCCTTACTATCCAATTAATAATTCATAATCCAAAAAGGTGTACCACATGGTACACCGGCTACTCAAAAGGCCTTAGCCGTGTACAACTCAGTACACCATCCAATCCTGCTACTACTCCAAAAAATCATCACATCTTGACCTTAATTTACCTTCACGCCTCGCGGGTACCTGTGGAGTAAAAACATTCCCCCTAGGGGGTCAGCTTACGCTGCATATGATAACCGCATACCCCGCGTACTAGCGAGGGTACGCCAACTATTTGGTCGAGTACATGCGGTTCGTTTCATTCATACATACATACATGCTTTATACAATACAATACAATACATTCATTTCACCAACATACATACATACAATGCATACGAGAAGTGCAATACAAGCCATACATTCATACTTACCATACTCACCGCATCACGGAGATACAATTCTCCAATACATACAAAGGTCTTGTTAGCCTTATTCCACACCCGGGTTAATCGGGTGTTCAATACTTTTACTCCGGGTCAATGACTTACAATAGTCAAGACCAATACAAATACAATACTTACTTCTTACATACTTTACTTCCAGTTAAGTCGGTATGACCTCCGGGCAGGGATTACTACATCCCACCACCGGGCTTTAGGGTGGCCCACTAATCCAGGATGCTACCCATTCAAGGGATTTGGTCCATGGAAAAGATTATAGCCAGGATTCGGATCCAACCTCTTGTGTCTCCTTATCCTCACGCGTGGCCGAAACTATATCGGGCTTCTACTCATTCCATTTTACTCATTACTCATGTTAGGAGTTAGATCGTTAGGAATTAGTAGAAGTCCATACTTACTTCCATACATACATACAATACGCAAGTACTCATACCTACACATACACTTTTTCCATTCATACATTTCATGAATTATACAAACTAAATGTTCAAGAGCATAAAACAAGAACAATATAGTTCAAACACAACTAGGTGCAATATAAGTCCGATTCGTGCATTTATCTTATTGGTGATCACATAAGCACACAAATCGGGGTAACCAAGTTAGGATACAGGGCATGAGGAAATCATACCGTTCACCGTCGTAGGGTACTACCGGTTCCTTTGGAGCTCAACTATGGGATTCCTATGCATACATGAAGTAGTATGATCAATGATCTATTATTGATCTACTTACTCCTTCATTGATACTTTCAATGCATACTTACTATTCCGTTACTTTCTTACTTGGTTATAAAGCCATTCTTTCCTTTACTACTTCATAAACTTACTTCCATACACCTTTACTTACTTTCTTACCATTATTACTTCATTACTGGTGTATTACTACTTATATATGCATACCGGTGTATAGGCATATACATATACATACATATGATTACTATAGTCATATTATAAAACATTTTTTTTGTAAGTGTTTGGGCCGTCCGACCCACCGTCCGACCCAACCCTGGGTCGGACCATTCCAGTAGGTTTTCGTCCTCTGAAATTACTCCCGTCCGACCCAGCACTATTCCGTCCGACCCATACCCTCTGGTCGGACCATTCCAGAAAGTTTCGATTCTGTGACTTAGCTCCGTCCGACCCACTGTCCGACCCAGGCTCTGGGTCGGACGAAGTCAGAAACTTCGCCATCAGAAAATTTGCCCGTCCGACCCACGTCCGACTCACGGCCCTGGGTCGGACCATTCCAGAAAGAATTACTGTCGTTTCTCAAGGCCCGTCCGACCCACGTCCGACTCACGGCTCTGGGTCGGACGGTTCCAGAAAGTTTATTTTTGTTGTTCAGGCCTTGTCCGATCCAGCGTCCGATCCAGCTGTGGGTCGGACAGTAGCAGAACTTTGCTACAGGCCTTGTTTTCTTTTCCAATTTCACCCATTGCTCCCTATTGTTCCTACATGCATCCTAACATGTTTTAGTACTATTTAGACACTCTAAATCATGCTAATTCATTCCTTAATACATCACACAATCCTATGCTTATTTATACACTCAATTTCCCCAAGTTTCAACTCAACACTCCATTGTTTCTTCCCTTATACCTTATGCTACAGATTTTTCCCTCTACTCTTATACTCCAATACCTCCTCATCCAATGCCACTCTTAGCATCTTAAACACATTAGCTCACAACCTAGTTCCATCTCATTTACAAACCCATATTCAAATCTGTTACAGGTACTAACATTCCTCCTAAACTCTCCAAATACTTCCTCTTCTTAACAACTCAAGTCCCTCTCCTTTCTACACAAATTTTGACATGGTCTCCCCTATAATTCTTACTTTCTCCACACATTATCTCAGCTCACAATTCACATTCTCACAACCTGTTTATACAATACACTATACTCACCATTCAACACTACTACACACATTAAAATTCCTGCACACATACACATACTACCCAAGGTTTCCCAAACTTTTATTACCCATTTAAAACTTCAAAACTGTTACATTCTTTTCTCCAATACACTACTACATTACCACTACTCATTACTCAAATACATTACTTGTTTTTGATACTCAAACTGTTACAACACAATATACACAACTAACTCAAGGTAAGGGTATTTACCTTGTCTTGTTAGTTTCCTTTCTTTCCTTTCCTCTTCTCTTCTTTTCTTCTCTTGTTCTCGGTCCCAATAGGGTTCCCACACACAAAGTGCTACAGCACATAATACATACACCATACCATTTAGCATTCCTTTTATACTAACCCTAGAATTTGAGTTTTAGGGTTAGAAAAGAGTGTTACCTTCTGTTCCCTTGAATGAACTGAATTTCTCTACTAGTAAACACAGATATTCCCAAAGCAGAACCAAGACAAATTTACTCAGAAGATCAATTAGAAAATTAAAATTCAACTAACTATCAATAATATCTAAAACTAGATAGTTTTACTGAATTCTTCTTTCCACCTCAAATGACTAATGGTATGTTTTCTTCTAATGGTTCTTCACACTCCAATGTGTGTTTGACAAGATTTCAGCAAAAGGAAAGTGAGTTTCAGATTTTAAAAGGAAGGAGCTAGAAGTGATTTTCTTCCTTTTTACCTTGATTCAAGGGGATTCCAAATGGTCAATTGAAGATTTTTGAGAGGAAGTGAAAGAAGGGAGCAAGATTAGTGCAGGAGGGAGTTGTGTGAGTTTCTTCCTTTCTCCATTGGTGTCGCAAGGTAGAAGAAGAAAGAGAAAAGAGAGAATAGAGAGGGTGCAAAAACGTGAGTGAAGAGGGGATGGAGGAGAGGAGTCTAATTTTTTTGCTTTTTTACTTATTAGTTTTTCCTTTAGCAATAATAGATAATTGAAGAGAGGGGGGGGGGGGCTACTAAAATCGGCCCACACATGCACACACTCTCACATTTTTATTTTTATTTGCAAAGTGGGCACACTTAGTTTTTTTATTTGTACTCTTACCCCACAACTTACCGGTTGTTACAGTTTTCACTAACCGGTACCCGTTTTCCGGAATTTTCTCGTTTAATCAATTTTATTGGTTCTAAAGCTTCACTAATATTTATTAGTGACTATTTAGTTGACCAAAATTGTTACGAGTCTATTTGACCCGCTTAAAGTCGCGTTTTCCTGGTTTCCTCGAAAAACGCGCTTTAAGGTTCGTTTATGCTTTTAACCCATTTTAAAGGTCCGTTTTCTTCGGGGTTTGTTCCCTCGTATTTATTTAAGTGTAATTAAGCCTTTAAAAAATATAATTAGCCTAATTAATCACTGTTTTTTAATTACAGGGTATTTCAACACCAACGTTAGATAGTTTTATTTTCCGCTGGGAATTATATTTATTATGCTACGACTTGCGATATTATTACAGGATTAGGATTAGGGGTGTTACATCTACTCTATCTTTGTAGAGATAATACTTGTTGCATGTTCAACCGGTCTATCATTTTTATGGTGCTGATTTGGTTCCCACTTCGTCATTGTTGTGGCTTGGGGATTTCGGCACTGACGGAGCAGCGAATGGAGGACCAGCTTCACGTTCTTCCTTCGTGGAGGTCGATTAGGAGTTGGAACAACAACAGGCGTGGAGTACCAACTTCACGCTCTTGCTTCATTGAAGGCCGAGCAAGAGAGGGAGCATCGGGTGGTGAAGCTCCCACGGCTTCTTCTCCACTTCGGTTTGCATATTAATTTGGCTTCACTTATGTTTCTTCCTAGTAATAAGTGGACTAGTTACTTTAATTTCCACAAGTCTGTTGTTTACCTTAATAATTTTGTCCTAAGTGGGTTGACTTATGCTGTCATTAGCCTCAAGTTGGTGGTTTTTGGTTATCTAGTGCTATTGCTTTAGTCTGTTGGGATGGTGAAATCTAGTTACCCAATGTTATTAGTCCCGGTTATTTTTGCATCTCTGATCATGATGCAATTCCTTTGCTAACTGCTTAAACAACCTCCCTTAGGGAATGACTTGTCTTCCCGCAGCTTATGGTTCCCTAACCTTTTGGCTGTAGGTGTGTAAGTTCTTAATCATATATGGTATGTTGTTTCGAAAAGAAAATACACATTTACCAAGTCTAAATTGGTTATTATGAATGTTGAATACCCAATGTAATATGTGTTTTTATAGATAGTTGGATGAATTATCTATTTGTTTTTTAATGCATCTGTCTCATTGAAATGCGGGCTAGATCGAGTAATGTTGTTTCTTTGGTCTTTTTAAGTACTATCTATTTTGTCTCACCTCTCTACTCATTTTTTAAACTCATCCATCCATTTTCATTAGTCATCATTCCAAAACATACATGACAGTGATGTTCAGCTATAATAACCCAAACAAGCACCCGCCAAGCAACTACTAGATGCAACTTGATCCCATTGGGACGTTATGAGAGTAGTTAACGAGCCTTTGATCCACTGCATGTGGAAGAGGTGGGTAGATACCACACACAACACTATCAACCACTAAACATGTGTTCAACTAACAACTAACTAGCTCTAGAGACTACAGACATAAAGGAAAAACCCAAGAACAAGGACGAGAGCACCATCACATTTTAGTGTCGCCACCATTGCCACCACAACAACCTTCCTGACTAGGGGTTGAAACTCAGCATCTACTGTTGACATGTAAAGTGATGTGGATAGCAAAGAGTGAAAATTCCATTATGTGCACAAAATCAGTATATCATGCTTATGCATCACAATATATCCATTTTCCTTCCACATGAAAAGCACCCTCTTCCTTATCAAAATATCACCTATTCACCAAAACAAAGTGAGAACGGTGCCTCCCATGTGAGGATGGTGTAGCCCAAGTGAGAACCAGATTAATCTCAATACATCCCCCTTTTTGGCAGCACTGGTGGAGAAAGTTGACGGTAACAACAACAAAATGTACTTTATAATAATGCTACCCTGCAAAATAAAGAACCTAAACTACATCTTGTTCATAACAGACCGCCATTCAACGACCTCGTTCACCCATCACAAGTCGGCATCGAGTTCGATCGGTCTCCAAAATAACCAACTGAAATCGCCGATGTAAGGTTTGGCTGGAGCATGCAAAATCACTCCCCTCAACTTTGAGTCAATTATCGAGCAGATGGGTAGCCGAGGGAGAAATTGTGAGCTTTTTCATGCTCATTTCTCCATTTTAGCTAGTTTTCCTCTAGTTTTATGTTTATTGACGTTTCTACACATTTTATTGCTTAAACAAGTGGAATACCATAGCTAAAAGAAAAGTAGACAAAGAGAGGAACGCGTGGGCGCAAACGATCCAAAATCAGAGCTAAAATAAAGTAGATTAAGCATTTTGGAGACCGACCTGCTCACATGACCAACCCAGGTGGGCCGGTCGAACGTGGGTCGGTAGGAAGCTACTGGACTCGACCGACCCAAACGACCGCCCCGGGTGGGCCGGAAGAAAGAAGAAGCTCCCCTTCACCTATATTGGCTAACTCATCTCCATTCTCTCATTTTTATGCTTTAATGGTTGTGTAGTCTTCTTTATCTTAGGATGGATATTTTTCCCCAAAACCTTTAAAACTCCATTGTTGAACCTTGAATTTGTTTAATGCTTTATTTTGTTCCTTTGCTTAATGTGAGTGATAATTGAGTGATTATGGCTTCTGCTTGGCTACATTGAATTTGGGGATTTGCTTATGGTTTGCTCAATTAGTTGTCAATTTGTTAAGTGGATTGGATTAACTTTGTCAATTAGTTTAGCATTAGTGTGAATTTCTATGGATATGTTTCACAAAGTAGGGATCTATATATACCGTTGGGGACTAAATCAATGTTATTTATCAAAGGTCGGTGAGATAGATTGCATTGAAACTTAGGGGCACATGTGCTTAATGCTATCGATTAAACGGGTATTCGGATTAACCTTGGTTTTTGGATAGATTAGTTAGGATTAGTAGACCAAGATTTGAGCTATTAGTTATTTAAGCATTCTAGTTGTCTAGCAGTAAGTTCAAGGGTCGACAATCTATAGTATAGGGGTTATGGGTGCAAAGATCCATCCCAAGATACACCTATCTTAGATTTAGCTAGATTAATTTATTGTTTTCCTTTATTTTCCCATCTATCAAACCAAAACTACCCCCAATTTACATTTATACACTTTTGTTTATATTTATGCACATTCATTAAACTTATAATTGATTAGATAGTTGTGAAGTCCCTGTGGATACACCTTGTTGAACTACAACGACTGGTTCACAGCCCATTAGTTAGCAATATACTTTTATAGTATTTTACACATCAGAATGCATGTCCACCAACATCATCCATTCATCGCCACTGACATTATCCATTCATCGCCACCGATCATCCATTCACCAGCTTGCAAGACAAGTTCTAGTCAAGCTAGAAAATATAAATTAAATGCAAACCAAATTTGGGGGACATTGGTGGAACTAGCGGCTTGTAATTTGTCAATTGCGTTCCTTAAGCTAGATAGATCTGTTGTCAAGTGCGAGCTCCCCAATCGCCTTCAACCGGTCATCTCCCTGCCCCGATCTTGCATGCAGCGGTGGTAAATCGATGGGTAGGCAGCGCAAATGGGAGAAAGAGGGACACATGCAAATCGCAACACCTCCAACCCACTTCTCTTCCTACAACTTGAAAACATACTCAAAGTCAAAGATTTCGACATCGCCAAAGCCACTGATCACTGAGGTGAAGTTTCAAAATGTCGGTTCCTTTCCAACAACAGAAGAAGATATAATTTGTATTAAGAGGAAAAAGCAAGGAAAACCATCCGAGAAGACAACCATGGTTCTCAACAGTTACAATACGGTAACTAGAGTAGGCTAGAAGCCTCTACCGAGGGAGTTTCACTAGGTACCTCTCTACTCATTTATATCATTACTATATAAACTTCTTCAATTGGTCATAGACCTCATACTACGATTAATTATAATAATATTACTCCTTTGTTAATTTTTATATGTCATTCTAACTTTATCACATGATTTAAGAAATGAAGTAAAAAGACTAGGGCCTAATCTTACTTTTTTTTCAATAAATGTTTGTGTCACGTGTCAAATTATCTTTTCACTTGAAAGTTGTTATTATTAATAGGGATAATGGTGGAAAAAAATAAAATTTGTCTTAAAAATCTAGAATGACTCTAAATCCTAACAAGTGAAAAAAAGCTATAAAGACATTTAAAAATTAATAAAGGAATAATGTTTATAATAATACAATAAGGGTAAAGCCATTATAACAATCGCGTTCAATCTTCTGTTGAAACCTTTAAGAAAATTACTGGTAGTTGTTGAATAAATATATTCTGATAGTATTCTGAATAGTAGGAACAATGAGACATTACACTACACTCGAAGCTCGGAAGTTGTTGTGTTAGTAGAGGTGATAATGAATAGTTAAACCAAGTCGACAAGAACTGGCTTGCTTGGTGTACGTGGGGCCTATGTGCATTCATAGCACCACACACGCAATCACACATTAGAGAAGCACAAACATCAAGGGAGGGAGGGTTATGGTTATGGAGGAGTCAGTCAGAGAGTGAGAGGGAAACGCTCCCAGAAAACACGGGCTCTGCAGAGTTTCAGTTTCTCAATTCCCGATGCGCCATATTTAATTATTCATGACGACCCCATCCGTCCATTCATCTTCATCCGCTCCGCTGCCCTCCTTCCTTCAATGTCTGCGAAGTGAAATGTCTACTGACTATTGTCAGGCCCAGCCATAGCCCAAGGCATGCAAAGTGGTAGTAGGACAATGAAACCTGTAACGATGACATCAATTTATCCGACGTTGACGGCGTCGTTTGTGCATCTGACATTGTTTTTTTTTTTTTTTTTTTTTTTTTTTGAGATAGCAACAATTTTTTCACATTGATGTAACAGAAGAGTTGTTCCGTCCGTCATTTTTTTCTGATATTTAAAATATAAAATAAATTGAGTCTATAAATAAGTTGCTTTACTATTTAATAAAGGAATATATATCCTAATAATCACACATTTTTTTTAGTGGATTTGCCTCCTCATATACGAAAATCTCAAATCCTACCATATGGCCTGCATCATCCTCTCTCTAAATTGTTGATGACACACTTGGCGGGGTTCAAAATTGTTAATGACCAATCGAATGTGTAACTGTCTAATTACACTTCGGATATTGGTGAGTTTTTTTACCCTTTCGAATTTCGAAACATACTAATACCTAAATTCACGAGTGTACAAAGAAAATCGTGATGGAAAAACTTATAAACAAGCTTATCTTCTTTCCTTTATCTCAGATACGAACAGCAAACTGGAGCAGATATAATTAAACAATTTCCTAACAAAAGAATATAAATATCAGAAAATAATATGGATTGCTGCTGCAAACAAAAGAATATGGATTATCAAGAAGCCAGCTCACTTATTCGGAAAACAAAACCTTATTGAAACTTTCATTATGCATAATTACGATGCCACCTTTTTCACATCTAACACACAGTCAGAGAACGACTCAATTTCATTGATTGAGCTAATTAATTCTTCCTCCTTGGGATGTTTTTTCTACTCCAGCTGGACATATACGCCTAGTCTCCTGTCCTTTTAAAACTTCAAATCCAACAACTCTTAAGTATTTACCAAAGATTAAGCCTACCTTATATAACATTAACTTTTTGGCCAACTCATCTCGTATTGGCTTTGGGATTCAATTTGACTTTTCACTACAACAATATTCATCAACCAGGGCAATTTATATAATATCAAGGGAGGCAACATAAAACTTGCCTCTAAACAGAGATCAAAGGAGGCGAGCATAGAGTTGCTTCGGATTGTGTGATCAATGGAGGCAAGTCAATTAATCGCCTCTGTTGGTGCGATCAATGAGGGCGACACAAATATATTGCCTCCGTTATTGTGCAGTCCGTGCCAAGATAAATAATCTTTGGAGGTGAGTCGTTTTAGGTTGCCTCGGTTGTTTGGTATATAATCGGTGGCAAGTTCTGTTGCCTCCCTTGACTTATTTACGGTGACAAGTATTAGGTCGCCTTCGTTGTTTTATGTAATTTTAAAAAAGTAACATTTTTGCTCATGTCGTCGAGCTCATCTCTCCGCCATCTACATCCCGGTTTATTGCTTGCTCTGAAATTAGGTTCTGAAGATTTCCTTTCTTGCTGAATCAACGTCAAGTACCAGAGCGTGGACACCAATATGAGCAAGGGACTAGAGATTTTCAAAAATCTCAGCACGGGAGTTTTTGTGTCCTCGATTCTCCTGTTGGTACTGGCTTCTCATATTCCACCACTGCGGATGGTTGGCCATCTTCTGAGACTAAAGCAGCAAAAGAGGCCTATAATTTCTTCCTCAAGGTACTTTGTATCCCTGTTTTTCCTTCCTATTCAAACTAATTCAGCCGGAGCTTGCGGTACGGTAATCTCTTTAGCCAGGGTTACGACCAAAACACAGCAGCACTAAGCACAATACTTTTCAACAGCGGTCTCACTTGCGGTGCTTGCTAAGAGATGAATTGTAGTGCAGATCCACAATGGTGTTTAGCTGGTTCAATCGTTTTTACTGCAACAAATTTCTGTCCACCTAACTTTGCTCTCTCAAATGACAACGGTGGTTGGTGTAATCCACCACTACAACATTTCGATCTTGCTGAAACCGCTTTTCTTCAGATCGCAAAGTACCATGCTGGAATCGTCCCCGTCAATTTTAGAAGGTGCACGCGGATTTCTTCCACTCTGTTCACTTACTAGTTAGTTTAGTTAGTACTATGATGAAGCCATATTCTCTTCGACGTTCTTGCAGGGTTCGATCATGCTATGAACAGATATGTTTTTGTAACGAATGCTATATTCTCAGCTCAGCGCTCAATGGTATAATATTTGTAGACTAACAATTCATTTTCTCAGATTAGTTATTTTTCTATCCACATTATGCTATATACTCTGGAGGGACTAAGATTGTATCATTTTATTATGGCTATCTTTGTTCTTGTCTTTGAATTGTTCAATACTTGAAATACCCCGAACTTAAATATAGGGATTAAAATTTCTCTAATACGTATTTAGGGCCTAATGGTACCTAATTAATACTAGTAAGGAAAAATAAATCCAAAAGAATAAATAAACTCTTAAAAAGCGAAAAATGCTAAATAAGCGTTAAATAACCATAGGAGGTATGAGAGCTCGGTTAGCGTATTATATGGATTCTGAAGGTTTAATAAGACCTAAATAATACATGGGAACAACTCCCGAAGAAAACGGATCCAAATAATGCATTAAAACGTTAATGGAGCTTTAATGCACGTTTTTCGAGAAAACCTGAAAAACGTGACTTTAAGTGGTCAAACGAACCCGAAAAATTATAAATCATTAAATAACAATGATTAAGCATTTATGGAAGCTTAATAACCAATAAAATTAAATAACGAAATTTCGGAAAAACGGGCCCGGTTAGTGAATAGTACCCAAACCGGTAAAATAACGAGCATTTTCTGTAAAAGACGAAAAACGTTCCAAAAAAACCACCGTCATTAGAGGCTTCCGTTCCACCAGTGGGTATTAAAAGAAGAGACATTCTCTAAAGATCTAAAGATAAAAATCCATCCATAATATATTTAAAGTCAGTTTGACGCGGCGAGATCTTCCTTGACAATTCAATACCTTGATCAGTTCAAACTTGGACTCTTGTGTCTATAATCGACCTTAGTATGTAATTGAGTTTGATCAATCAAATTTCTGCAGTGACATTGTCCCCCTTTTTGATTGGGCAAACTCTGAGGGTCTTGAACTGAGTGTTCCCCCTCAATTTACTCTATGAGTCTTGAACTGAGTGTTCCCCCTCAGTTTTGAACTAGCTTCTTGTTGAGTCTTACCAAGCTGATTAGTCTTAGGTACCCATACCTACTTAAGCTCGGTTGTAGACACAAGCTTAGACTAATTTTAGGAACCCATTTTTTAGTGTATAATCTATTGGCTATATATGAGCTCTATCTTGATGATTCTTCACACAACTGTTTCCTTAAAGTTTGGGACACCATATTATCTTGTGTCCTAATTGATGACGATACCGACATGAGTTCAGTCTTGCTTAGAATGCCCAGGTTGAGTCTTTAACTTTCTCGTCTGAGACTGAGTGGGTTTCTCTGGTTTACATCCCAATCCGCACTTATCTGAGTTGTTCTTTAATAATATCTGATTCAAATTTTCCTTTCCATTATACCAAGTGGGATTAGTCTGTGTCTGAAGCTCTAACTTCCAATTTGCATCAAATAACATGCCCGAGAAAGTTTCACATTCCCTTTTTAGTGATTTATTGTTATTTAAAAGGGAATTGACCTCTTCTTGTGCCCAACATGGAAGAGTGAGAATTGTAGTCTCTAAAGGACTAACAAAGTTGATTCTTGGCTTATCCAAACTCTTTATGATAAAATTTTCACTTTCAATCGATGACTTACTCATATCTTCCACTTTAGGCTTGAGTTCTCTGATCTTAGTATCATACTGATAATTCAATGCTTTTATCTTAGAGATAGCAAAGGTTAAAATAGTAAACACCTCTTCTCTTTGAGAGTGTCCTTCCAGTTATCCTTCTTCTTTATACAATACTCAGGATTGATGTCATCATCATCATGAGCAACTGTCGTCAAGCACAACTTAGTTTCATCCTCTGGTTCTGAGTCTGTAACTGAGATGTCATATCCCATGTAGCTGCTGCTGTGTTTAAGTGTTTCTTAACCTTCATCTGAGAATTTTCTTTCTGGTGGAGAGGGCAATCCTTGACAACATGACCACGCTTAAAACATGTAATTTGTCCCTTATTTGACTTATACTGTTGGTTTAACCTTTGTTGTCTAGCATGTAGCCTCTGAATTTTGTTCATAATCTCAATAATTTCCTCATCTACGTCAAAATCCTCAAAATTTGATTTTGTGGTAGTTTCACATGCATTAGGACCAGACCCTTAGTTTGAGTAGCAATTCACGTTTCATCTTCCTTTCATAGACCGTGAGTTCAGAACTAAGTTCTTTAGTGACATCTCTGATAGATCTTGCGTAGCTTTTTAGCAAGGTGTATAACTTAGCCATTCTTTGCGCCAATTAGAGTCTTGGAAGGGTAAATAATAGTATTAGTTGGGATTACAAAGGTTATAATTCGATTATTTTTGTTGGTGGATTATTGAAAGTGTGTATATTAAAATTAGATCTCGAGTTCATTAATGGTGGATGCTATTGGTGTGGGTAATTGTTTCTCCTCGGGGACATGGACTCCAGGTAAATTCTGTGCTCATGTTTGTTTTCTTGGTGTGAAGTTTTGTTCATCAAAAAGGTATTTTGGAAACCCTGATTTTGGTTGGAGGATTGGAATTGTATTTCACGAGTTGTGAATTAATGGTGGTATTTGGCAATTGGAAATGGATTTGGTTTTGGGAGCTCTTCACTGGAAATTAATTGCTTTTTGGGT
>CM041777.1:262148346-262412467 GCA_023374045.1 Limonium bicolor | reverse complement strand
TTGGTGGTATTAATTTGTAATTATCGAAATAATAAGAGTATTTGGTGATTTGTTTAAGTAAGGAGGAATTAATATTTACAAAGGTTAATGTGGATAAATAGTGAATTATAAAAGTTATAAGGTTATTTGACAATTTATAAAAGATAATATTATTGTTTTGCAATTTCCGAAATTGATGTGGGAATTTAGTAAATTATAAAAATATATGGTTATTTGGTAAGTTGTGAAAGTTAATGGGATCAAATATGATTACCGGAAATTTATATGTGGTTGTTTAGTAATCTATTAAGTTGTTGGGTATAATATATAAATACCGAAATATTAAGATTGGTTTTGTAATTTAATAAGGAAAGGAGGTAAACTAAGTAATATAATGTATTATGGTATATTAAGGAATATAATGTAAAGTTTATAAAATAATTTTGGTTATAATAAAAAAATGACCAAAGGATATAATATAAATGATAGGTGGAAATAATTATGAGTATATAATTAATGAGGTAAAGATATACCGTATAAATGATAATTCATTATCACATGTGAATTTCACATAAAATAATGAACTGGTTAGTTATCTAGAACCACTGTTAAAATAACAGGGGAAAATAAATAATACAGAGTTATTACGACGAGAATAAACTATACAGAGATAATACTGTAATATTTAGTGGATAGTCGTATTAATATTACCCGTTATTGTATGTATAAATAACAGCGTACGGGAAAGGTTACTAGAGCGTGAACTGTCAAGCTAGCTGTTGTCACGGTGAACGGTATGTTAATTGTGTGGTCTGAATGTCCTAAGGATTATCCTAAGGTCCAGACATTTTGTGTGATTAAATGTTTAAGAAGGATATCTATGATTTTGTGTGATTGATATTGTATATGGTTCTGCTTAAACTGTTACGTTGTATTTAATACGCGAATGCTTTGTGACAAAGGTTTATTCACCTAAACTGAAAGAAAAAAAAAGACTAACTGACCTCTAGGTATTATTGAACCTAACAAAGGTCAAATGTGATAGTCTTATTTCAAGTATTGATTATTATGTCACTGACAAAAAGGGCTAACTTATAAAGAGAGGAATCCAGATCGTTTCGACCTTCTGGTTGCGCATTGTGATCACTATGAGGGACTCAAAAAGGGAGTCACTCCAAATCCATCAGCCACATTCGGGGATGGCGGAATGCACTGCCGTTGGTGCACAGTTTCGACCGGATCGGTCATTACATATATTTATCCAGGGCCATAAGGTCTACTGGTAACGGTTCCTTTGGAACCCAGTGGGACACACTGTCCATTTTCACAGGTTATTAAGGTTTGTCTTATCATGACACTCGTGATGGAAATTAATTGGGGAAGGTTATATGATTGGTTAAAGGATAAGAGCCAAGTGACTAACTAACCAGCACAGTTTAATACGTGTATCCTGTCTTATTATTGTTATGGTTTACCAATGTGTGATTAATGGTTATTGTTATGTGGTTATTGTTGTTGTGTACTATTGTACTTTGATGATTACAGGTGGATTGTTATGTGTTTGTTGGATGTTTACAGTTATTTCTGTTATCAGTATAAACCGGTATTTTATGTAATGAATCTAATATCAAGATGGCTAAAACGACTAAGGAATCTAGATGACTTAAGATCACATTTAGCATACCAGCATTTCGATTGCTGAGCCCTTCAGTGGGCCACAAATTCCAGGTTATTGAAGAAGACTCAAGCCGGAGCGTGGGACACGGGGGTAGCTGAAGTGTTTTCAACAAACACCGTCGTTTTATTTTGTATTGTATTAAGAAGGATGTTGTATTCAGTTAGTTGCTCATTTAGTTGGAAATGGTTGTAATATTTAGAGTGCTCAGTATCTGTTCATCACAGCGTGAGAAGTTGTTTTGTTGGAAAGAGTAAGGATGCCTTGTTACTCACAAGGGTGAGTGACGGCGTGTAACACCAAGGTAGTTAGTTTTATTTTCCGCTGCGATTTACTATTTATTATGCTGCGAATTATGACGTCATTACAGGTTTAGGATTAGGGGTGTTACAAAAGTGGTATCAGAGCGGAGTACCGCTCTGATGAAAGATACTGAGTCTAGAACAATGAGCATAGGAATATTGGGTTACGGGAAACGTCTGTGAGGATTCATGACCTAGAAAAGAAAACCCTAGAGATACTTCATTGCTAGTAGTTAGCTTACTTACATGTTTTTGATTGTGTATGTGATACGGTGTAGCAACCGAGTAGAAATAAAAATATACTATCTTAGATGTCGACCAGCGAAGGACCACAAAGAGACAGCAGCGGACGCAGTGGCGAGACACCGGCAGATGTTCCAACAGTACAAGACCTAACAGCAGCCATGGCAACTTTCACGCTACAGCCAGAAGTACAATTTATGGGAGCCGTACCCCACCCGCCGCGGCCCAGAGAAACCAACTGGTTGAAGAGCGTTGCAGGCGCAAAAGTACCAACTTACTCAGGGGAACCGGACCCCGCCGCACTGGAGAAGTTCATTGCAGAGCACCAGAAGGCGTTCAAGACTGTCGGAGTTCCAGAAGACCAACAGGTCGACATCGCTGCATACAACCTGAAGGGCGCAGCTGACATTTGGTGGCGGACTATTGAGGGCCACCGTAGAGCTACACCGGAATTTGAATGGACTGAGTTCGTAGAAGTGTTGCGGGAGAATTACTATCCTGAACACATAAAGCAGAGGAAAAGGCAGGAGATCAAGACCTTAATCCAAGGGAGACAAACAGTTGACCAGTACTACGTGCGGATCACCAGTCTATTGGATAATATACCAGGAGTCAACCACTCTGACTCAGAAAGAAAGAAAAGGAAAAGTACTGAAGGAGATGATGATGGAGCAACCTCTGGCGTTACTGCAGAAGCAGAAGAAATCCTTTAAAGGAAGATGGACAGAAGATTCCATGGTCAAGAAGACGAAGAAGCAGCCCCTCGTCTGACCGGCTCAGCTATTGATGCTCCACTAAGAACAGCACCACCCAGAGGCAACAAGCCAACCCGACGTCACTATTACTGTAACGTTGTGGAAAAGATCACCCAGGCGTAGATTGCGCGGGAAGAAGGTGGAATGCCGTTATTGCAAAAAGGAGGGTCACGGGAGTATGAATGCTTTTCCAATCCAGGAGTCGAGTATACAAAGGAGCTAGAGTTCGCAGAGAACACCGGCTGTGGAAACAGGCGGACCCGGAGGAGGTCAAGCGCCGCAGACTAATACTTATACTACAGGACCGGGAGGACAGCCATCCTCATCCGAGATCCAGAAGAGAAAGGAGATAATTCCATAAAGAAATACCCTGTACTCAGTGGGAACTTCAGGCGCTGAAGCTAGCGCTTAGCGCGAAACCGGTAAGCCTAGAACCTAAACTAAATGCATGATGCGTAAATATGTGTTTATAATTATCAGTCAATGAGACTTATATGAGACTAGTAAGTATCAACTTTAGAGAGACCTAAATTAGGTAACCTCTCACATAATAGGATACTTCAACATTGTTTTACATTACCTAAGAGACCGTGGTTACCTGAGCCTATGAGCGAAGGTCAGGAATATTCCGAGGCATAATGCCAAGTACTTTGACCCGGTGAGATCCTACTAAAGACATACTTAACTATAATGAACAAGTAACTGTTAGGAATAAATGTAGAACTTGGGGGTAAGCCTTGGAGGATTTATATTCCAGGATACAAGAGTGGATCAAAATTTAAAATAAATACGATGTGTATGGATAAGGATTGGGATACAGTATGTGAGATAGTACAGTGAGGAATAGTAAGTTAATATTTACTTGGATTGCCGAAGGGCATTAACAACTGTCCAAACTTACAGTAACTACAAATTATGACCTGCCTAAATGACGAGCAGATGTCATGTAGAAGAATACATTAATTAATATAACTACTTAAGACTACAGGATCTGTCCAAGGAGCTCACGTAAAGAGCAAACACTGAAATTTTATGGGATACCCAGGCACTGAGCTTAACGCTCAGTGCGAAACTGGAAAAGCTTACAAACCCTTGTTAACTCCGAGAGAAAATGGTGCGAAACCTTGAAATAAAACAATAGCGAAATAGGATCTCAAAATATATAAATGAACATCCATAATGGATAAGCACGGGTTTTAAAATACCCGAGCAAATACCAAGGGTCTCAGCTAGTACCAATATATAACAACGCTGGACTCCTAATTAATAAAGGGGAGAGAACAAACTTTGAATATATATGTTCTAAAGTGGGGGAGAATTACCTAATTAGCACTACCAAATGCTACATATAAATATAATTTGGAGGTTATTAACCTAAAACATTGAGGGTATTAATACATTTCAGAGGGTTGAGTACCATTAAATATACCTACCCTATTTTGAGACACATGTCCTATACTATTCTTATGATTCAATACGAGCATATGTCTACTATGGCAGCTCAAATTATGAATGCGAATAAAGAATCGCAGTAAACCAACTAAGGTTAAAACATATGTAATATAAACTTTAGTATGAACATAGTAACGAATAACTCTCCTTGACACTTGCAAAGAGACAGTGTAAGTTATATAAGAGTTTGAAACAATATATACACAAAAATGAGTGTAATTAAATATTAAAGTAGGGAAACATACCCTTGGTTTGTAACCATTGTTTTACATGTAAACCGTTCTAACGTTTTATGCTAAACCTGGTGATTCTAAATCCTCTAGTTGACACACCTAATCGACTTATCTTTGGAAGCCATTGAGCTAGTGGGTTAACCACGTTTCTAAGAGATAGAAACAAATAATAAGCCTTGATTGCCCTATTACCAAACAGTAGGATACAAACTGGAAACCCTTAGTCGAGATGGTACTAATATTAAGAGATACATATCCGAGGCTGAACAAATGGTTCACCTGATTTATGGATTCTAGATGGAATAAGGAAAAAGCTAAGCTTAAAGGAAGAGGAGATAATACTTTATGGACTGTAGTTGTTGATTGAGTCATGAAAACTTTTCTTGAAGTCTAATTGTGACTGTCTTTACTCCAACTGATGATAATCAAGTATAGGCAATAATCAAGCCCTGATAGGGAAATATTAGTTAAGCCTTTTAAAGTGAAGAGAGTATTCTAAAGTATGCAAGTCCATGACAGGATTTATTACTTGTATGATGGATTTAAGAGTTGAAATGATTGATGGATATAGTTACTAGACAGTACGAGCATAAATGCTTTAGTAAGAATCTACCTTTTAAGCCAAGAGGAAAAACTGGCTTCCCCGCTTGATGATTTGATCAAGGAATATAGTACCGGGGATTTGGAAATATACTAGATTCGAACATAGGTTATATATATTAGATTAATAGTATAGTGATCAGGAGAAAAGGTAGTTATCACCACGTCACGAAGTTAAATAAGATAAAATTTAGGAAATGACAATTATGTGATTGTTTGATATTTGACGTGGGAGGTCGAACTTGATCCTGGTCAGATTAAGGGAAAACCAAACACAAATGGTGTGGAAGGATAGTTCAACACTGACGCTGACCCCGTCGGGGTTGGATGATTCCTGAGACTCCTTACAAGTGGTCACAAATATTTCTGTGATAAGTAAGTATTTATTCCTAATTTTAAGATAAAATTTAATAAATGAAGTATATGAGTTGTGGAAGGTGTAAGTTAAGAGTTAAGTTGTCTAGGTTACCCCGAGGAGATTAAATAGCTAAAACAACTCCGCATATGTCGAAAAAATAATCAATTATGAGGGAAATACTAACCATTATTATCCCATGAACCGTGTTGATAAATCAAAATCAAGAGAAAATTACTTAAAATAACAGTATTCTCAAGCTACCTTCTAAATTATGGCCAAATTGCCATTGGGAAGGAAAGATCGACTTCCATGTCTTTCTTTATGAATTAAAACCCAGTATATTAAATGGGAATCTACCTATAAACATGGTAGAATATAAAGAGTAGAAACATTATATTAATGCTCACCAGAGTTGATTCACAACCACAATAACATGTTTAATTAAGAGGAACTACACCTTGTTAAAAACCTTAACAGGAACCCTACTGTGGTATACCTGATGAACAGACGATAATAATCATGTATATACTACCAGTAATTGGTGAGTTAATAATATCAAGAAATCTTTCTGTAATATACATAAGATGCACGGCTCAACCGTAGCTCATACTTTACAGTGAAAACGAAAGCCGTTTATGGCGACAGTAAATTCAAATACCGGAATAACTAGATGATAACCTAAAGAAGGGACTTTGAGAATGCCCAACATTAATACAAGACACGAGCGTTGATGACTGCAACTAAGAGGCGATTGATGAAAGTGTGTTATACACAAATAGTTTAAACAAGCCATAAAATATTAATGGCAAATTACAAGATAGGAGATTACCTTCACCCATACATACGGGATTCAGATATAAAAAAAACATATTAATACACTATGGAACATATCAGGAAATATATAGATTTTGAGGAATATACCTCGTAGGACAGAAGTCATATGTTAATGTCCGTGGGAGAGACCTCGAGTTCGCAATAAGCGATCGAGTCTTCCTTAAAATTTCACCCTTGAAGGGAACCTTTAAATTTAGGCAGACGGCCAAGCTTAGCCTGAAGTATTTAGGACCGTACCTTATTACGGAGCGAGTGGGCCCATTAGCCTACATATTAGACTTATATGTTGAGTGCACGATGTGTATCACATAACTTAGAGCCCGCGACACTCGAGCTAAATCCTACATCTAGATATGAGGAGACCCCAATTCGCATGTTAAACTCCAACACTAGGGAGACAAGGAATAAGACCATTAGAATGGTCAAAGCTCTGTGGTAAAACCACGATATTGAGGAGGCGACATGGGAGTTAGAAGACTCCATGCGAGACAAGTATCCAACAATTATCTTTTCGTTAAATGTATACTTGTAGGGGTACGTGGGCGTAACCCTTTTTAAGGGGGGTAGAGCACCACATGCGACTTGCATATCTGCAGTCTATATTGGTTTTGTGTATGGTTATTTGTGTTTGATTGTTGCGCATGTGTGCAATTGGTTGAATGGTTGTTGATATGTCCTATGTGACAATGGTCAGTTATCAATGATTGTATGGTTATTGTTGATCGTATGTGACACTTGAATAAGTTATGATTGTGTTCTATGTAACACTTGGATGTTTATGAAGCACCTAATTACTTTACAGTATATTTATATTTATTCCTACGATCACACAAGAGATTCACTGCCAAGGGTTTACGCCTCTGCACTCTGTAGGACTGAGGATTTGGTATTGCACTGGTGCAGTGATGACCGAGTGGGATAGCAAGGAAGTTGGAACATGTATGGTTTTACAGTATTTACCAAGTACTTATACTATAATTACATGAATTATTATGAGTAAGAATATGTGTGCATAAATTGCATACACTTGTACTATAGATGGAATATAGTAGTGTCAATACAGTATTGACACCCAAGGATGATAAGTAGACAGGAGTAGAAATGAGGAACTTGATTCCATAGGATGAACAAGTATAAATTATGACTTCGGGACGAAGTCCTTTTAAGGGGGTAGACTGAAATACCCCTAACATATAATAATTAAATATAAGTAAATAAATATTATTTGAGGAATTATAAATATTATTTGGGTGTTTATTAAACCCTAAGAAAGCATATAAACACTTGGGCGTTAAAAACGCACCTAAACTCCTTAAGGTCAGAAACGAGCGTTAAAAGCCCGACCTTAAGTTAAATAACTATATAAGCTATGGACATTACATGAATTTAACCAAGGATCATTTTATGATCTTTAAAATACAAGTTCTCAGTTAGAACTGAGTAAAAATGCAAAGTTCTCGGAAGTTCCCGATGTGGGCCCCATAAAGGCCAGGGAATGCTTAGGAGGAGTGCCAAGGTGGCACGAACCCCTGTATAAATTATTCTTAGAGTTCCTAAAATTATTATTAATCATTCTAAAGAGAATTACCAAGCTACTTCTTCAAAAATAAACAAAGAGCTCGGGGGAAATTTCTTAACGCTCCTTTTACCTCGGGAGTGCCCCTTTAGCCCGAAAATTGAGTTACAAGTTTATATAACCCCATATAACTTAATGTAACACCTTAATATATTATTATTGACTATAAACAATGTCAATAAACACTTGGAACTCATAGCGACTAATTAATTCCTAGAAAATTCTTAAAGCACGAAAACGCACCTTCGGGTGTCATGAAAATGCGTTTTACGCAATTACCTTGAAGCTTTTGAGGAGCCACGAGTTAGTAATCTTAAAAGTGGATAAAATGACCATCTAAATCAATTGATGGCAGTGCTAAAATCATAGTACAAATGGGGGCGATTTTTAGGACAAAAAGGTACCTAAAATCAACATTTTTACCTTAAAACTTTCATCTTTTACCATAATAAAAATGTACCAATTAAATGCTGGAACCTATTACACATATTAGTATGGTCTTAGTACAATATAGTGTAACAAAAATTAAAGGAAAAATAAATCCCAATTGATCCCAATGTCATGCGTAAAAATGGGAGTTTAATGGCTAGATTTTGACAAAAAATATTGTCTTATACAAGTGTGACTCATCCAGCATGTGTTACATTATAATGTATCAAATTTATACTATCAATTTAAAGCTCCTCCATACGTGTACCTGCAAAAACAAGGGTGATTAGATTAACAAAAATCATAGGAATCAAATTACATAAAATAACAAGGCCTAGGACTACTTTATACTAGTAGCTAGAATCAAACAAAATGCCCATGTTACTCTTCATGTGCTGCACGATTTGATAAGGGAAATAAGGGGCTGGATTGCTATACTTTAGACTAAATTATACAGCACCTAACTAACATGATTCCTTGCCTAACACAAACAAAAATTAAATGGGTCCATACACCACATGTATTACGATTTTATGCAAGGAATAAAGCCTTGGTTGCCTTATAAAATTCAATATTAGATACCTACCTAATTAGCCATAATATGCTGTCTCCAATCATCAAAATAAGATGCCCCATTCAAGCCAATTTACGTGAGTGAGCAAAGGAGAAGACAAAAACAAATCAACATTTAAATTGTAAAAGTATTGGACCTACCTAACTTACATTTGTCTTCTAGTTTTAAGTGGCCAACAAAGCTCCATTAATTCCCTTCTAGTCAAACGATTCCTTGCCATCAATTGAGGACTTTAGTGAATCAATAATGACAGCAATCAAATAAGGGATATTATTGAGCCAAAAGTCTATGGATAAATTAAATACAAGACTAATCAAACTAGCATTAATTTAACAAAAGAAAATCTTCACAATTGCCTTATCTTAAGACTTACGAAGTCTCATTCTCTTCTGCCTTTCACTTGGCCGATTGGTGAGTTATCTTTTGCTCTCTCTTTTCTTCTTCTTCGTTCCTAGCTTCAAGCTCCAACAATGGAGGTTTAAGTCCTAACTTCATTTTATGTCAAAATTCCTAGCTAATTCTACAAAACAAGAATCAAGTAGCAGATCTGTTCAAGAGGTCTGACTTCGAGAGCAATTCTGTAATTTTCAGTAAGTTATCTCGAAATCTTCCCAACATCAAACTTGTTCCTCTTCGAATTAGCTTTCCATACATATAAAGATCATTAATTTTCATGGTGTATTCCGTTCTGGGTGAACAAAAGAAGGCGAAGTGGTTCACAGCAGAAAATCTGTTCAATAGGTCTTATCTCGGGAGGTATTCTGAATTTTCCGTAAGTTTTCTCAAAATCTTCTCAACACCAAAGTTGTTCCTCTTTGAATTAGCTTTCCAGACATATAAGGATCATTAATTTTGGTGGTCATTTCAGTTCTGGGTGACAAAAACCGCAGAGAGTGCGCAATCTGGAAATTTCGGTAAGATATGGTGATCCCTATCTTCCACCATTTGGTGTCTATAATTAGTTCCGAATTTTAGAGTTTCTAAACATATGTTCTCTTCATTATTTCATGAAGGAAACTTGGATTTTCAATCATCACAAGGTGTATCAAAAATACCTTGATAAATTCCTAAGGTAAACTCTTGTAAAAACTACTCCAAAGCTTATTTATAATTTTGTTAGAAGTCTAACAAATAGATCTCCTAAACATGCATAAGGAGGACAAAAATTATTCATCAAGATAGCATTTGGAGAGCTTGGAATTCAAGGAAAAATCAAGTACAAGAATTGTCTTGATTTAAAGGGTAAGTTTATAAAATTAAGGTTTATTAAGTTTAAGCTTGATTTAAGCTTCAAACTTTGGTATAAAAATTATTATGTATAACCCCTAAATAATTAAGGCCAAAAATTATAGGCTATATTGTCAAGAAAATAATTTATAACATATAAGGTAAGATTATTACCTTAAGGTATAAAATTGTGTCACAAAAATTAATTAAGATGCATATATATTCAAACCGAAATATTTGAGGATTAAATGTCCTATTTTGAGTTTATAAACATTCTAAGTCATTAGCATAATTTTTAGAAGTGTTATATGACTTATATACAATTATAAGTATTTATCATAAGGTTTAAATCAAGTTTTGGAAACTATATGGTAAAATAAATCAAGGCCGAGAATAAAAGGTATTATTTAGTGATTTTCGAAATATATAAGTATATTAGCTTATATTATAAATTTTGGGAGTATTAAAAATAGCTACAAGTATTTAAATGACTAGTTAAATAAGTTATGTGGCTAATATGTAAATTTTGAAAAGTTTAGAGTACAAATAATAAAAACCGAGAGCTTAAAAAGTTGTTTGGTATATTTATATAACATAAGGTTGGAATTAATATTACGAATTTTGGTGAATTTAAATAAGTGTTGAAGTGTTTAAATAGCAATTTATAAAGTTTGGAACTATTTTGTAATTATTGAGAAGTTTGGAAGTGAAACCGAATTACATATGATTTATGGGCATATTAAAGTATTAATTATGAAGTTAAGTCTTGGTCAAAGTGTTGACCAAAAACTTTGGGGTAAAATGATTTATGACATAAAATATTAAGTTTATAAAAGTTTTGGGGTGAATATGTAATTTATGGAAGTATATATGAAGAATAGAATTTAATATGGGCGGATAGGTAATTTAAGAAAAGATATGGGTTACTTTGGTTATTTTAAGATATAAAATATTTAAACTATAGTTTATAAGTTAATATGTAACTTATATAAAGTTTTGGGATTAAAAGTGTGAATATAGAAATTATATGATTTCACCGAAGAGCTTATGGGCTTAATTGGTAACTTATAAAATTGGTGGTATTAATTTGTAATTATCGAAATAATAAGAGTATTTGGTGATTTGTTTAAGTAAGGAGGTTAATTAATATTTACAAAGGTTAATGTGGATAAATAGTGAATTATAAAAGTTATAAGGTTATTTGACAATTTATAAAAGATAATATTATTGTTTTGCAATTTCCGAAATTGATGTGGGAATTTAGTAAATTATAAAAATATATGGTTATTTGGTAAGTTGTGAAAGTTAATGGGATCAAATATGATTACCGGAAATTTATATGTGGTTGTTTAGTAATCTATTAAGTTGTTGGGTATAATATATAAATACCGAAATATTAAGATTGGTTTTGTAATTTAATAAGGAAAGGAGGTAAACTAAGTAATATAATGTATTATGGTATATTAAGGAATATAATGTAAAGTTTATAAAATAATTTTGGTTATAATAAAAAAGACCAAAGGATATAATATAAATGATAGGTGGAAATAATTATGAGTATATAATTAATGAGGTAAAGATATACCGTATAAATGATAATTCATTATCACATGTGAATTTCACATAAAATAATGAACTGGTTAGTTATCTAGAACCACTGTTAAAATAACAGGGGAAAATAAATATACAGAGTTATTATACGACGAGAATAAACTATACAGAGATAATACTGTAATATTTAGTGGATAGTCGTATTAATATTACCCGTTATTGTATGTATAAATAACAGCGTACGGGAAAGGTTACTAGAGCGTGAACTGTCAAGCTAGCTGTTGTCACGGTGAACGGTATGTTAATTGTGTGGTCTGAATGTCCTAAGGATTATCCTAAGGTCCAGACATTTTGTGTGATTAAATGTTTAAGAAGGATATCTATGATTTTGTGTGATTGATATTGTATATGGTTCTGCTTAAACTGTTACGTTGTATTTAATACGCGAATGCTTTGTGACAAAGGTTTATTCACCTAAACTGAAAGAAAAAAAAAGACTAACTGACCTCTAGGTATTATTGAACCTAACAAAGGTCAAATGTGATAGTCTTATTTCAAGTATTGATTATTATGTCACTGACAAAAAGGGCTAACTTATAAAGAGAGGAATCCAGATCGTTTCGACCTTCTGGTTGCGCATTGTGATCACTATGAGGGACTCAAAAAGGAGTCACTCCAAATCCATCAGCCACATTCGGGGATGGCGGAATGCACTGCCGTTGGTGCACAGTTTCGACCGGATCGGTCATTACATATATTTATCCAGGGCCATAAGGTCTACTGGTAACGGTTCCTTTGGAACCCAGTGGGACACACTGTCCATTTTCACAGGTTATTAAGGTTTGTCTTATCATGACACTCGTGATGGAAATTAATTGGGAAGGTTATATGATTGGGTTAAAGGATAAGAGCAAAGTGACTAACTAACCAGCACAGTTTAATACGTGTATCCTGTCTATTATTGTTATGGTTTACCAATGTGTGATTAATGGTTATTGTTATGTGGTTATTGTTATGTGGTTATTGTTGTTGTGTACTATTGTACTTTGATGATTACAGGTGGATTGTTATGTGTTTGTTGAGTGTTTACAGTTATTTCTGTTTCTGTTATCAGTATAAAACGGTATGGTATTTTATGAATCTAATATCAAGATGCTAAAAACGACTAAGGAATCTAGATGACTTAAGATCACATTTAGCATACCAGCATTTCGATTGCTGAGCCCTTCAGTGGGCCACAAATCCAGGTTATTGAAGAAGACTCAAGCCGGAGCGTGGGACACGGGGGTAGCTGAAGTGTTTTCAACAAACACCGTCGGTTTTATTTTGTATTGTATTAAGAAGGATGTTGTATTCAGTTAGTTGCTCATTTAGTTGGAAATGGTTGTAATATTTAGAGTGCTCAGTATCTGTTCATCACAGCGTGAGAAGTTGTTTTGTTGGAAAGAGTAAGGATGCCTTGTTACTCACAAGGGTGAGTGACGGCGTGTAACACCAAGGTAGTTAGTTTTATTTTCCGCTGCGATTTACTATTTATTATGCTGCGAATTATGACGTCATTACAGGTTTAGGATTAGGGTGTTACAGTTATACACATGGAACATAGGAAACCTCGTGTATTTACACCGTAAGAAATGGGTGCCAACGACAATGGCAATGAGTAAAGATAAGCTACCACAGTAACAGAACCGTAAGAATGATGTTGTATAATGAGTAAGATTGGTGCACAACAAGCGACCGCTATGAGGAGTAGTAGATAATGACACGAAGTTGTAAGTATGGGATGACAGGCAGAAATATTCATTCCTATCACATAGTGACTTACTGCCAAGCGTTTACGCCTCTGCACTCTGTATGACTGAGTGTTTGGTATTGCACTTGTGCAGCTAAGGATCTAATGGGATAGCTAGGAATATGAAAATTTAAACCGTTGTAAACCCTTCTTTCACCAACGAACATGGCATAAGCCAATTCAGCAAGCTTAGCAACAAACTGTGCGGCCTAAGGCCAAAGAAGCACGAAGAGTGTAAAACACACTAACAATCACAAAATGTGAATCCATTGGAATAAAAGGTGAAAGAAGACTGAAGAAAGTCACTAGGACTGACGCATAGAAAATGGAAGGTCATACAAGTAAAGAACACTTGTACTGAACTGGAGAAACTGCTATAATCAGAAGCTATTGACAATAGAGAAAGCACTACAAGTAAGTAGTGACTTACTCGCCCGACAATAAGTCGGACGAACTTAGTGAATAATCGTGGGAGTACAAATAGTATTTATAATGGATTGCCAGAGAGCTGGTTAGAAATCTAGAACTCATTGAATTCAAGCACGGTAAAAGAATACCACGCTTTTAATAAACCTTACTCCCACAATAAAGGGATAGGAAAGGCGATGAGTAGCACATCTAGAATAACCAGAGAGCGAATTAAGCACTAAGGTTATCAGGGTCACGCAGCAGAAGCTAGTGGGCCCTAGCTAAGAAATTTAATACACTAGTAAGTATGAAAGAATGGCTATCAATGCCTTGAAGCCTAATAGGCTAGAACCGAATTAATTATGAGTTAAATAAACTCATATAGGAATTCTTGGTGCAAGGACTAAACCATTAGTATGGTTAAGACCCTTTGACCAGAGTACAGTATATAATAGACCGTAGAGAAGCTCAAATGCTTCAGAATGCTCGAACTTAGTAAACCAATGTTCAATAATAACATATGGTAGATTACTTGGCGTAATCCCTTTTAAGGGGGGGTAGAGCGAAAACCGCCTAATGTAAGTTTCATGAATAAAACACATAAACTATAATATGCATAGCACAAATGAGAATCGAATTGATGATTGGTACTTATGTTAAATAAACATACGTATTCATTCATATTGCAATTGTGGTAATTAGTCACGAGAGATGCAAATACCATAACATGAGTTGGTATAAAACCGATGAAGAACCTAGAGGAAAGTGAGTTCCCTAGGAGACTATTGTGAGACAATTGAAAATGAGCAGTGGACGGAGCTCCACAAGTATTGTATTTCTTAGAGAAGTAGTACAAAATTATTGAGAGTAGTTGATGAATGAAGTCCATGAGTAGTGTATTCCTAGGTAAACTGTTGGAAGTAAATTGAGGACGATTGAATTCCATAAGTATAGTATTTCTTAGTAGATTATTTGAGAGTAATGAATGGAAGTAGCGAAGGTCGATGAAATGAGCACTTAGGCATTGAATCTCGAAGTAAAGTATTTGGGAAGTAGATTGAGATTGAGAATGATTGATGACTGAATTCTATCCTTTGGAGTTGTTGTATGAAATTGTAATTATGACTAGGAAGAGTAAAAAGATAGAAAATGGAAATAATTGAATTATTTGATTGTTTGAAACTGATGTGGGAAGTCGAACTTGATCCTGATCAGATCAAGGGAAACCGAACACAAAATTGGGGTGGAAAGATAGTTCAACACTGATGCTGATCACATCAGGGTCGAACGATTCTTGAAACTCCCCTTAAGTGGTCACAAAGAATCACGCTTAGGATAGATGTAATGAATATAAAGTGGACTTGGAGTTGTTGTGTTTTAGGAAAAATTTCTAATTAGTAATTGTGAAAGAATTTCCCTTTAGACTAGAGATTGAGAATTTGTTTGAAGCTTATACCAGAGAACGATAGTAGTACATCATATTATATTATTCCAAGGGCAGCGGGACATAGAGGAGTCCTGTGTCTAGATGACCTGAGTGCCTGCGGGATTGTATTGTGTATTGCATTGCTTTGGGGATTGCTTTGCACTGTAGGTATGTATAAATTTTGTAGAGTAAAACCAGATGGTTGGATGTAATGCGGATTGGTATTATGGTATATTGGTACGGTATTGGTACGGAATGGTATGTAGAGACCTTGAGTAATGGATTTGGGAATTGTAAGGAGGAGGAATGTATGACTTTTGGCATAGACGTGTATGGATGAGTAAGTATAGTAAACCTATAACCGTGAACAACTTTGAGGACAAAGTTTCTTAAGGGGGGTAGATTGAAATACCCCGAACTTAAATATAGGGATTAAAATTATCCTAATATGAATTAAGGGCCTAATGGTGCCTAAGTAATATTAGTAAGGAAAAATAAATCCAGAAGAAATGAATAAACGCTTGAAAAGCGAAAAACGCTAAATAAGCGTTAAATAACCATAGGAGGTATGAGACCTCGGTTAGAGTATTATATGGATTCTAAAGGCTTAATAAGGCCTAAATAATATATGGGAACAACTCCCAAAGAAAACGGATCCAAATAATGTATCAAAACGCTAATAGAGATTTAGTGCACGTTTTTCGAGAAAATGCAAAAACGTGACTTGGAGTGGTCAAACGAACCCGTAAAAATTATAGTTCATTAAATAACTATAATTAAGCATTAATGGAAGCTTAATAACCAATAAAATTAAAGAAACGAGAAAATTCCGGAAAACCGGCCCGGTTAGTGAATAGTACCAAAACCGGGTAAATTAACGAGCATTTTCTGTAAAAGACAAAAAATGCTCCAACTAGTACAACTGTAGGGGGTGGTTTTTAACAGTTAAACAAATCCCTCACACACTCACACAACTAGCTAATTAAATAAGAGGTCAAAAAACAAAAAGAGAAAAGTGAAAAGTACATTACCTTTTCTCTCACCTCTCCTTTCCTTATTTCTCTATTTCTCACCTCCCTCCTTCTCTCCCAGTGATTTCTTTCTCCTTTCCCCATTGTTGCTGGAGATTTTTGAAGCTCCAAAGAAACAACAATGTTTCTCCACTTCTCTTGCATGCTCTAGCTCCATTTTAACTCCAAATGTAAAAATAATTACATATTCTTACTCCCCTCATCATTCTCTACACTTCCTTCTTTTTAAAATTCCAAAATGATGAAGTTCATTTTCGTGGGTATACCCCATTGGTGAAGAAAATGGCATCAATGTGTAGCTTGGAGTCCCCTCTCTCCATTAAGGTAAAAATCTCCATGAAAAAACTCAAGTTTTCTCCACCTTCTATTGTAGCCGATTTGTGCCCATTATAATGCTCTATTTTTTCTCTCTTTTGAGCATCAATTCAACCTTGCAATGGTGGTGGAATCACCTTCTTGAACCAAGGGCTAAAACCCCTCCTAAAACACTCCAAAGGTAAACCCTAGAAATCTTGTTTTAAGCATTTCAATGAACTAGCATTAATCTAAGGGTTAGTATGTTAATTGAACTTGTTTTGTGTGCTTTGGGTGATGGGAATGGAGTTTGGCAACTCCATTCCCCATATGGCCGATTTGTACAGGAAGAGAAGAGGAAGAGAATTGGAAAAGAATGAAGAATTAAGAGCTTAAGGTAAGAGCTCCTTCTTAATGCTAAATTTAAATGCATTAGAGTAAAGGGAATGGGTAAACAAATAAAAGAACCCAAAATATTGTATTAGTATGGTAGTTATAGAAAGTTTGAGCATTTGTGAGCAAGTATGTGGATTGTAGGCCTTAGAGCCAAATAAATTGTGTATGAGTATTGGTATTGTTGATTGATGGAGTATTGAAGTGTTGATGTGTTGAGATTTGTTTTGATTGCTGGTAGGACCCTTGTATGGGTGTGGCTAGAATAGGAATAAATTTGGTGAGAAAGTATGTATGTGGAGAAGTTAGAATGTAGGTGAACTATGGCAAAATTTTGTGTAGAAAATGTACATTATGATGACTTGGTGAATGGGAGAACCAAGGTGTATATTGGATTGAGTAGGTATGTTTAGTAGTGATGAAGTTGTGGTAGTAGTAGTATGAGAGTATAAGAGTGTAAAATCTGTAGCAAATAGTGTGATAATGCATTGTAGAAAAACTAAAAAAAATTAGTGTACAAGATTTAGTGAAATGAGTGTTGGACTTGGGTATAGATATTGTATTTGCTTGGAAATGAATTGGAATGGTAAAATGGCATTAGGAAAAAGTGCAAAATGCAAAGAGAAGTGTAGGGATGCACAAGTGTGCAAAGTGTGTGAAAAATGGGAATAGAATTTGTAGAATTTGAACAAGAAGTTGAGTAAGTATTGGACCATGGATTTAAGGAGTTTTAGTGATTGTTTAAGTGTGTTTAAACATGTAGGAAACATGTGGAAAGATTGTGGAATGAGTGGGAAAAGATTGGGGTGAATTTGGAGTCCAAAATGAGTAGAAAAAACACTTTTAAAAATAGGGTCTGTTGTGGACCGCCCCTAGGGACCGCCCCTGTGGGGAGGTCCAATCGAATTCTGCAGGATAATGTAGTTTCTATTGTGGACCGCCCCTGGGACCTCCCCAGAGGGGCGGTCCAGACCAGAGAGCAAAAAAAATTGTTTTAAGGCTTCTAAACATGGGGGATTGATTGGTAATGGTTTTAGAAGTTGTTAAGGCCTTGTTTGGTGACTTTTAAAGGTCCTAAGTAGTGTGAACAAGTTTGAGGAGTGAGTAAGAAAGTGGTGAGTATAAGAGCATTAAGTTAAACCGAAATAACGGGATAACGGGGTAAGTACGGGAGTAGTAATTGTTAATGTACCGTATGTACATAGTATTAATGGTAATGTTTGAAAATATTTAGTGGTTCAAGAGTAAGACACGAGGAACAAGTGTGAACCAAAGGAACGTGAGAACACCCGGTAAAGTAAATTCCTGTAAATGGTATGATTTCTTCATGCTCTGTATCCTAACCTGGTTACCCCGATTTGTGTGCTTATTTGATCACCTAAATAAGATAAATGCACGAATCGGACTTTAATGCACTTACTTGTGCTTGTTTATATTTGTTCTTGTTATATTTTCTTGAACATTTAGTTTGTGTAATTCATGAAATGAATGAATAGAATGGGTGTGTATATGTACCTTGTAGTGTACTTGTGTAATGTATTGCACCTTGTATGTATGTGTGTGTGAGTAATGGATTATTGTGTGGCTTGGATGTGTGACTTCTACTAATTCCTAACTACCTAACTCCTAACGTAAGTATTGAGTAAATTGGAATGAGTAGAAGACCGATATAGTTTTGGCCACGCGTGAGGATTAGGAGACACAAGAGGTTGGATCCGATTCCTGGTTCTTAAATTTTCCACGGCCCAAACCCCTTAAATGGGTAGCATCCTGGATTGGTGAACCAAGTAAAGCCCGGTGGTGGGACATTGTAGTCCCTGCCCGGAGGTCCCGACGACTTAACTTGAGTATGTAGTAAGTAAGTAAGTATTGTATGAGTAATGGTCTTGGCTAGTGTAAGTTATTGACCCTGAGTAAAAGCGTAATCTCCACCCGATTAACCCGGGTGGACAAATGGAGCTAACAAGTACTAGGTATTGTGTATGTATTGCGTATGTATTGTGTATGTATTGAGTATGTGTATTTCAGGAAAGGTAAGTAAGTATCAATTGGCTTGTATGGACTGCCTTGTACGTATTGAAATGTATGTATGTATTACTTGTGTAGTATTGTATTGGTATGAATGGAAGCATGTATGTATGTATGTATGTATGTATGTATTGTAAATGAAATGCATGTATTCGACCAAGTGGTCGGCGTACCCTCGCTAGTACGCGGGGTATGCGGAAGTCATATGCAGCGAAAGCTGAGCCCCTAGGGGCAACGTTTTTAGTGTGCAGGTACCCGAAGCGGATATGATCACAGTAAGAGACCGACAACTATGTCTGGATAGCTAGGAGTGAAAGGTAGTTAGTAGTGAATTGTACAAGGCTTGTAGCCTGGATGTAGAAGTGTACAAAGGGGTGCACCATAAGTATTGAAAGTAAGTAGTTGTGAGGAATGGGTAGATGTAGACTCTTAATGAGTATGTATGAACTTGGAAGAAGTGTTGCATTTGTATTTGGAACTTAGTAAACTCGGTATGTTAAATTGTATTGTATGGCATTGTAATGGAGTATTGTATTGAATGGGAAGTATGTAGTAAGAGTTGGTAATGTAATTGTAGTAAGGATTGAATGTGTGTAGCACTCGGATATTCCGATCCATCAGACCGATGTTGTATGTAGTAGTAGCTTGTTAGTCACATGGGTGGCTAACGACATTGTACCACCCGTCGTTGTGTAAGTATGTATCCGCTGCGTGAGGATGGATGTATAGGGAGATTGGACGGTAATGACGGTATTAACGGTAGGGGTGTTACACTTGAAGTGCCAGAGATATCTCTACTTCTTAGAATATGGAAGACTTTTTTTTAACAAATTCCTAATTAAGTGTGGGTGTGTGGGTAAAAAAAAAAGAATTGAAAAGAAAAAAAAGAAAGAAATTGATCGGGGTAAAAATTAGTCATCAACCACATTTCTTAATATTACAATGTCAACTAATAGAATAAATAAAAAACTACTAAAATAAAGTGTTCCTAAATAATAGAACCAATAAATAGATAAAAACCATGAAAAATAAAATGACAGCAAAGGAAAATAAACTGAATTGTCCCTAAATAATAGAGCCAACTAATATGATTAAAATAGAATGGATAAAAAACTAAAAATATAAATGACACCAAACAAAAATAAACTTAACGTGTAAAAACTATAAAAAATAAAATAAAATGACATCAAAAAAATTAAATTGAACTTACTCCTAAATAATAGACTAAACTAATAGAAATAAAATAGAATAAATAAAAACTATGAAAAATAAAATAAAATGACACCAAAACAATTAAATTGAACGTACTCCTAAATAATAGGGTCACCTAATAGAATAAGTAAAAAACTATGAAAGGTAAAATAAAATAACACAAAAAAAAGTAATTAAGTGTTCTTTTTACCTTCCTGCAACACACGAAAATGATAATAACAAAAGGGGCATAGTAGATAAAAAGGAAATGAAATGATAAAATAGACTAAAACAACCAACGCTACAATCTTAAAAAAAACTAAACAATAAATTAAACTACAAAAAGTGTAACCCTTGATAGAAATCCTCAATAAATAGATATTTAAATAATAAACTAAGCCAAAATAACCACGCTATATTCTAATGAGGATAAAGAAAGTAATAATTAAAAATAACTAAATGCAAAAAGTGTAATCTTTGTGCCTTGAACCTGTGACCTCTAGTCTAAAATTAATTACAACTATCATCTAACTACGAAAGCTTGTGTGCACCAATAAATGAAAATATAGTGTCATATTCGGTGTCTACAGATGCCACCCATTGACTGAATTTGATGCAATCAAAGGAAAGTCAATATACGATGACACCGTAATACTTAACCAAGCTTAGCAGCGTCAAATAAATGAGAATGTGGTAAAATATTCGGTGTCTACAGTTGGAAAAGGGGTTACCATAGGGAGGCAGTTTGTCGCTAAACCAAATGATGAAGTGTCTCGAGAGACAAGATCACAAGGAGACATGAACTTTCCACCTCTTGATACTATTTTGGCCCCCCCTGTTTTTACCCCATTTGATGTTTCAAATTTTACTTGTTACCCTGTCTTTATTAGCTCAGAACCATCCTTATACTTATGTGAGCATGGGAAAGACGTTGATGTTGTGTTCTCATCTGATTCAATTAATGAAATGCATATCTTTGATTACTTGGTTGCGTGTGTTAACTTGGATGATACTCATGCCCCTAATGAAAATGTGTTCGACAATGATAATGAAAATGAAAATAAAATAAAAAGGAAAGAGATATTCTTACATCTATTGATTACCATCCCACCAATGCACAAATAATTTAAGATACCATCTCCATCAATGTCGGGAATGTAGAAGAGTCAAAAGAATTGAAATTGGGAGTTGCTTATCAGAGCCAGAAAGAATGAAAATTTTCAATCTTTTAAGAGAGTATAGTGATGTGTTTGCAAGGAGTTACGCTGACATGCCCGGAGTTGATCCAGAAATTACACAACACACCATACCGTTGCATCCAGACGTAAAACCAAAAAAGCGGAAGTTGAGAAAAATGAACCCAGAAGTAGTCCTTAAAGTAAAGGAGGAGATTGAAAAGCTGCATCGGGTAGGTTTCATCAAGGTAGTAAGATATCCTGAATGGTTAGCTAATGTCGTCCCAGTAAAGAAGAAAAACAGGAAAGTTCGGGTGTGCATTGATTTTCGAAAATCTTAATGAAGCCAGTCCAAAAGATGATTTTCCTTTACCCCATATTGATATACTGGTTGACAACACGGCTCAACATGCCCTCCTTTCATTCATGGATGGATTCTCAGGGTATAACCAAATTCGAATGGCAGAGCAGGATCAAGAGAAAACCTCTTTCATTACACCATGGGGAACATACTGCTGGGTGGTCATGCCTTTTGGCTTGAAGAATGCTGGTGCAACCTACCAACATGCAGCTACCACTGCTATATGATATGATTCATCAAGAAGTTGAAGTGTATGTTGATGACATGATTGTTAAGGCCAAAGATAGAAAAGATCACATAAGTAACCTTCATAAATTCTTTGAGCGTATAAGAAGATACAATTTAAAACTAAATCCCGAAAAGTGTACTTGTCAAGAAGTTGAAGTAGTTGATGGAACATGATTGTTAAGGCCAGAAGATAGAAAAGATCACATAAGTAACCTTCGGAAATTCTTTGAGCGTATAAGAAGATACAATTTAAAACTAAATCCCGAAAAGTGTACTTTTGGTGTATCTGGGGGAAAGTTGTTAGGTTTCATGATTACCAAAAGAGGCATTGAGGCAGATCCAGAAAAGATTATAGCAATATCAGACATGCCTCCTCCAAAAACCGAGAAAGAGATCAGAAGTTTCCTAGGCAAAGTTCAATTCATTAGTCGTTTTATATCTCAACTATCACTCACATTTGAGCCAATCTTTAAACTGTTATCCACTGGACATGCTGCTAGTTGTTCGACGATGATGCTCCCTTTCACTATCTTTTGAAGGTGGAATTTTATATCAAACTCTGAAAGGAGGAGAGGCCATTTGGAAAGTCTTCCGTCTAATACTGGTTTCTCCAATAGATACTTGATGATATTCATTCGAGTTACAAGATGAATTTCATTTCCAAAAGGCAATGTTGGAGTCTCTTAGTTGCCCACTCCAATGTGGCACAAGTTTTGTCGATACTGGAGTAACGGGTTTCATATTCACCCATTCTTGCTAAGGTAATATATAGCCTTTTCTTTCTTCGGTTCTCCTTGATTCTGTGCTAGCATAGAACCCATTGAAAATTCATGTGCTGTTAAATATAAGATCAGAGGTGTCTCATGCCGAGGAGGAACCAATATCGGCGGGTTCTGCAACTATTTCTTGATGGTTTCAAATGCTTGTTGGCATTGTTCATTCCATACTTTAGGCTGTCCTTTTTTCAACAGTTTAAAGATTGGCTCACATGTGAGTGTTAGTTGAGATATAAAACGACTGCTGAATTGAACTTTGCCTAGGAATTTTCTGATCTCTTTCTCGGTTTTTGGAGGAGGCATGTCTAATATTGCTTAATCTTTTCTGGATCTGCCTCAATGCCTCTTTTGGTAATCATGAAACATAACAACTTTCCCCCAGATACACCAAAAGTACACTTTTCGGTATTTAGTTTTAAATTGTATCTTCTTATACGCTCAAAGAATTTCCGATGGTTACTTATATGATTTTTTCTATCTTTGGCCTTAACAATCATGTCATCAACATACACTTCAACTTCCTGATGAATCATATCATGTAGCAGAGCGGTAGCTGCACGTTGGTAGGTTGCACCAACATTCTTCAAGCATAAAAGCATGACCACCCAGTAGTATGTTCCCCATGGCATAATGAAAGAGGTTTTTTCTTGATCCTGTTCTGCCATTTGAATTTGGTTATACCCTGAGAATCCATCCATGAATGAAAGGAGGGCATGTTGTGTCGTGTTGTCAACCAGTATATCAATATGGGGTAAAGGAAAATCATCTTTTGGACTGGCTTCATTAAGACTTCAAAAATCAATGCACGCCCCGAACTTTCCCGTTTTTCTTCTTTACTGGGACAACATTAGCTCACCATTCAGGATATCTAACTACCTTGATGAAACCTACCCTGTGCAGCTTTTCAATCTCCTCCTTTACTTTAAGGACTACTTCTGGGTTCATTTTTCTCAACTTCTGCTTTTTTGGTTTGCGTCTGGATGCAACGGTATGGTGTGTTGTGCAATTTCTGGATCAACTCCGGGCATGTCAGCGTAACTCCATACAAACACATCACTATACTCTCTAAAAGATCGAGAATTTCCATTCTTTCTGGCTCTGATAAGCAACTCCCAATTTCAATTCTTTTGACTCTTCTACATTCCCGACATTGATGGTGATGGTATCTTCAATTATTTGTTAATTTGTGGGATGGTAATCATATATGTAAGAATATCTCTTTCCTTTTTATTTTCATTTTCATTATCATTGTCAAACACATTTTCATTAGGGGCATGAGTATCATCCAAGTTAACACATGCAACCAAGTAATCAAAGATATGCATTTCATTAATTGAATTAGAGAGAACACAACACCAACGTCTTCCCCATCCTCACATAAGTTTAAGGATGGTTCCGAGCTAAGAAAGACAGGGGAACAAGTAAAATTTGAAACATCAAAGGGTAAAAACAGGGGGGGCCAAAATAGTATCAAGAGGTGGAAAGTTCATGTCTCTTTATGATCTTATCTCTCGAGACACTTCATCATTTGGTTCAGCGACAAACTGCCTCCCTTTGGTAACCCCTTTTCAAGTTGTAGACACCGAAATTTTTACCACATTCTCATTTATTTGACGCTGCTAAGCTTGGTTAAATATTACGATGCCATCGTACATTGACTTTCCTTTGATTGCATCAAATTCAGTCAATGGGTGGCATCTGTAGACACTGAATATTTAACCATATTTTCATTTATTAGTGTACACAAGCTTTTGTAGTTAGATGGTAGTTGTAATTAATTTTAGACTAGAGGTCACAGGTTCAAGGCACAAAGATTACACTTTTTGCATTTAGTTATTTTTAATTATTACTTTCTTTATCCTCATTAGATTATAGTGTTGGTTATCTTGGCTTAGTTTATTATTTAAATTTCTATTTATCGAGGATTTCTATCCAGGGTTACACTTTTTGTAGTTTAATTTATTGTTTAGTTTTTTTAAGATTGTAGCGTTGGTTGTTTTAGTCTATTTTATCATTTCATTTCCTTTTTATCTACTATTCCCCTTTTGTTATTATCATGTTTGCGGAAACAAAAAAAAAGAACACTTAATTAATTTATTTATGTGTTATTTTATTTTACCTTTCATAGTTTTTTACTTATTCTGTTAGGTGACCCCTATTATTTAGGAGTACGTTCAATTTCATTGTTTTGGTGTCATTTTATTTTATTTTTCATAGTTTTATTTAGGGAAAATTCACGAGATACCCCTGTTTTCTTTCGTAATTCACAATATACCCCTGTGATTTTAGTAATTTAACTTTAAACATGCTTAAATGTTGTCCAAAATTTGATGAAACTTTACATGGACGATGCTAAAGTGTTATATTTTGGGCCAATATCAAATTTGAAGTTTTTTAAGCTCACATGTGACCTGTGGGACCCAATGAACTGTCATATATTCAGTGGGTCCCACAGGTCACATGTGAGCTTAAAAAGCTTCAAATTTGATATTGGACCAAAATATAACACTTTAGCATCGTCCATGTAAAGTTTCATCAATTTTGGACAACATTTAAGCATGTTTAATGTTGAATTATGAAAATCACAGGGGTATATTGTGAATTACGAAAGAAAACAGGGGTATATCGTGAATTTTCCCTTTTATTTATTCTATTTTATTTCTATTAGTTGAGTCTATTATTTAGGAGTACGTTCAATTTAATTGTTTTGGTGTCATTTTATTTTATTTTTTTATAGTTTATTTATATTAGTTAGCTATATTTTTTAGGAACAACATTAAGTTTATTTCATTTGTTGTCATTTTATCTTATTTTGCATAGTTTTTTTATCTATTCTATTTTATTTATATTGTGGGCTCTATTATTTAGTAACACGTTAAGTTTATTTTGTTTGGTGTCATTTATATTTTTAGTTTTTTTATCCATTCTATTTTAATCATATTAGTGGGCTATATTATTTAGGAACGTTTGTTGTCATTTTATTTTTCATAGTTTTTATCTATTTGTTGGCTCTACTATTTAGGAACACTTTATTTTCGTAGTTTTTATTTATTCTATTAGTTGACATTGTAATATTAAGAAATGTGGTTGATGACTAATTTTTACCACGATCAATTTCTTTCTTTTTTTTTCTTTTCTTCTTTTTTTTTACCCACTCACCCCACTCTCACTTAGGAATTTGTTAAAAAAAAAGTCTTCCATATTCTTAGAAGTAGAGATATCTCTAGCACTTCGAGCAGTTCACGCTCCACTACCCCACAATACTCAACTCTTTTGTTATACAGATGCCTATAAAATACCGATCTGAAAAATCTAGGAGGGGAAGCCATTTGAGAAGAGGAAGAGTGAAAGAACAAACAAGCTGGTGATTTTCTGATAGAGTATAACAAAGTTCTGAAGAGTTTCTTAATTGGCTTGAGTTCGATGGCTGTCTCGGGGTTAGGAGTATCATTCCGTTAATCACCATCAAAGTGCATCTCTCCATTACAACTGCAACTTTTGTCTAATCAAGTTCATTCCAGTGCAACTCATCCGCTGAGGTATAACTAGATTAATTAAAGTAGTAGATTGTTGCAATTAATTAATGATTTGTCTATGTTAGGATAGGTTTATATTTTCTTCTTTGCCCTCTTTTCCCTTAATCCCGTTTGTTAACGGCTCTTAGTTTCTAATCATGTTTAGCAACGGTCTTTAGTCCTTGTATATATGCGTCGGGTCTTTCCCCCGTTTCTTCAATACAACAACGACAATTATAGCTTCCCTTCTTTCTTCTCTCAATGCTTTTCCGATTTGCCTTTGATATCTCGTCGATCGCTGAATCGTTCTCTAAACTCCCTCTCCTCCTCCTCGATTCCTCTTTCTCCTTCTACATGGTATTAGAGCGGTAACGACCGTATTCTAACCCTAAATCACCTAAAATGTCTTCCGAATCCGACGAAGAAGATGGCGACCTCCACGACGATGAGGAGAAATCCTCTGAATCTAGAGAAGAAGAAAAAGAAAAATTATCGACAAGAAAAGGAGCAGGCGTCATCTCGATTCAGATCCACTGGTAGTGTCAAACTCAGAGACGCCTGGAGTTCAACTTACGTCTACAAAATTCGACGGTTTACGAATTAAAAAGGGATTTCAGAATTGAAAAAAGAAGATCGAGATTTACTTGCTGGCCAAAAACAAGATTAAGATGATCGATGGTACTTTGAAGAGATCGAAGGTTCCGAAAAAGCGAAGAGATACTTGTGACAGATGCGACGGACTGGTGAGATCTTGGATACTCGCTTCCGTCGAAAGCAACATTGGAGACAGTCTCGTTTCATGCTCAACCGCATTTGATATGTGGAGGCGTCTAATTCAAAGGTTTGATCAAATCGACGGTACGAGACTCTTCGAACTCAATCGAGACTTATCTAGAATTGAGCAAGGGAATTCTACTGTCACTGAATATTTCACCAAACTACGAGTATTTGGGATGACATCGCTGCTATGACGAATATTGGTACTTGCGTCTGTGGTTATAGCGAAAAAATCACTAAGCACTCTAAGAATCAAAGATTGTTTCAATTTTTGTTGGAATTACGTGAGGACTTCATTAATGTCAGGGGAAATCTTCTCATGAAAAAACCCTTACCTAGTCTGGATTCAGCTTATGCCATTATTCTCCAAGAGGAGAGGCAGCGGTCAACGGAAAGGAGGGTGAGAATGAAACTTCTGGCATCTCCTTCGCAAACAGCACCAGCAAAACAGAAGGGATCGTCGGTGAAAGGAGTAAACCTAGAAAAGACGGCACCGGAAAAAGGAGTACCAATGTTTGTACTCACTGCGGTAAATCAGGACATCTCAAAAGTGGTTGTTTCGAACTTTACGGTTATCCCGACTGGTGGAAGGGATCAAAGAATAACTCCACTACAAATTTTGTTAGCAAAAAGACAGAAGGTATGAAGAGTCTTTCTGTTTCAAACATTGGCAAGCTTACTAAACTCTGTAGCCTGCTTGAACAGACAGGAAAAATGTCTGATAAAGGTGCATCGAGCAACAACGTGTTTGGCTGCGGAAGTGAGTCTCAGTTTGCAGGTACTGTTTACTCTAAGTGCAGTAGTTCATATCATAAACGTGTTAATAATCGATATGCTTCTAGATTCTGGTGCTAGTGAGCATGTTAATTGGGGATGAATCTCTGCTTGTCGATAGAAACAAAATTCTTGATGTCAATTATGTTATTATGCCGAATGGACATGTTGAGGCCATTAATGTAATGGGAACTGTTGTGCTTGCTGATGGTTTTAGGTTGGAGAATGTCTTACATGTTCCAAATTTTAAACTCTCCCTTGCCTCTGTTAGTAAGTTGGCGCAGCAAAGTAATAGTGTGATCTCCTTTGATTCTGATGCCTGCTATTTGCAGGCCCGTACTTGGAAGAATAAAAGAAGGATCGGACATCAAGGGATGGGTTGTATTTTCTAGATGTTAAGCTATTGTGTGACTTGTTTCATACTTGTAATGATGATAAACTTTCTGCTTATTCTTGTTATTCTCGGTGCTGATGTTACATAGAAGGATGGGTCATCCTCCTCTGAATAAAATGATTCATATGGGCCTTATACAGAAACGTGAGATTCCTGATAACTTTGTTTGTAACATATGTTTAGGGCAAAGGGCCATAGGTTGCCTTTTCCTCATTCTGATAATAAATCCAAACACTGTTTTGATCTCATTCATGTTGATACTTGGGGTCCTTGCTCCACTACAAATCATGACGGTAGTCGTTATTTCTTAACTATTGTTGATGACGCTAGTAGATGCACTTGGGTTCTCTTCATGAAATCAAAATCTGAAGCGTCTCAACACATATAAAATTTCATAAGCATGATTGAAAGACAATTCAATAAGTTTGTTAAAGTTGTCCGTTCTGATAATGCTTATGAATTAGGATCATCAAGAGCTTTACAATTTTTTTCATAAGAAGGGGATCATACATCAAACCACATGTGTTTATACTCCGCAACAAAATGGAGTGGTTGAAAGAAAGCATCGTTATTTGCTGGAAACTACTCGTGCTTTATTTTTTCAATCGGGGCTTGATATTACATATTGGGGTGAAAGTGTCCTTATGGCAACATTCCTTATTAATAGATTACCGTCCTCCACCCTAAATGGATTATCTCCCTATGAATGTTTGTATGGTTCCCCTCCTAATTTGAGCAGCATTAGGACTTTCGGTTCTCTGGTCTATCACAATGGGCCGACAGTCAATCGAAGCAAATTTGATGATCGTGGGCTCAAAGAAGTTTATCTCGGGCCAGGATTATGTAAGAAAGGGCACCGGGTTCTGCTTCTTGAGGATAACAAAGTTATTACAAGTCGTGATTTGATTTTCTTTGAAGAATTTTTTCCTCTGTAGGAACAGTCTTTTCAGTCCAATGGATCGGCCCAGACCAGTTCCCCGTTCTTTCCTATTACCACAAATGAAGACTTGGACGACGATCTCACTTACGAGAAAAGCGTTGATAGGTCTGGTCCAGCGAAACTGACCTCCGATAACGTTGTCCCCTCCACTCCTGACACAAATCATCATATTTCTGATAACATCACGTTGGAGCCCACTAACAATCGGCTCAGTAGCACCAACGATAATAATTCTCCAACTCACCCTTTGACAGAAATTCAGCCCGTGGAAAAAGAGCCCTTTTCTCCTCCACCTGACATGGAACAGGCCCATGACAAACTTTAAATCTTTCTGGGCCTCCTGGCCTTCGCCGTTCCACGAGAACAAGACAAGCACCGGTTCGCCTTGCAGACTATGAGTGCAACAACAAGTTGGCAGGGACCTATTTACTCATGTCATGTCCACCAGACTCGAACACTCCAGGCCCAATCTTTTACCTTCTTTAAATACCATCACTGACTTCATTCCTTCTCAGGTTTGTGCTCTCGGGTCCAAATGCAAGTCCTCTTGAGCCATCGTCATATCGGGTTGCTGTCCAACATCCAGAATGGAGAGCAGCAATGGATTATGAACTTCAAGCCCTTGAGGAAAACAAAACGTGGACCCTTGTTAAACTTCTCAAAGGAAAAAGATGCATCTCTTGCAAATGGGTGTACCGCACCAAGCACAAGGCCGATGGAACCATCGATCGATATAAAGCCCGTTTGGTCGTCTGTGGGTTCACACAAAAAGAAGGAGTGGATTTTCATGAGACTTCTCTCCGGTTGTCAAAATGACAACCATTCGAACATTATTAAGTGTTGTCATGCAATGACATTGGATGGTCCACCAACTCGACATCAACAATGCATTTATTCATGGAGACCTTCGCGAGGAAATCTACATGAAAATCCCGGATGGTTTGAATGCTCCCAACGGTTTAGTATGCAAGTTGCAGAAATCTCTATATGGTTGAAATAGGCCTCTTGTCAGTGGTATGCTAAACTCTCAACTAGTCTCACTAACCTTGGGTTTGTTCTTTCAGATAATGATCATTCTCTATTCAAATGGAGCAATGGAAATTCCATCCTCTTCCTTGGAGTCTACGTCGATGATATTCTTCTGTGTGGAAATGATGATACCAAGATCCTCCAAGTCAAGAACACCCTCCATAATTCTTTCAAAATCAAAGATCTTGGCAATCTCACATACTTCCTTGGGCTCGAGTTTCATTATACTTCCCATGGAGTCGGCATAACGCAGACCAGATTCGCCACTGATCTCCTCATCGACTACAACATTACTTCCAAGCGGTCTGTTTCTAGCCCTCTCTCTCCCGACACCAACTTCAATTACAAGACGGTCCTCTTCTTCCTGATGCTACCGAATACCGTCGTCTGATTGGCAAGTTGAATTACCTCATCAACACCCGTCCGGATCTCAACTTTAGTGTTAAACTCCTAAGTCAATTCAACCAACATCCTTGTCAAAGCCACTGGGATGCCGCCATTCATGTCCTCCAGTATATCAAAGGGACCCTCAGTTATGGCATTTTCTTAAATAACAAGTCAGATTTTTCTCTTTTAGCCTATTGCGACTCTGATTGGGCTTCTTGTCCCATTTCTCACAGGTCCGTCAGCGGCTATTACATTTTATTCAGCAGATCTCCCATTTCTTGGAAATCCAAGAAACAAGCTTCTGTCTCCCTTTCCTCCACCGAAGCCGAATACCGTGCCTCCGACGTGTCACCACCGAATTAGCTTGGCTCTCCCGTCTTCTCAATGAGCTTGACATCAACGACATCACTCCCATACCGTTGAAGTGTGACAATAAATCAGCTGTCTACATTACCCACAACCCCGTCTCACGAACACACGAAGACACGAAGCATATCGAAATAGACATTCATTACGTTCGTGATCAAATCAAAGCGGGTCTCACCGATGTTGTTCACATCTCTAACATGCATTAGAAGGCGGACATGCTCACGAAGTCCCTAACGGGAAAGGATTATCAACAGCAACTTTCATCGATGGGAATGTTAGATACTTCAAACCTAAAGTAGCTCTCTTTCTTAGGTTTGAGGGGGGGGGTGTTAGGATAGGTTTATATTCTCTTCTTTTGCCCTCTTTTCCCTTAATCCCGTTTGTTAACGGCTTAGTTTCTAATCCCATTTGTTAACGGCTCTTAGTTTCTAATCCCGTTTAGCAACGGTCTTTAGTCCTTGTATATATGTTTCGGGTCTTTCCCCCGTTTCTTCAATACAACAACGACAATTATAGCTTCCCTTCTTTCTTCTCTCAATGCTTTTCCGATTTGCCTTTGATATCTCGTCGATTGGTTGAATCGTTCTCTAAACTCCCTCTCCTCCTCCTCGATTCCTCTTCTCCTTCTACAGTCTAGCCATTGAATACGATTCCCTGTTGCTAATTCTATATGTGTTGTGCATTCTAATTTAGCTTAAAGCGTGAATACATATGGAAACAGGAGTCAAATTTCGGTGGCCATAGTCACGTGTTTTTTTAGGATAAATGTTGATGATCATTATTCTGACATTTCCAAGTTCAAAAATTATTGTTGATTGTTTTCCAAATGAACATTATGCAAGCGGTTAGCCTGAAATTGTTTTTCCGCTGGCCGGGTCGACCACCAGATGGATTGCGAAAGAAAATCCTCTCACGCAGTTTAGTTTGTGTGATAAAATGTCATTACAGATATTGATACAATCATTATGTTTGCCATCTTGCCTCTTCATTAAAGTAATACGGATGGTTTTTAAGTTCCTTTTTTACTAACATGCTTAACTTTCGATCGTAGATTCATAGCTCTTATTCGTAACAGGTAAATGAAGAAAATGGTCATAATCTTTAATGTTTAAGTTTGTACAGTCTGTTTATATATCTTGCAATTTCTTGTATCACTAGATGAGGATCCCATCTTGCCTCTTAAAGGTTGGAGATGGCGAACTCATAATTATGAGAGTGTCCACATTCATAATGCTTTTCCTCTAGCGAAAAAGTTGCATATTCCAATCCTAGAGCTTATATATATATATATATATATATATATATATATCTATATATATATTGAATATTGCATAATCTCATTGAACTATTGTTATTATTTTAATCCATATTTTTCTTTTAAAATCTGATGATAAGAGTAAAGACCGAGTTATCTCGGAGGAAGAGGGTACTGCTTCCAAGCACCTCCCCAATTCTTAATCTAGCCCCCGAACTTAGATTGGTTAAAAGTTTGTAATATCATTTTGGGTAATCTCGTGTATTTTTTTTGTAATTTATAGTTTCAGGGCTGTAATTACAAGTGTTCAGAAAAAGGAATTAATGAGAAGATTATATTGCTATTTCTATTTCATGTCCATATAATATACCTTTCTAATGGATGGTTAAATTAGATGGCGACTCGATAAAATTAAAATAATTGTTAAACCCGTGTGGGGCCTTTTTAAAAAAAAATTAAGGAAAGACTGGTTATCGCCCTCACAGATAATAGAAGGACATCCTACGCAGCATGCAACGGGATAACTAGACTCAGCCATCCACGTCTCATACATAGAGAAGACTAGGTCCCAAAACAGAGGCTTAACAAATTAGAGTAGAGGGTATTGCAGAGCGCTAACACCAGAGCACAAGGTCTTAAACACAACCAAAACAGAAGCATTATATAAACAGATTAGATCAGAACTTATGCAGAACAGAACGAAAGTCCTTATTATAACATAGTAGAAGGTAGAAACTTATCAAAATCATAATAGAAGCTTACAAACGGAGCAAGTGCCTTAGCAAAATAGAAGTATTAAACCGACTAGCAAATACGAAAGCCAAACCGAAGTCAGAAGCTAAATCACGTTTTTAGAGCAAATAGAGGTCAAAAGCATACCCGAGGCTTACGAATCAGAAGTGCACATTAACTCATACTAAAACATGTCAAATAGATAGTACTCGAGGAGAGGAACACAATGCCACAAACGGCGATCAAAACAGGGCTCAAACGAAGAAGTTAAGCGAAATCATAGGCGTGTCCGGACATGTGTCCGAACCTACAAGTCCGGACGCACGCTAGGCTGCAAAATCAACATGTCCAGACATATGTCCAGGGCACAAGTCTAGACGCAAGTCTAGTTTGAAAACAAAGAAGGGCGTCCGGACTTCTGTCCGGCCCTATGGTCCAGACAGAGTCCGAAATGTGAAATACGCGTGTCCGAACTTATGTCCGGGCTTGCATGTTTCGGACACAAGTTGAACTGCAAACCCGACACATTCCTTGCACCCCGTCCAGACATCTCACAAAGCAAAGGAAAACATAGGCGTCCGACCTTACGTCCGACGTGCAAGTCCGGACACGACAAAAATTTCAGAAAACAAAGTCGAACCCAAAGAGAATTGCAGAGGCAGATTCACCATTGTCAAAGCACTAAACTTACATATCAAAATATGCAAAACAAATACAATCCCATAGGGTTTTAACGAGTCAAAACACAATTCCAAGTCCACGCTAAATTCACCATAAATCAGAGACAAATCAGTCAACAAATACATAACAGAAACGGAAACCCCCGTGGGTGAACATATGCAACCAAATCCATCTACCACCTACCTCACATCCGAAGCAAAGCACAGATCTACAACTCTACACAACGCTCTCCTCGGATCACCACTCGAACCACGAACGCTTAAATAATCAAAGGAAGACTAACACGAGAAAGAGGGGCGACAGAACTTGAACAGAGAACGGCAACCACACTCGAGATCACCAACCAGAGATCTATAGACTCGAACAATTGAACCACTAAGGCCTAGAGCACTCGGACAATAGATTTACAGAGAGAGGAGATGAGGGAGGGAGGGAGAAGCAAAAGGAGATGAAGGTTTGCAGAGTAGAGTTTGAGGGAGTGAGAAATTATCGTCAGATATTGTCAGGAAAGGGAGGAGGAAATAAAAGTGAATTAAAATGAGGAAGGGAAAAGAAGAGTTATGAATAATAGGAAAAGAAATAAAATTCATAATTCCTTAATTATTAACCAAACGAAAAGGGCATCTTTAGCCCTCATTCTTCAAGCCAACACAATAACAATAAACAAAGTCATAAACATACTAATAAGATCGAAAATTAATACGAACTCCCTTTGCGAATCAGAAAGAGAATAAAGGAAATAAAAAATCTGGGGCATAACAGTAGTGCCATTTTGTGACTTTCTTTTTTAGGGGAATTTCATGAATTTATAAAAAAATATAGTGGCATTTCATGAAATTTCCCTATATTTTTATTTTATTCTTTAATTTTTTATAATTATCTATATTTTTATAGTTTTTGAATTTTTGTGATTTTTTAACACTTAGGGGCATATTGTAAGCTTGAAACCAATCCAACTGGACCTTCTTAATCCGGCCGTGGACTAAGAAGGACATCTAAGCTAGCCCTTCTCTCCATCAAGGATGACAAAGCTCCCGGGCCGGACGTTACACGACCAAGTTTTTTAAAGCTGTCTGGGATATAGTAGGGGAGGATATCTGCCAGGCAATCAAAGGATTTTTCCACAGTGGCAGACTCCTCAAAGAAGTCAACTCCACTATCATCTCCCTCATCCCAAATCTGACCCTCCTTCCTCGCCCGGGGACTACAGACCCATCTCCTGTTGCAATACTCTTTATAAGATCATCAGCAAGATCCTCGCGGATAGGCTGAAAGGCACCCTTCCCTCCATTATCAGCAAAAACCAAGCAGCTTCATTAAGGTCGCCTTATCTCTGACAATATCCAACTTTGCTCCTGCCTGCCTATGAAAAACTACCAAAGGGCCCATATCTCCCCGCGGTGTATGATGAAGATGGATATCAGGAAAGCCTTCGACACCGTGGACTGGACCTTCCTCCAGGACACCCTCTCCTATCTGAACTTTCCCCCAAAATCAACAACTGGATCATGCAATGTGTCACTACCGCTTCCTTCTCGATTAACATTAATGGCTCCCCCTTTGGGTTCTTCAAAGGGGAACGTGGTCTATGCCAGGGGGACCCCCTTTCCCCCTACCTTTTTGTGATAGTTATGGATATGCTCTCCCGCCTCCTTGATCAGCTCCCCCAAACCCCTGGTTTCCGCTTCCATCCGTCCTGCAGCTCTCTCCGTCTCTCACATCTCCTCTTTGCTGATGACGCTCTCCTTTTCTGCAAGGCGACCACGACTCAATTTCTCTCATGCTTGGTAAGGTTGAGCTGTTCTCTGAGGCCTCGGGGCTTAAACTTAATCCAACAAAATCTGACATATTCCTTGGAGGAGTTAACCCCATCCTAACGGATTAATATCCTCCACTCTACCGGCTTCAACCTTGGCTCTTTTCCTTTTCGGTACCTGGGTATCCCCATAACCTCTAGGAACCGAAACCATCGACTTTAACCCTCTCATTGACAGCATCCATAGATCCATCTCCGCCTGGGCGGGCAAGTCCCTCTCCTTTGCGGGTCGTCTCTCCCTCATTCAAAGCACTCTTTTTGGCATTGTCGGCTTTTGCGCCTCCTGTATTTCCATTCCCAAAAATGTTATCAAGAGCATTACTAAGTACTTTCGCTCTTTCCTCTGGTCAGGTGAGACGGACCGTAACACCACTCCTATGGTGGCGTGGAAGTCCATTACGGACACAAAAAAGCACAGGGCTTGGGTCTTAAAGACATCCACAAATGGAACTTGTGCTTCATTCTTAAAACCATCTCCTCGATCATAAATGACTCGGAGCGCCTGTGGATCCAATGGATCCACAACTCTTTTCGAACACCCAAGACATTTGGACGGTTGCGGTAAAGGGAAATGACCCTTGGGCCTGGAAAACCATCCTCCACACTAGGGACTGGTGGATCAAGCAGTGCGGTTCCTCTGAGGATGCCTCCTCTCTGCTTCATTCCTACCACCAACCCAACCCCCTGTCAGCCTTTTCTACAACTACATAACCCAAACCCGCGAGATTATTTGTCTGGCATAACATTTGCTAGAAATCCTGGGCCCTTCCCAAAGCTAAATTCAACTTATGGATTACTTTTAGAGGTAGGTTGAAAACTTGCGATAAGCTCCAATCTTGGGGCATTTGTCTTGCTAACAGATGCTGGCTCTGTGAGCAAGCTCCAGAGACTAGCCACCACCTTTTTTTCCAATGCAGGTACTCTAGCAGAGTTTGGTGGAGCATCTGTGACTGGTTGAAGATCCCAACAAATAGGAACAGCCTTCGTAGCTGCTCCCATTGGATTTCCCGCTACTGCAAGAGGAATAGCCCGATCGACCGAGTAAAGAGAGTTGTCATCGCTAATGTGGTCTATTACATATGGATTGAGAGATGCAACCGCGAATGGCCAACAAAGCAAAGAGCCCCGCCCTTTAGTTGTAGACATTAAAGCTGCCATAAATGTCTACTATCTGGATGAAGATGGATCACTCTAACAAAGACTCTCACTGGCTGGATAGAGTGCTCTGCTCCTAGCCTTTTTGTATAGAGGTTTAATTTGGTGTTGTGGAAAATTTTGTTCCCCTCCCCCTCCTTTTTGATATCCCCCGCAGCTAGATTCACGCTTGATTATGTTATTGAGGGTTTTTGTATACCCCCCTCCCCCGAGCCTCTTTGCTTATATTTTGTAGTCTGATATATAGGTCTCTATATATCAAATTTTGTAAAAACTTTGTCTATATATATATTCATCATTACCTTTTTCAAATAAAAAAGAAAAGTACTTTGTAACTAGTATGGGTATTTTATCTTTTTCCTTCTGGTCATTACTATAGTGGCATTTCATGAACTTTTGCAAATATGTAATGGCATTTTGTGACTTCCTTTTTTTTTTGGGGGGGGGGGGGGGAGCTTTTAATGAATTAGCAAAAAATATAGTGGTATTTCATGAAATTTCGTTAAAATTGTAGTCATGTGGCTCCTGGATAAGCAAAACGGGAGCCTTGGGTCTGGAAACTCCCACCTTCGGTTAAAGAGCATGGCTTTGTTTCTTGGTTGATTGATGACAGAGATTATACATGGGATGAAGCTAAGGTCAGGACCTGGTGCAAGGAGGAAGATGCCGCTCTCATCCTGAAACAGTTCTTAGTAACAATAACCGAAAGGATGGATGGTCATGGGGGTGGGTGGAGGGCGTACCAAGAATTGACGTACTACATGGTACGGTCCTTATCGCGGAAGTTTCCAATCACTAATTCCGACAAGAACCAATCAAGCAGGCTATGAAGTGTATTCATAAATGCCCTATTACAGTTTGAATTAAGCTCTTCGCTTGGATACTACTCCATGGCATTATCCCCTGTGGTGTGCTTGTCGCTTACCCTTTGTGGAGGGTTTGACAGCTTGCCCCATGTTTTCCTTACTTGTCCCAAAGTCAAAGAGTGGTGGCGTTTAGGCGGATTGTGTCGACCTAAGAGGATCACAAATGATGTAGTGTTTTTGGATTAGCTTACCTCAATCTGTCTTGATGAGACCGGTGAGAATAAATAGAAGGTGGCGGTATTACACTATAAGTTGTGGTTTGCTAACGTCAGATTGTTCACAATAGGGTTCGCTCTTTTGAAAAGGGTATTGACCAAGCTGACTCCTTCCTTGATACGGTTCTCTCGGCTAGTTCAATTTGATCTTAGCTTTCATTGAAGAGGAGGATCAAGGAAGCCTGATCTACGGGATTTTGTCGATGGTAGCACATACAGTGATTCTTCGGGTTTAGGAGTTATTTGTAGGAACTCGAAGGGTGCCATTGGGGTGGTTGGGATTGTAAAGGAGAAAGTCCCGGAACATCCCAGATTGCTGAGGCTAAAGCCCTTTTACTTGGCGTCAACATCACCGCTAAGTTGGAAGCGTCATCCGTTACTTTCCTTTCAGATTGTCTATCTATTATACAATGCCTTCAAGATAATACAGATGTCCGGGATGATGTTGGTTACATCCTTCATGAAGTTCTCGCTAACTCTACTCTTTTTGACATCTTACCTGGTTGCATGTGGACCGATCAAAAAATAATGATGTCCATTACTTGCAAACCTAGGCCGTTTAAGTAGCTATATATATGAATGTGTATGGTGTGATGATGTTCCTGCTTGTATTACTGACCTAATTTAATAGTTAACCTTCCTGTTTTCGAAAAAAACCCCTTACAATCTAATTTTATTACCTGAGAGCATGGGACCGATGATGTAAAAAAAAAAATAGATATATGAACTTTGCTTTGAGCAGAATCAAAATTAGATCATGTGCTGTCTGGACGTTGATTTAATGCGTAACGCCGACATGCATGATGGGTAGGGTACCAATAAATATACTACTTCCGTTCAATGTCTGTTGCTTTTTGGCATTTTAATACACCTCAATAATTTAAACTAATAAGGTAAATAATTGTTATAAACTAAATTTTGTATTACTATGTTTATCATTTAAGATCATATGCAAACTTAATTTCAAAATAATTTATCTTATATTTTAAAAATTGAAGTCAACCGACATGTCCAAATAGTAAATAGCCAGTCAAGGTTTGACGAGGGAGTATATTTTTTTCGCGAAAACCATAATTGCAATTTGAATATCGTCTCAATGTCACCCTAATATACACAAATACAAACTACATATCCAACCACAAAGTTTATAGTATTTGTTACATTTTCTGATAAGATTAATTAATTAATAGTGTCAGGTCGACTTTGCTGCACTAATTAATTAACTTTCTTGATCATGGCTTTTAAGGGGAAAATAGTGGCAGAGTTGGAGGTCAAGGCATCAGCAAATGCACTTCACGATCTGTTCGCGAGTAAGCCACACCACGCCTCCAACGTCATCCCTAAGCACATTCAAGGATGCGAGCTCCATGAGGGCGAATTTGGAAAGTCCGGTTCAATCGTCACCTGGAATTACACCGCCGGTAGTAATTATTAAACTAACATATGTGTAGAACTGCACTTTGTTTTACTCCATAGCCACTGGCAAGTATAATTATACTTACATAATATATATGGTAAAACTTTATGTTATGTAGATGGGAAAGCGTGCGTTACAAAGTGCGTGATGGAAAACATAGATACGGAGAAGAAGACCATCACGTTCAGGATAATCGGTGGAGATCTTGCACAAGAGTTCAAGAGCTTCGTAGTTCACATGCATATCGTGCCGTCACAGAAGGAGGAGGAGGGTAGCTGCGACACCGTCAAGTGGGTTGTAGAGTATGAGAAGATTCATGAAGATGCTCCGTTCCCGACTCACATTCTTGACCTAATCTTCAACATTACCAAAGATGTTGAAGCTCATCACCTCAATAGTTCCTAAGTGTTACTAGTTATATATCCGCCGGCCTCTACTATAGCATGATCATATCTATGGATCATCGTCGCAATAAACTACTGTGTACGTAGTTTATAATAAAAAGAAGGCGTGTAAACTTGTTTCTCTATAGTTTTCTTTACTAATTAAGCCCTGTGCTGTACGTTCTTAAGTTACTTCAAAAAAATATTCTATGCTATATGATTAACAAAACAACTATTTAACCTGTATTGGTATTAGACCTGGCAACGGTGACCCGAACCAGAAAAAACCGATCCGATCCAACACGATTCGAACCCGAATTTAAACCGAATGATGTGACCCAAAATGTGATCCGAAAATCCGAACCGAACCAAACCAAAACCAAATCAACCGAATTTTGGTATAACCCGAATCCCCGAACCGAATCTACCCGAACCGAATCTACCCGAACCGAATCACCCGAACCGAATTCACCCGAACTGCACATATGAAACTAGTCAAACATCCATTATCCTTATATTTATTATTGACATATACGAATACATAATTTTCATGAACTAGGACTAAAATAAAGAATTGTTTTCATTCTAGTTTTATAATTCTTGTCATCTTTTGTCATGTCCAAGAAAATTGGTTCAACTTCTTATAAATCAACAACTCATAAAAAACATATTATATTTATGACCGACTAATGAATGACTAAATCTATCCTAAAATCTAGAAGCTACGATTCATTAGCTAGCAGCACCCATTACAATTGATGCACAAAAGTTAATGCTAATTACAGAAAGATAATGGGCATTGTTCAGCAGTCAACCGAGCAATTTGGCCAAAATGTACATACTTTTACTCGATATATCATCTGTATCTAACAGAGAATTGTACAACCATTTGAGTCTAACTTACAACATTTCCTATGACCGGATCTTGTCACTAATAACCACTAGCCAATAGCAACTGTCCATTCTTGAAACGTGGACGTGCTTTTCAAAAGGAAAACATGAAATCAATTATATATACATTCGGTAATCTAATTAATATTAGTTACACCATCAAACTGCCCAAAATACACTACTGATTAAAGAAGATCTGAACTGCTTCTTTAGTATATGCAACACAAGACTCAAAAGGGACAAAAAGAGTTAACTCAAAATCTGAGAACTGCAGATCAAAACAGACACCAGAAGTTGAGAACTTTATCTTGATGTTGACTTTACCCTTGATTTGGCTTTCAAGGATGTCATTAATGAGATTTAAGTTGCATTCAATCTACACCGCAACCAATAAACTCATCCTCCTCAAGTGTTGTGAAACAAAAATAAACAACATATAAATCTAAATTTTTTAAACAAACAAACCTATAAAGATATAAAACGTAAAAGGTACCTTCATAACCGTATATCCAACTACGCGAAGTTATCAAAGCTCCACACTTTCAGGAAGATATGAGCTTCTCCACTTGTCAAAACTCTTCCCCCTATACTAAAGGTTGACACGGAAGCAACGGTTGTAAGAGGAACAGTCAAAATATCTCTAGCTAGATGAGAAAGCTCCTTATAACGTGTTTCTTTTTCCCTCCAAAACTGCAAGACATCAATCTTCAATTTTCTATCCATCTTTTCATCTTCTAAATAAACATCCAATAGTGTAGCTTCGGTGGTAGTAGAGAGTGGCATCTTCATCATCAAATCCTAGAATATATTTAAATACAACAATAATAATGGTTTCAACTCACTTAGTAATAATACAATGATAGAGAAAAGGAATTGGTAACCAAAATAATTCATAAAAGTGTATGAAGACAAATATGTAAGAAACTTACAGCTAGAAGATCAATTTCCCGCTTCCGGTTTATAAAAATGTTATCAGACTTGGTGTTGGTGGTTGAGGAAGTTTCGTGCGAGACATGACTATCATGTATAGCATAATCTTTAAGGAGCCTCTCCAAATTCAGTTTGATCTCACTTGTCTTTCTTGCAGTTTCTTGCTTGTCATTGTTATACTTCTGATAACAATACTTAATGAAAGACAACTTATAACGAGGATCAAGAACCACAGCACAAGCGAACAAGGAAATGTAGTCATCATCACCACCAGAGTAAAGCCAATACTTATCATACTTGATTTGCATCTCCCTTGACATGTTTCTTAGGACCTCATTATCATCAAAACTCAACTTCCACAAATGCATGGCAATCTTCCAAACATTCTCAAAGTACAAATTCGAAGTAGGGTAGTCGCTTCCAGAGACCAAATTAGTAATTTAAAAGAATGGTTCCAAAACATCCCTAATCTTTTCAGCCATATCCATTCTTCAATAGTTGGACAATGATGGTATGCTTTGTCAACAACTACTAATTCTTTAAGAGCTTCGCGGTACAAAATAGCCCTATCAAGCATCATGTACGTAGAGTTCCATCTGGTAGAAACATCAAGCCACAATCCTTTAGTCTCTTCAATTTTAGCTAACTTCACACATTGTCGAAAATTTTCCTTTCTCCCCTCTGACCACTTGATGTATTTCACATATTTCTAACCTTGGTAATAATATGATCAATGACCTTGAGTCCATCCTTAACAATAAGGTTCAGCACATGCGCGGCACACCGAACATGAAAGAAGGAGCCTCTAAACAGCAAGGCATCTCGACTATTGAGTGTAGTTCTCAACAAGTCTTGCATTTTGTCATTGCTGGAGGCATTATCCAAGGTGATTGTAAAGATCTTGGAATCAATACCCCAATCTTGAAGCAAAGACAAAACAGCTCCATACATCGTGGGAGCAGTGTGAGGAGTGTCAATGTGACAAAAATTTAGCACAATACTGTTCAACTTCCAATTAGCATCCACAAAATGAGCCGTCAAACACATATACCCCTCAGTTTGACAAGATGTCCACATATCACTAGTCAAGCATATTCGACCAGGAACATTTTTTAGGGTCTCCTTCATCTTCATTTTCAAACTTTTATGTAGTTTCAAACAATCTGCCTTTGCAGTGTTCCTACATATTGTTTGGACTTGGTTATTCAAATACACATGAATTTTACGATTACCCTCATGCTCCACCCACGAAAAAGCATATCCATGCTTGATTATTGTTTTGGACAACAAGTCTCGATAAGTAGTTTGATCAAATGGAACCACATTACCTCCTCCACTCTTACTTATACATAGGCTTTACATGTCTTCAAATGACCATGAAGGTTTGAAGTTCCAGATGTACCCTCAGCAATAAATGACTTGATTTTGCAATATTTGCATTGAGCTCTCTTTTTACCATCCTTGAATGCTGAACCATCAATCAAAACATAATGATACCATACTCCGCTTCTTTTTCCTTCAACCATTTGTGACTCAGTAGAAAAGTTGGCATTTATCACACTCACATTTGTTGTCACTTCAGGCGTGCTACCATGGGTACTATTTGTTTGAACATTCTTATCACCACCATCAACATCTTCTAACGGACAAGGATCTTGAGACATACATGTTCCTGATCGCATATCCATCGCCATAGAGAAGAAGACAAGTTAAGAGTATATTACCGCTGCCCTAATGAAGTTTTCCAGCCCCGTTTTCAATTTGGTGTGCGATCAGCAGTGAGTCAGACTCTAATCTCTGCACATAACATACACAAGAGAGTGAATCAAGACAAACAAAACTGAGCATTATCATCCTTGTTCGCCAGTTAGGCTTGCAAAATTTACCGTGACTGAACCGAAGAGAAGACAAGTTAAGAGTATATTACCACTGCCCGAATGAAGTTTTCCAGCCCCGTCTTCAATTTGGTGTGCGAGCAGCAGCGAGTCAGAGACTAATCTCTGCACATAACATACAAGAAGTGAATCAAGACAGCAACACTGAGCATTATCATCCTTGTTCTTCAGTTAGGCTTGCAAAATTTATTGTGACTGAACTGAAAAGAAGACAAGTTAAGAGTATATTACTGCTGCCCGAAAGAAGTTTTTCAGCCCCGTCTTCAATTTGGTGTGCCAGCAGCAGTGAGTCGGACTAATCTGCACATAACATACACAAGAGATGAATCAAGACAGCAGCACTGAGCATTATCATTCTTGTTTGCCAGTTAGGCTTGCAAAATTTACCGTGACTGACCAGAATCAAGCAAGCAGCAGAACAGACACAAAATTACCGTGACAGAATACAAATCACATCACATATAGCAGTACGTACATGGATATGTAATTTTGCTACTATAACTTGATTCTTGTGCTTAATTCGTTCATTAATATTTGAGTTGTACTGTGAAACAAGCGAGCAGCGGTAAATTTGGACAGAAGTGAATCAAGATAGAAGTGATGAGAAGAAGACAAGTTAGCCTAACAAAATTACCGTGACAGAAATGAAGAGAAAATGACAAATTAGGCTCCCAAAATTATCGTGAAAGAAATGAACAGAAGTAGAAAAGTTAGGCTTGCAAACCATGACAGAAATGAAGAGAAGAAGACAAGTTAGGCTGCCCAAGGTAGTAAAGCTGCCCAACGTCTTCACTTGAAGGAGCACTCAGTTCTTGATGGGTCTGGAAATGTGTTTAAACTAGTTGCCCAAAGTCTTCACTTGAAGGAGCACTCAGTTCTTCACGGTTCTGTATTTTGAGACCGGAGCTTATAACAGCTTCTGCCAAGCTGAAGCAACAGTAAGGTGAAAGTCTAAGTTAGAGGAGATTGTAGCTCGTGATTCAACTGAGGTTTTCTAAAGCTGATGGACAAACAATAACCGATTCTAATGGTTCAGAAGCCATTGAGCCTCAAGACGCACTAGAAGAAGGCAGCAAGAATGCCAATGATCATGATAGACAAGTTAGGCTTGCAAAATTACCGTGGCAGAAATGAAGAGCGAAGAATACAAGTTGGGTTGCAAAATTACCGTGACAGAAATGAAGAGAAGAATACAAGTTAGGGTTGCAAATTTACCGTGACAGAAATGAAGAGAAGAAGACAAGTTAGGGTTGCAAAATTACCGTGACAACAATGAAGAGAAGAAGAAGTTAGACTGAAGAGAAGAGATTAGTTTAGAGTTGCACAAATTTACCGTGGTGTGTAAGAGATGCAGCAGGATGAATCTCTACAGAGGCGCAGAGAGACAGACACGCAAAGAGAAGAGAATGAAGATAGGGTTGGGGCTGCAAATTACCGCGAGTGAAAATGAAGATGACCGCCAAAACTTATGATGATTTCATTTCCATAATTGTTCTAATTTTTCTATTATATCAATCAGCATCTTTAAAATAAATAAATATTGATATATATGACATCAATTTTATATAAATGTTAATGTATATACTTTAAAACTATTAATATATAATACTTATATCTAATAGAAATATTAATATATATATATATATATATATTATTTTAAATTTATAAAAATATGGATATGAAGATAATATTTATATATATGATATATATGGCATCAATTTTATATAAATGTTAATGTATATACTTTAAAACTATTAATATATAATATTTATATCTAATAGAAATATAATATATATATATATATAATATATCTATAATATTTTAAATTTATACAAATATGGATATGAAGATATATTATATATATATATATATATATATATATATATATATATATATATATATCTATATATATATATATTGCGTCCTGGTCTCAAAGTGAACACGCCCTAATTTATCACCAGAATATTGATGGCATTTTATCCGTCGAATTTTAAATCTTAAGGACCAAATATCTTGGCTCCAATTTTATCACCAATTCACATGATTCTTGTTTTTTTATCAATTATTCATACTCTAAATATCACTAAATTTATCATCAATAGTTAGTGTTCATACTACCAACTATAGATGTTTTGTTTTAAAAACTTTATAATACAAACAAATGTGTATCATTACTATTTTACAATACTCTATTAATTTAGATTTTAATAAACTTAGTTTTCTTATATTTAGGACATTAGACTTGGTAAGGGTTAAATGTTCATCAAGTTAATTATATAACCTAACCTTTTTCTGCTGAGACATATACTAACTAGGATCGATGAGTATATACCTAAAGAAAATGACTCTCAATAAAATGAGGAAAATAAGTATTCTAAATGGTAGATTATTGTGTGTCATTATTATTTTATAATACTCTATATTTTTATAAACTTTGGTTTCTTTATGTTAAGGATTTAGGGAATGGTTTGAAGATTGATGAAGTTTCAATTATAAAACGTATAAACTTATCAGTTAAGAAATATAATAACCACGATTGATTGGTAGATGTTGAAGAATAAATATTACAAAACTTACAACTTACTTAAATAAGATTACAAAACGAAGCTTGGGAATGGTATGATCGTGTATGTGTATATATTATCACTTCACTACTTAGGTCTCGTATTAATATCACAAAAGAATAAAGATTACAAAACTAACATCTCACTTAAAAATATTTGTATGTATACATAATTCGGATTAAAAAATGACAAAATAAGAAGATAAAGGGACTACCCCTGCCTCGGAGCGATAAGCTACTAGAGGACGCCCATACGAGGCATGCACGCGAGACGGTGATAGGCGGCGCACACACAACACAAAGTCACGGCGCGCAGGCAAGTGGGTGGTGACTGTCGCACAGGGGCACAGGGGTGAGATGGTGATGGATTGGCGTGGGCGCGCGACGCTCGCTCACTCAAGGTGGCGAGCGCTAACAGGACACGTGCGGGTGTGACGGGAAAAGAGATAGCGGGAGGTACAGAGCGTCGGGCGTGGGGGGGAGTGCAAACGATTATTTGATGTATTAAATGCTAAGAATTAATCCTAGAAATCAACAAATCAATAGATCGTCGGGTTGCAAAAATCCCGGTCATAGTAGTATAGCAATTTATAAGCGACCAGGTGTCAATCCACGGGACTTGATAAAGTAAGTCTAGCCTAAGACAATGGGTAATTCAAAGGGGTTTGTTTTTGTTTTGGGATTTAAATAAATAACAAGAACGAGATAATTAAAATAATAGACAGAAAAATAAAATAACAGATAAAGTAAATGATAGATGATGTGGATGAGCGGGACTCTGGGTTCAGGTAAAAACCGTTTGATCAATTATGTTACTGGTTAATTAAAGATAGATTGACAAAATTCCTAAATTTTCTTAAGAGCTAAATCATAGTCTCAGAAGAATTCGTTTACCAGAAATGCGAGGTCTAGTCTAGACTCAAGCAGAAACACATGTAAACGGATTAAGTACGAGGAATAATAATTTGCGTCTGCATGAATAATTAATTAATCCAATCAATAATTCCACAGATATACAGATTAATTTAACCGATCTATTTATCACTTGGTCGGATCATAATAGATTTAGTAAAGCAATTTAATAAACTCATGACATTTATTAAAAAGCGCAAGAATAACATTAACCGTAACAATCCGTAATTAATTAAAACCAGAAAATATAAATTACATAATTAAAACAAACTGAAATAAACCGTCCCCTAGAGTAAATCCTCTAAACCGACATAATAAATAAATTGACAGAATAAGAAATCATCTTATTGACATCCGGATATTGCTTTGTTATTTGGATTGAAAATATATCGGTTTGTAGGTTGAATAATGGATGAATGGAGAATGGATTAATGGATGATTAGTGAGATGGAATATGGATCGAGATGGTGATAGTGTGGGATCGATGAACTGATGGAGGAGTGTGTGAAATGGTGTTGGGTGAGATGGAGTGTGAACGGTGGTCGATGGTGAGTGGTGATCCCGGATGGAGGCGTGAGTCTTCTATTATATAGCAGCAGTGGCTTCTCTTTATTATTGACCACGTTAAAAACAAATATATCTTCTCCAAGCTACCAGAGTCATGTGCAGGCATGAGAATTTGGTGCAATCCACGTCAAGTATATGCTGCGTGCATGTGACCAAATAATTCACACATTAGGTAAAGTGGATCGATATGCTGCAGCAATAATAAAATAATAATGAAGGAAGATTATTAAATAATCAATTCCCATCGTAAACATTGGTTTTGCAACCAAAAACCATGTGCCGTGAATGAACATTTATAAATCGATTTTGATGCAGCCGATGATTCTATCTCCACTTTAATAATAATATGTCTTCATTATTACGATGAATGATCATCAATTTGGTGCAACGATGATGTGGATGATCCATGATTAACCGTGAATGCTTTCATGAATTATTTTCTACGTGCAAATGATGATGTGATGATTAAAGCAAAAGAATGTGAATCATTACAGTGCAGTGATAGTGATATTGATATGCTGAAATCGATCGATATATATATATAAAAACATAATCTAAGGAAAAAATATGATAAGTGTAAAATATGACACAAATTGTATAAAAAATAGGAAGCATTAGAACCCTAAAATTAGATATATTTTGCACTTATCAAACACTACAGAAAAAAAGGCTTTTAACGATCAACAATATTGGTCGTAAATGATAACTTTTGTCGTTAATGATATTAACGACCAAAAATAGGGTCATCATCAGTGGTCACTAAAGGTCCGTCGCTAATGGTTTTAGTGACCAACCAAATATTGTGATCACTAATGCATTAACGACCAACCATTATATTGTCTCTAACGCAATAGTGACTAATCAATAGCTTGGTCGCCAATGCATTGCGACCGACAATATAATGGAGAACTGTTTAAACCTGAATTTAATGATGACCAACAATTTTGGTCACTAATGACATTGTAGACCGAATATTACATATAATCTTAGCGACCAAATTTTGTGTATAATTTACTTTTTTTTTTTGTAACCAATCACCTACTAGTGTTTTCCTTTAACTTCTATATCAATATACTTATTTTGAAATGTTGAAGAAAACTATAAATATAGAATCATAAGATGCTTCATACAAAAAACACTTAGACATCTTCATTGATAACCATACGACTAGAATATTAATTCTAGTTCAATACACAAATATAAAAGGATTTACAATAACGTTTTGCAAAGTAGCTAAGAAAAGTATAAGCGAAATGACAAGTCAAGAACTATCATCTAATACAAAAGTTTATTAAAAAGATCCCAATTACCACCTCCCTAATCTATTTATCTAATTCTTTACAATCATTGTCTCACCATTCATATAAATAGATGCACCTGCAATCACAAGAAGATAGATATAATAACACAAGAATTGACAATACAAACTACAAAAATGCCATAATGTTCAACGAACAGCAAATAAATTCAATTTGCAGAGAGCAAGTCTAAGCTGCGCATATAACCCAAATAAGAATGAACACTGTACCAATAGCTACTGCATGCCCAAAAGATACACATAACAGTATGGTGTTTTGTATCAGCAGGAAGTAACAATAATGTAAACCTTTTAGTAAGCCAATAAACAACCAATAGTAAATGAAAGCTACTGAAGTTCAAGATGCATGAGAAGCAAAGATAGAAATAATAAAGGTTCAACAGGCTTACCACCAAGGAGGAACGACCACACCTCTGCTCTAAGGCTTGAGTCAACCTCAAACTCACATAAATCACAATTTGAATGACAAAAAAGACATAAAAAACATAATTAGTGAGCATACAAAGAGATCTTAGCAACTAGAAGCAACATAAACACCATTCAGGACTTTTTTTAAGAACCTGACTCCTTCAGCACAAAGTTCCCCTTCAAGAGTGAATGAAGAAGTTTCTCCACTGATGTAGATGAACTACATGTTTCCTTCTCTTACGAGACCATGGCGAATTTATTATTACTGAAAATAGTCATTTTTAATCGTCATATTATAAACAACTTCAAAATTTGACAGTGACAATCACCTTTTCATACGAAGGAAAAAGACATCACAATTGATATTTAAAAAGTAAGACATGACAGTGGAGAGATACAACTAGACTGAATCAGTAATTGTTTTTAAACTACAAGTGGTGCAATTAAATATGTGACAAATACAATGCTTAATGAAGTTGGCAATAAAAGAAAAGGGAAGTAGTTAGTCAAATTTTTATTGTAGAAGCATATGCAAATAACTCGCAGACCTTATAAAATACTTGCATCCTCAAAACATGAAAGGTTTTACACATGTTTCACGCTTAGTGGCATCAATATAGCATAATACTTTTATGATAATTTTGTAGGAAAACATTTGGAACTTTCTCTCACCGTACAACCACTTCTAGTATTTCTTTCCTGACTTATATCTAACGGTTCATTTTAAAGGACGGTATAGCAGATTCAAAGATAACACATACAAAGCACACCGATGTAACTTCAAATCCTCACCAGATACTACCATAACACAGTTAAAGGGTAGATCAGAAGAGTCTAAGCATTTGCATAGTAGAATACAAGTCAACCTAACACCCAATTTGTAACGCAGATAAGTTCTATCTTGTTTACTCGGCATAATTGAAAGAGCAATGGTACTTCTTACTAGCCTATAGCAGCCAAGCTAGCAGTACTTAAAACCAATTTGTTTGATTTGATTCCTCCTGGTTGATACTTGAAGACGGAAAAATTGCAAAAAAGTTTAGTACATTGTACATACCTTGTAAAGTTGTTTCTGTGATGGCTGCTCCAATAACACCGGTATAAAACGCAGCAGTGTAGATACAGACAAGGGGTGTAAACGACTTGGGCCGTTTGTAAGGTTCAATCATAATCCACAGTAAATCTTTCTCCCATTTACTGTAAAATAATCAGCATACTTCCTCCACAGGTAGCTGGCCATAATGACTACTCACACACAAATGGACGAAGCCGGAATTGTGAGGACATCAGTTATAAGTAAATAATTTTCAAATGAATGAACAACATTATATTATTTATTCAAGTGCGTTCAAACTGAAACTAAACTTGTTGTTTAAAATGCCTATCTAATTAAAACAGATTAATCTCTACACATCTCTAAATAGAACTAGGTTAACTACCATAGATTAAGGCCCCATCCGAGACTAGTTTAAGACATTTAGCTACTAAAATTTCTACTTACAACTCAACCTATGAAGTTGCATTAGTGATAGTGTTGTTCACTATGTAATTGAGAAGGTAGTTCCAAATTTAGCATAAATAAGAAGTAAAGGAGTGGAGAAACATACCGAATGGGAGTCAAATCATCATAGCTTTCTACTCTTAAGCATCTTCATGTTACTATTCCTGCCCCCAATCACAGGTACTTGCAACCTTTTCAATCTATTTCTTTCATAGTTCTGTATTTAAGATGAAACCAATAAAGTACTCAACAATTGGAAGACCGGGGGTTTGCGCTAGAAACAAATTGTCACAAATTAGACTTGCACGCTTTAATATCAATGCACTTCACATTCACCCTACTTAATCTATGTCTTCAATCAGGAGAACTAAGACAGAAAATGATTGCACCCTTCTCGCTTTGAATAATTTGTTTTAACAAGCACCACAATTCACTGGCTTTGAATAATTCAACATACAAACAATCTCACATGAGTAACGAAAAACAATGACTATATGCAACAAGAGCTTCCAAGTGACAAAGAGATGAATAAATCCATATCAGAAGGAGAGGAAGGAAGGTAACATAGTTACGTTGCGAGGACCAGGTCCAAAGAGGAAACATTAATCTCGACAAAAACCCTAGTGGCGGCAGATCCGGAAGTATAGATAACCGCTGACCCACAAAATCCAAAGGGAAGCAATTGCTCCATCGTGCAATATATTCGCTGGGTTCTGTATTCCAACAAACACATCTAGTAAAATTAGAATAATCCATAGACATAATCACCCAAAATCAATCAAATCGTCAAATTCAGGAAGGGTGGGGGGTGGTTAGATTGTAGAAGTGAAATTATCATGTCGTGAATGCCGTGCAATACCATTAGACGCCGATGGACTTTGAAGGAGGCGACAGTTCGTTCAGGTTCAACCACGTCAAAATTAAGTTGAAGAATTTGAAGGAGTGAAATTACCATGATGAATGGGTCGAACAATTTGAAGGGCAACTCGTGGATCTTCGTAACTTTATCTTCCCTTGGTAAAGAGAGAGGATTACTGGAGGAGTAGCAACAACATAATTAACCACTACAGAAGAACGGGCAGGGATAAAAACAATTTGATGATTCTACTCAGACGTGATAATTTGAGATTTAGAGGAGAAGACATTTAGGGATTAGGAGGAGATGAAGGAGAAGAAATGGGCTAGAAGGAGATTTGGTGATGCGGTAGACAAGATAGTTAGGGTTGGGATGATGGAGAAGAATGGACGAACTTGGCGACAATTAAAGCGCCATAAATTGGCAAATTAAATCAGTACTTATTGCGACCAATCAGTACTTATTACAATAGAAACTTGGCGGCAATCAGTACTTATAGTGATAAGAATATATTGTTATCATAATTAATTGTTCAATAATGACCATAACATATGTTTGGTCGTATATGTGGTCGCAAATGAACCGTTTTGTTGTAGTGAAACTTCCTCACACTTAGCTTTTGCTTGTCCTCAAGCAAATAGAGACTATGTATAATTTTAAGCACCGTGGTATCGAAACTTAGGAACGAACAACTGCCGAAGGAAAACAAGCAAAATGACAATCAAAAAAATAGTTCTGCTATTTGCTGTAGGTTTTCGCAAACAGTGAAAAAGAGTAAAATTAAAAGCATGGAGAAGTTAGACTATAGAAACTGAACACAAATTAGTTGGGATCTTCCACCGTTTCTTTCCTTTAACCTTTGGATGACAAGGGGTGCGAAGTAACACCTATTCCGTGATACCTTTCAACAACCACATACTCATGATCAGAATAAGCAACAATGAATCACATATTTAACTTTTCAAAGCTCATTTTCCTTAACATTATATTCTGCCATTTGCATATTTAATTCATCCCCTCATACTTTTCTCTTCACCCATGTAGCGGCTTTGGGCCTTCTATCCCATCAGATCACAAGACCTTAGGTAGATGGGTGATAAGGCACCCCAAGGACTTAAATAACCGAATGAAGAGGCCTGTTTTGGTTCATAAATTTTTAATTCAGATCAGCGGAGTACCTTGCCTTATCCTTTCATTCCAAACTTTCACAAAATTCCCAAGACCCCAAACTAGACCAATTCAATTTTCATAATCAGCTAATCCACCAAATTTCAGTGAAAACAGATATAATTTTGAATAAAACTAAATAAACAAACAGCCTAAAGCAGAAAGATTCTTGAGGTGGCCATCAGGCTTGTTTTCAACACTTCCAAAATTTTATTTTTTTATTTTTTTTTTCGGCCACTTAAAAGAGATAATTCTTAAAAAATAAGAGGACAAACAAAAACAAATGTGGTTAAGTGCAATTGTCAATATTTAGAAAGTACCTCTACTTCCTCACACTTAAGAGGAGCAATGTCCTCATTGTTCACAAATTAAAACCAAGAAAAGGACTTTCTAAATATTGCAAACTCATCAAGGATTTCATTCAGGACAACAATGGACTGATATAAAAATAGGCATTAAGCATGATAGATCATCGTAGGCTGAACACATTAAAAATAAAGGAAATTGAAACTCCCCTGATATCGTAGATTGAGGAAGGTGCCCTTCCTCACACTTAATCTCGTGCATGGGGTAGTAGCCTTCCTCACACTTGCGTTCATGCAAGTATCCAGCCTTGGAGAGCATCAAACACCACAACAAGTTTCACCTGCACACACTCACAATTACCACAAAAACGCTAAAAAGCGTTGCATTAAAAGCATAGGGACACCATTGCCACTTCTATATAGATAAACAAAAATAAACCAGAAAACAAAAACAAAACAAAAAATAAAACATAAAGTTAACCACTGGGTTGCCTCCAGCAAGCTGCCTATCTTTATAGTTTTTGGCTAGACTCTCGCTTCATTATCCAGGATCGAAAATAAAAGTTGACAGTGGTGCCAACGGGGATATGAAGTGGCCAGCAATCAGGATTAAGCCACCTGGATCAAAACAAAGTGTACCCCCCAACAAATAGAATAGGAAAATAAACGCTCCATAAAACCTGGTTCTTGAGGAGATATTGACGGTAACAGGTCTCAAGCAGGAGACCAGGTGCTGATTGTTGTTCTTCCTCAAATTGGAGGATGTAAACATCTTCCTCGTTCAGTTGAGGCTCGACAAGGTTTTGATATTGGCAAAGTGGTGGTGGTTCTTTCTTCTCAAACTCGAGAATGTAAGCATCCTCATCTTCCGGATAAGGCGTGGAGAAGGAGGAAAGAGAACCATCTGCAGTAGGGGTGTACTCCATCATGAACCGCTTTGCTCCTTGGTTTTTGCAATATTAGAACTAGCTGAGTTTTTAACTCCGCAATTGTCTTCCAAATCAGCAAAGAACTTCAGTTTGTTCATGTAGACATCTTTTCCCTCAGGTTGTTCGACAACATTTTTCAAGACTGCGTTGTGTTGTGGAACACCTATATTCTGCAGGTAGTCTGGTTGATCCTCTAACCACATCTGTTCTTGAAAATCAAGACAATTATCGATCTCATGAGGTCCCGTACAATATGAGCAATATAAATCTTGGGAATAATAGGAATCCCAATCGAATTCCTCCTCACTTGCCATTATTAGTTAGAGATAACTAATAACAGAAATAATTGTCAATCAAATCTTGCCACATTTTTTAGAATAAAATAAAACGAAAATTAATGCAATAAAAATTAAAAAGGACAAAAAAAATTGCAAGAATTTAAATGACGGGGGAATTTAAATGACAGTAATTCAAATTATGGAAATTAAATAACTAGAATTCAAATAACAATTAAATAAAGAAACGGAAATTAAACAACAAAAAAATAAAAACAGAAAAACAAAAATAAAAGAAACAAAATAGAATAATATAACAAATGAATTAACCAAGGCTTAGGGACTAGACAAAGTCAAGTCCCCGGCAACGGCGCCATTTTGCAAACGATTTATTTGATGTATTAAATGCTAAGAATTAATCCTAGAAATCAACAAATCAATAGATCGTCGGGTTGCAAAAATCCCGGTCATAGTAGTATAGCAATTTATAAGCGACCAGGTGTCAATCCACGGGACTTGATAATAAGTCTAGCCTAAGACAATGGGTAATTCAAAAGGGGTTTGTTTTTATTTTGGGATTTAAATAAATAACAAGAACGAGATAATTAAAATAATAGACAGAAAAATAAATAACAGATAAAGTAAATGATAGATGATGTGGATGAGCGGGACTCTGGGTTCAGGTTAAAACCGTTTGATCAATTATGTCTACTGGTTAATTAAAGATAGATTGACAAAATTCCTAATATTTTCTTAAGAGCTAAATCATAGTCTCAGAAGAATTCGTTTACCAGAAATGCGGGGTCTAGTCTAGACTCAAGCAGAAACACATGTAACGGATTAAGTACGAGGAATAATAATTTGCGTCTGCATGAATAATTAATTAATCCAATCAATAATTCTACAGATATACAGATTAATTTAACCGATCTATTTATCACTTGGTCGGATCATAATAGATTTAGTAAAGCAATTTAATAAACTCATGACATTTATTAAAAAGCGCAAGAATAACATTAACCGTAACAATCCGTAATTAATAAAACCAAAAAGAAAATATAATTACATAATTAAAACAAACTGAAATAAACCGTCCCCTAGAGTAAATCCTCTAAACCGACATAATAAATAAATTGACAGAATAAGAAATCATCTTATCTGACATCCGGATATTGCTTTGTTATTTGGATTGAAAATATATCGGTTTGTAGGTTGAATAATGGATGAATGGAGAATGGATTAATGGATGATTAGTGAGATGGAATATGGATCGAGATGGTGATAGTGTGGGATCGATGAACTGATGGAGGAGTGTGTGAAATGGTGTTGGGTGAGATGGAGTGAACGGTGGTCGATGGTGAGTGGTGATCCCGGATGGAGGCGTGAGTCTTCTATTATATAGCAGCAGTGGCTTCTCTTTATTATTGACCACGTAAAAAACAAATATATCTTCTCCAAGCTACCAGAGTCATGTGCAGGCATGAGAATTTGGTGCAATCCACGTCAAGTTATATGCTGCGTGCATGTGACCAAATAATTCACATTAAGTAAAGTGGATCGATATGCTGCAGCAATAATAAAATAATAATGAAGGAAGATTATTAAATAATCAATTCCCATCGTAAACATTGGTTTTGCAACCAAAAACCATGTGCCGTGAATGAACATTTATAAATCGATTTTGATGCAGCCGATGATTCTATCTCCACTTTAATAATAATATGTCTTCATTATTACGATGAATTGATCATCAATTTGGTGCAACGATGATGTGGATGATCCATGATTAACCGTGAATGCTTTCATGAATTATTTTCTACGTGCAAATGATGATGTGATGATTAAAGCAAAAGAATGTGAATCATTACAGTGCAGTGATAGTGATATTGATATGCTGAAATCGATCGATATATATACATAAAAACATAAATCTAAGGAAAAACATATGATAAGTGTAAAATATGACACAAATTGTTATAAAAATAGGAAGCATTAGAGCCCTAAAATTAGATATATTTTGTACTTATCAGGGAGCCAGGAGGGGGATAAACTGGTCGTCGAGTGCCGAATATTGAACACTGATTCACCAAATTTTAAATTTATACTTGGTCGATACAATTAACAAATCTATAGTTAAAAATTAATATTAAAAATATTGTCATCCAATTTGATTATGTATAACTAACCAATACACAATAGCAATCTTCATCAAGAGTAACACTATATTAAGAGAATTTGGATCCAAATATGAAAATCAATACAAGTTACAAAGGTTGCTTAAATTCGTACTTTAAAATTTTTATCAATTAAGCATAACACGTATAAGTCAACCGAATTTGACCCATAAACCAAAAAAACTGAAAATCACAGAGGGCTAACCCGAACCGAAAGCACCCGAACCCGAAATCAACAAAACCAAAGTTATCCGAATCAAATTTTAACTAGATAAACCGATCCGATCCAAACCAAACCGAATAGTAAATATCTAAAAATTGACCCGAACCGAACCGAGCCGAACCGAACCCGGACCGAGTGACCCGAATTGCCAGGTATCTTGGTATCTGTCCGATACATAAAACACTTTCTCCAGTCATCTGGTTACAAATTTTTGATCAATTTCTTTGACCCATTGTATAAGATTTCTTTCCGATTACCCAACCTGGTAGAGGAGACGGTGGTGGGGGAAAGAAGTTACTCTCCGATTACCCAGCCTGGAAGAGTCGTCAGAGATGCAAGAGAGGTGCGCCGTAAAGAACGGTGGTGGGGGAAAGGAATTTACTCTCCGATTACCCAGCCTGGAAGAAGAATGGATGACGTGTAGGACGGAGGTTGTAAGAAGATGTCAAGGAAGGTCCCTATGATAAGATCTCTAAACTTTATAGTAAGATGTCCCTTGTAATGTCTGTGTAAGGTAGGACTAGAAAATTATGTAAGAGTTGAGTCGGTGTTGTTTGATTTACCCTTGCGACACCCTAGGCCATGTGCCTATAATTATAAAAAAAAAAGTATAAGATTTCCCCATGTTTCTATGCATCTTTTAATTGCAGCCAGATGCAGAAAAGAAACATTAGCGGGCCAGCTGTCGGTCAATCATGTACACAATATAGACTTAGTACTAATTTACGTTACTCTGTCCTGGTTCACCTCATATTAATAGTGTGGTTCGGGTTGACTCTTGGTTGCACGATACTCGGTCAGTTTTTTGATGGGTGAACTTGGTTTTTTTTTTTTTTTGTTATGTTCGGGTTATGATACTTTTTACCATGCACAATTCAAATAGTTTAGCAAACTTCGATACAGGCGACTTTCAGTTAAAGTAACAGATCAACCTTTTTTAGTTTATGTGATTTTCTCATAGATCTATCTTTGTTTTGATGCTGTTTGATTCAGATAATTTCAGTTTCTAATCATATTAATTTAAATTTAAATTGGATGGGTTGAATTCGGTTTTCGGGTTCTAACAGTTTTGCCAGCCAACAAACAAAATGTCCATATGCATCTCAGCCCGATGATTAGCTCTAGCTGAAAGGAGCCGAGTTACAGCTCAAGTGATTACAATTAGCTTTGTCCCTTTCGTCAGTCGTGTGGGATGATGCTTAAGTTATTACTGTATGTATATTTAGATACTATTGATGTCATTCGTGGGAGAAGGTTATGATCTTGATGATAAGTCGACCTTTACCCATAGTTTAGGAATTATCTATTCAAGAGGATCATTCATCCATGGGATTGAAATATAGTGCCCTTGGGGACCAAAATGATTCCAAAAGTATCAAACGGCTAACATGTAAGGTTTAGGTCTTGATTTGGAGTATCCTCATTCCAGGGAAATCTTGTAGTCCCTGTTTTTTTATTAGTAAACCGTCTAAGACAATAGGGGGAGAAGATCGGTTGAATCAAACAAGTGCTTCTAAAATCTCAGAGGTGTATTTTCCATCTGGAGTAAAACCTATGATAACCGATAATTCTTTGTGCCAGGACGGGCAGCACTAGTGTTAAGTAAGTGTGTAAATTAAGTGGTGTGTTGGGATTAAAACGTTGCCACAGATCGTATCTGTAGTAGTGGATTGGTCTGTGCCCCGCCATAGTAGAGGATGTTTATTTTTGTGACATTGTTCTAACACATGCATCTTGGTCCAGTCGAATTTTCTAGACAGTTAACCATCGGTCTCATAAAGGTGATGAGGTAAACGAGGGGAGAGGACAACAACCAAAGGGGTAGCTTTCAAACTAGTGAGTCCACCCGTCTCAGTCATGTCAATAGATGTTTCCGAGAGAGTGGAAATTTCAAAGCTATGAAGCAGGGAGGCGAGCATAAACAGCATCACTTGAAGTGCGTAGGATTTCCCAGGACAAGACCCCTACCACTTGAGAATGGAATCAGCTCATATTGTTGGATTTTGAAGTCAATATGCTTATGGCTGGTCAGAAATCTTTCTGGTCTGAAAGTGTGAGGATCATCCCACACAAGTGGATCACGGTGAATCTTGTGTAAATTGGTAACCACCACCGTACCTAGTGGAATATGGTAGCCTCCCACGGTGACATCTGCAGTGGACTCATGAGGCACTGAAAGTGGAACTGGTGGGTGGAGCCGTAGTGTTCTTTAATTACGGAGTGGAGGTAAACTAGTTTGCTTAGATCTGATTCCTCCAACCGTCTTTGTCTACCCACGTGGGTGTCCAACTCTTGTTGAACCAATTTAAGGTTTCAGGATTGGTCAGTAGCAAGCAAAGACCCATGTGACTGTCGCTGAGGTGGGATCGGTCCCAGCTAATACCATTGTCTGCGTGGAAAAATAAAGGCGCTTATAAATTACATACGTAAAACCTACAATCAAGGAGGCCGACCTTACACAGGAGGTAGATGCATCATGCTGCCGGCTGTCCCCGCAGATTATAGTGCAGCCTATAGTGGTCTATCAGGTGTAGTCGGTCAACAGGTCTTTTGTTATTAATTTAAATTATAGTAACTTTTAAATATAAATTTGAAAAATACAACAGTGTTCCTTAAAATTCAAGGTCTCCAAAACGATCAAACAGTTAAAAATTTATACTAATTACAAATATATATACTCCCTCCGTTCTGAATTGACCGTCCTGTTTACTATTTGGACATGTCGTTTGACTTTAATTTTTACATATAAGATAAATTAATTTTGAAAATTTAAATTTTACATATAATTCCTTACATCATAAACTATATGTTACAAATTTAGTTTATAAAATTATTTTATCTTATATGCTTAATATTGAAATGGAAAAACGTGCCATAAAGCAAACAGGACGGTCAATTCAGGACGGAGGGAGTATATCAACAAGGGTATGATTCACCGTATAAAGTTTAAAAAACACCATACAACAACAATAATACACCACAAAAAAATAATGATTCAGTATTTGTTTCTAGATTGGTATATCAAGAAAATACATGATTCATCATATAAGGTTTAAATTTGTAACATACAAATAACAATAATACACCATAACACAATAATAATACATCACAAAACAATAATAACAACACATAAAACAATAATGATTTTTTAATTGGTTCTAAAGTTTGTTATCTAATTCACCACTTGTTAGTCAATAAATCATAATCAATTTTAATGAATCATAATACCAAACTTAATGAATCATAACATCATTTTAGTATATCATCGTAAACATATAAATTTTTTTAAAAACAATAATACAACACAAAATAATAATTGATATAAAGAAAGTACATGATTTACCATATAAGGTTTAAAATACACAATAAAAATAATAATAAACACCATAAAATAATAAGAAATTTTATTGGTTCCGAAGTTTGTTATCTATTCACTATTTATTAGTTAAAGAATCGTAATATAATTTTAATAAATCATAATATTAAAAATTAATGAATTATAATATCATGTATATATTTTTTTATTTTAGATTTATATAAATTAAAATTTTTTACAAATTTTATTCTCACCAGCGCCGTGTGGTGGAAATTGCAGACCTCACAATACTCAATAGAGATATTACAGCACAGATTAATTATGGGCAAAAACTGGGGAAATTAATTGCTTCATTACCAGGCAGGTCGATTTGATGACGGTATCTACATCTCTGCCGTATGTATTTGCATGTCCCGCATCAAATTTGCTGATCAATATATCCATAAAGTCCCCCCTTCTTTTCCACCCCAGGATTCCTTCTATGCTCTTCCAACCATGACTGCGCAAAGTCATCAAGATCTTTACCCGTCTTTTTCATGAACTTCCTCCAACATCTAACCATCTAAGATAAGGAAGTGCATCAGACACAGTAAAAACCCCAGCCAAATGGAAATCTCTCAAGGCCTTAAGCAATCTATCCGCATACTCCTTCTCACTTTCCTTTCTCAATGACTTACCTATAACCACTTTCAGTATAATATTCATGCCACATTCCCAACCAATGCATCATCTCCTCAATCACTTGGTAATCTGTAGAAGAGCAACCACTACTCCTCATCTGATTTCCAACCACCCTTTATCAAACAAACCTTTAATCGCAGCCCTCACCTCATCACTCACTTTCAACTTCTTCAGCTCAACAGCCATTTCTTGGCTTGATAGAAGCTCAGCATGGCTATCTTTTTAAGATCACGCCAGTAAGGGCTAACTGGGGAGAACCCAAATATGGTGTAATTGTTGGTCAGAACCTTGAAGGCCAGCATCTGTGGACGCCCACTCAAGTCCCAATCATTGGTTAGCAAACACTCCTTAGCCATCTTCATGTCGCTAATCACCACAAATTGGCGCACCCCGAGTCTTACCCTGAAGATGGGGCCATATTTATCAGCAACCTTGCTAAGACCTTGTGAGGGGCTTCCGAGCTGACAAATAATGGGAGATGGCCGATTATAGGTAAAGAGCCTGCCTATAGAACAGAACAGGTCCTTTGCGCTGAAGGTTTAAATTGGCTTTTGGAGGAATCAATCTCCCAGGAGACAGAACAGGTCTGGCGATTGGATATAATCAAATCTCTCTCTATCGCACTTGCAATTCGCAGATGATACCTCATTTTCAGTAGCCCAAACTGTAATGAACTGCGTGCAATCAAATAGTGTATCACCCTCTTCTCAGACATGTCAGGGCTGGAGGTGAACTGGAACAAATCAGTAATGATCCCAATCAACCTATCAGCAATCCAACTTTCAGAAGCACAAGCGATTCTGGATGCGCCCTATCCAGTCTTCCGTCAATCTATCTGGGGTGCAGTATTGGCGCGAGCCCAAATTGACTCACCACCTGGAGTCCTATCCTCTCGAAGATTGAAAACTGTCTTGCTAGTTGGAAAGCTTCATCTTTATCCAAGGCAGGGAGAATCTTCTTAATTAAATCAGTGTTGTGTAGCCTCCCTCTTTATTATCTTAGCCTCTTTAAAATGCCCAAATCAGTGCTGCACCAGATTAACAAATTGCAAAGAAACTTTCTTTGGAAAAATGGTGAACACCGTGGCATCCCGTTGATCTCTTGGACCAAGCTGGCGCAACCAAAGAAACTAGGCGGACTTGGCATTGATGACCTAGAGACTAAAAATGCAACCCTATTGTTTAAATGGTGGTGGAAATTTCAAAAGGATGATGGGAAGCTATGGAAAAATGTAATTTGTTTCTATCTATGATGTTGATATCCACCTTCCTATATCAGACAACTCATGGAAGAATGTTAAACACAAAGGCTTGTGGAAGTCAATTGTCTCAATAGCAACCTGGCACCAATATTTGAGCAAGCTACTGATGGAAAGATGAAGTGGTTGCTCAGAAATGGTCAAAAGATCCGATTCTGGGCTGATTTTTGGCTAGGCGATAAACCTCTCAAACTTATCTATCCTAGATTGTTCTTGGTTAGTGATCAGAAATTCCGGACAGTAGCAGAGATAGGCTGGTGGAATGGTTGCCAATTGTTAGATTTATATATGCTTTTCATTTCTGTCCTTCCCTTATTAGGATTAGTGATCCGTTGATTAGGATTAGTGATCCGTTGCCTTTTTAGTCGTTGTGTTTAGTACCGTTAGTCTTTTATTATCTCGGTACATATATGTGAATCGGCTTCTCTTTTGAAATGCAATGCAATCAGTAGTTATTCTTTAGCGTCTTCTTTCTCACTTCTCTCTTTTCCTCTCTTCCTGCTATTTCAGATCATCTTCTCGTCGATCTCTTGCTTCTTCTGCGTTCGATGTGCACCTTAGCTTCATCGATCTGCTCCCCGCATTAGCTTCTCACTTTACATGGTATCAGAGCGGTCTCATCCCCGGTGACCTACTCTTCTCCAAAATGTCATCGATTCAAAGCTCCAGTGAACAAGACGAGAGCGTAACAGAAGATGATGAACTATCAAGAAGATGACGAACGCAGAAAGTCAAGACGCGCCGGTCGCTCCAGTTCTTCAGATCCTCTTCTTGTTGCCAATTCAGATCAACCTGGAGTATCATTGACCGCCAAGAAATTCAACGGAACAGGCTTTCTGATCTGGAAAAAAAATGGAGATCTCACTTTCTGGCTAAAAACAAAATAATGCTTGTCGATGGTTCTCTGCCGAGATCTAGGGTTCCAAAAAATCGGAGAAGAGACTGGGATCGCTGCGACGGTTTAATAAGGTCGTGGATCATCTCCAGTGTGAATCCTCCATCGTTCGACGCCTTGATGTCTCAAAATACTTCCAGTGATATGTGGAAGATGTTGTCCAGAAGGTACGATCGTTCTGATGGCACGCGGATGTTTGAACTTCAACGGGAACTGTCTCAGATCGAACAAGGCTCTTCCAACATTGTTGATTATTTCGTGCGATTGGAGAAGCTGTGGGACGACATCGCAAGCATCTCCAACATGGAACTTGCATCTGTGGCTATGGTGACAAGGTCACCAAGATGGTTGAAGATCAGAAACTTTTCCAGTTTCTATTAGGTCTACGAGAAGACTTTGTCAATATCTGTGGCAACATCTTGATGATGTCTCCTCTTCCTAGTTTGACTCAGCGTATGCTATAGTCCTTCAAGATGAAAGACAGCGCACAGCAGGTAAGACAGGTAAGGATAATGCCGAAACTTCCTTTGCTAATGCTGTTAATAAAGAAGAGCATGGTCGTAGTGATCGCTCTAAACAGCCACGGGATAGTGCTGGCAAAAGGAAACTAGGAACCTGTAGTCACTGCGGGAAGACTGGACTTCTCAAGAAGGACTGCTTTGAAATACATGGATATCCTGAATGGTGGAAAGGGCCTAAGGTGTCTACCGCAAATGCTATTCAACAGAAGGAAGGAGGTAAGCGACATGCTGCTTTTGGATGTTGAGAGACTTAATCGTCTCTGTGAATTCTTTGAACAGAGAGGATATGTTTCGGAAAAGGCAAATACAAGCGCCAACTTGAAAAATGGCTGCAACAGTTCTGATTTCGCAGGTAATATTAATTGGTAATAATTCTGTTGTTTATCAAAATTATGATAAACAGAGATGGCTGATTGACTCAGGTGCCAGTGATCACCTTGTTGGAAATGTGGATCTGTTGTGCGAAAAACAAAAACTTCCTAAGTGTCATTATGTTACTTTGCCCAATGGCAAAACAGAGGTTATTGATATTGTTGGTGCAGTACAGTTGTCCGAGGATTTTAGGTTGGAAAACGTCTTGTATGTGCCCAGTTTTAATCTTGCTCTAGTGTCCGTGAGCAAACTTGCTGGTCAAATTGATTGCCGCATTTCATTTGATAGTTCTCATGTCTATTTGCAGGGCCATACCTTGATGAGTAAGTGCCACATTGGACATAAAGAAGATGGTGTTTACATTCTGGATATACATCTTTTGAGCAGTTGCTTTAATGTTTGTAATAGTGTTCATAGAACTTCCAGTAATAGTCGTCCAAATAAGTTCTTACTTTGGCATAAGAAAATGGGGCATCCTCCTGCGAATAAGATGCTCAAGATGGGTTTGGTGAACAAAGATGATATTCCTTTGAACTTTGCTTGTGATGTATGTTTTCGTGCAAAAGGGCATCGTTTACCTTTTCCGCAATCTAATCATAGATCCAAAAACTGTTTTGACATCATTCATATTGACATTTGGGGGCCTTCTCCTCAACATAATCATGATGGTTCTAGATATTTTTTAACTATCGTTGACGATGCTAGTAGGTGTACATGGGTTATACTCATGAAATTTAAGTCCGATGCTACGCAGCACATTCAAAATTTTATCCACATGTCCGAGCGTCAATTCAACAAACAAGTCAAAATTGTTCGCTCCGACAATGCCTACGAGTTGGGGTCATCCAAACTTTTACAACAATTTTTTCAAAGCAAGGGCATTCTCCATCAAACCTCGTGTGTTTACACCCCCCCCCCCCCAACAAAACGGGGTCGTTGAACGGAAGCATCGTTATCTTTTAGAAACAGCTCGCTCTTTGTTTTTTCAATCCGGTTTGGATAAGACCTATTGGGGAGAAAGTGTTCTGATGGCTACCTATCTCATCAATCGCATGTCCTCTACATTAAATGGATTATCTCCCTATGAGTTCCTCCTTGGTATTGTTCCATGGCTGGACATCATCAAAACTTTCGGTTGTTTGGCCTATCACACCGGCCCTCACTCTCATCATTCAAAATTTGATGATCGTAGCTCTAAAGTTGTCTATGTTGGGCCTGGAATATGCAAGAAGGGTCATAGGTTGCTCCTTCTCGATACACAAGAGATTATTACAAGTAGAGATGTTATATTTTACGAAACTATTTTTCCTTTACAGGTTGCTGAGGATAATCTCGAAGATACTGCAGATACCTTCCCTGTTGTTTTCGATAATGATGATGATGCATCCTTATCATATCCGGTTGATGATAACAAAGTTCATAAAAATTGCCGCCCTGTTGATAATGCTTCTGCGTCAAATCCTGACGATACTACAAATTCCCACGTTGACATACATGAACAGCCGGCTACCTGTGATGCTTCCACCTCAGAAGATGTTTTTCCTGAAGGTCAACAAGACCAAACAGATGTCTGCAACACTTTTGATGATTCTGACACTGGTGTGGTGAGGATGAACGTGGACGATGCTACTGTCATTATACCTTCATCCAACCCCGACAAAAACATTCGTCGATCCACTCGTGACAGATATCCTCCAGCGAGACTCCAGGACTACGAATGCCACCATGCTTCTACAGATTGCTTTTCTAAAATTTTGGCTACTAGGCTTCATTTTTCTCACACCAATTATATACCCAACATTAATTCTTTGACTGATCTAACCCCTTCTAATATTTTCTGTGCTTAGGCCACGCATGAATGCCCGACAGAACCTTCTTCTTATCAGATTGCTTCTCAATATCCAGAGTGGCGCGAAGCTATGAACACCGAGTTACACGCCTTGCAAGACAATAATACATGGACTATTGTCAAGCTTCCAAAAGAAAAAAGGTGCATAACTTGCAGATGGGTATATCGGGTCAAATATAAATCCAATGGAGATATAGAAAGATATAAAGCCCGTCTCGTCATTCGTGGTTTTAATCAAAAACAAGGGGAAGACTTTCACGAGACTTTCTCTCCCGTTGTCAAAATGACCACAGTCCGGGCCCTCGTTAGTGTTGCCATTAAACGTCAATGGTTATTGCATCAACTCGACGTTAACAACGCCTTCATCCATGGCGATCTTCACGAGGAAATCTACATGAAAATTCCCGATGGTCTTTACATTTCCACCAAAGGCATGGTTTGCAAGTTGCAAAAATCTTTGTACGGGTTGAAACAAGCATCTTGGCAGTGGTTGCAGAGTGTTATTTCTGAGTGGTTTAGAACAGGTGTAATTTACATAAAAGAAAGAAATTAAAAACTCAAATTATAAACGTCGGGCTGCAAACAATTCCCGGTCGTAGTAGTATAACGAGTGTCGTATCCACAGGGAGATTGTTCAATTTACCCTAGTCTTGGTAGTTACTTAAAAACTGTAAAAAGGGGTTTAGCCGGAGGCAAGCTTGATTTGTTGTTAAATTAATACAGAAATAATAAAAACAGTTAAAAGGTGAATTAAGTGATGTGATGGAAAAATGTATCCTAGGATAGCGGGGGAATTTCCTAAATTACTTAAACATATTTATAACCTTGTTCAATTATTTATTGCCTATTAGAGTTAATAATTGTCAGTTACGAACTCTTAATAAAAGCCTTAATATTTTCCTGCTCAGTCCGGAGTGTAAATATCAAGATTAATTCCTTTGTGGTACCTAGACTATCTCAAAATCATATGTTGATATTACCAAATAAATGCAGTCGTTTGTCGCGCAAAGCATTTAGCAATATTAGTTGAAAGGAATTAAAACAAGTTAAATGAGAGAAACAGGTGATAAATATTAATTACGTAATATTAGAATCAAACCCCCATCCTAGGATACAAATGAAAATTACTCAGACATTAACGGAGATAAGAAGATTACACAGATAGATTTTGACATTAATTCAGAGGAAGAACTGGTCTGTTCTCCTCTCACTGCTCTTCTATTTCTTTTGTTACTGCGTGAGTGTGGAATGATGTGGTGATACGGGAGGAAATATAAGTGGAAGCGAATGGGTGAGTGTGGTGTGGTTTCTTCAGACTCCCGTGTGGTGTGTGTGTTATGCAGTTAAGGTGGTGGGTTTATATAGAGGTTGGATCCGTACGAATTTGATTGCAGATGAAGAAGAGCATTGATTGCTTCCTTCATTGATTGCAGGGGACAGAGCGTGTGCAGAGTAGATGGATAAGTTGCGGGCGAGTCGGGCGAGTTGCAGACGACGACGGGCGGAAGAAGATACTGGTCGCGACTGATAATTAGTCACGGTTATTGGTGTCCGCCTGGTAGTACCGCCCAATAAGTGGCGGTAACTCCTGTGTTGTCCGCGAGATTAAGAGGCGGTAGCCTCTATGTGACCGCGAGGCGGTTGCCTGTGTGGTGACCGCGAGTTAAGAGGCGGTAGCCTCTGTGTCGACCGCGAGTATGCCTGACCGCGAGGCGGTGCTGTGTCACGTCCGCCTCCTTAACCGCCCGTTAAGAGGCGGTTGCCTCAGCCTTGTCCGCCTGGCGGTTGTCCGTGTGACGTCCGCCACTTAGGGGGCGGTTGCACAGTCCACCGCGTGACTCTCGCGTGACTCTGTTTGACCGGCTCTACATTCTTCGTTATAAGTCCGTTTTCTGAGCCGTTTGCGTCTATGCGTTTGTCTCTTAATCTACTTCACTCCCAGCTTGGTTTTCCTCATGTTAAACCAATAAATTTGTGAGATAAACAATAAAACATAAACTAGAGGAAAACTAACCGAAGTGGAGAAATGAGCAAGAAAAGTGCTAATATTATATATGAAATACACCTATAAATCATGCTCATTTGGACACTTATCACACCCCCACACTTATCTTTTTGCTTGTCCTCAAGCAAAACTACGTACCCTAAGTAGGGAATGCTCAATATTAACAAATATTATTATGAAGGGTAGGATAAAGAACTCAATAGTACATGATCTTAAACTTTTTAGAGGAGTGTGATCCATCACCTACTGGTGGCATAGGTGTACTCAGGGCAAAAATAAAAATTAGAGTTTCGGGGTATGATCCGGAGTACTTCAATGCTTCTTGATTTAAGGTGACTTTGAGAACTTTTACCATGGCCAACTTCTCTCAAGAATGGGCATTGAGGAGAAAACAAAAGGAAAAATAGATTTATGCATTTGTTTCACTTTTGCATAGAGATGAGAAGATAATATGTAGGCATCAAGCCCTTTGTATTTAAGAACACTCAACTCTCTTGTTGGTTACCAATGGTGTCTCACAAGTCCCTTATTTATTTTATTTTTTCCTTTTTGACAGAGAAGCACCCCTTAGCAATCCCTAAGAAAGAAGACAGAAAGAACCCCTGAGTAATAAAAATCCAACCATTTCAGATCATTTGGTCACACCGCATAAAAATGCTCCTCAAAAGTAATCAAAATTTTAAAATTTGTACATTTATACCATTTATCCCACAATTCATAACAATATTTATTCCTAAAGAGAACAACCCACATAAAAAGGGTCCGCGATATTGAATTTGAACAAACGCAAGATAAGCAGAGAGATTAAGCATTTAAGCATAAAATGTCACCGAAAAGGGCACACTCCCCCACACTTAAATTGAACAATGTCCTCATTGTTCACCAGAAAAACAAGGGAAATTCAGAAGCCTTTTCGGTAAGTAGATAAAATAGAGAGAACACGAAGCTCACGAATATTCATTTAAGCATATAAACTCTCCTCTGCAATTTTATTTAAATAGCAATTAAAGAAACTGGTACTCCCCTGATTTTATTTTTGCTAGCGTGTTTTGGACTTCCCCCACACTTGAGCTTCAGCCTCAAGTAGCGTAGCTTGGTTGCGGTGTAGACATGAAATTGCACCTGCATAAAACACTAGAAGCAACCATACTATAAACGGGGTTAAAAGTTAGCAAAAATAAAATTGAAGGGAATCTGAAAATTAAAACAGCATAAAAGCATATAAAAGATAAGTTCGTCCGGGTTGCCTCCCGGAAAGCTGCCCTTCTTTAACGTCTTTAGCTAGACGCTTTTTCGTTAGATCGATCATGGGGGGTGGTTATGAGGAGTAGATCCAAAGCATGACTCGATGGTTTTTTTGAGAGTCCACCTGGATGCATGTTTTCTTTTCTTATCCCGCTCTTCGTCCGGGATTGGTGGTGGTATCTCTGTGATAGACATGCCGTCTGGAAGGGTATAAACAGAAGTGGGGATGATGATGATTGAGTATCCCTCACGAACTTGAGATCTTTGGATTTGCTATCTGGAGATCTTCCTGATGCAAACTCCAGCTTTTCGTTGTATGCTTGAAGGGTGATTTTCCCCTGGGCTACCCAAATGTGCACATCGGCTGTGGCAAGGAATGGTCGTCCAAGGATGAGAGGTGTAGTGGAGTTCTCTTCGATGTCTAGAATGACAAAATCGCATGGGAAGTATAAGTGCTCCACTTTAATGATAACATCCTCCACCACTCCGCTTGGGTATGTTACCGAACCATCTGCCAGTTGCAGGGTCATCTTAGTCTTTTTCATCTCTCCAATTCCCAGCTTTTTGAAAGTGGAGAGGGGCATCAAATTGATGGAGGCACCCAGATCGCATAGGGAGTATGGAAACGAGGTGCTACCAATTGTGACTGGAATAGTGAAGCTGCCCGGATCATTGCATTTTGATGGTAGTGGTTTTTGTAGAGTAGCTGAGCAAGCTACATTGAGAGGTACCGTACCGACTTCGGCCAGTTTAGTTTTGTTGGATATGAGGTGTTTGAGGAATTTGGCATAGTTTGGCATTTTGGCAATGAGGTCTACAAACTGTATGTTGACGTTTAGCTGCTTCAGCATTGCCAGAAACTTACCATATTCATTATCCAATTTCTGCTTCTGGAGTCGGCGAGGAAATGGTATAGGCGGTTCTTGTGAAGGAGGTTCTGAAGCTGGTGGAATAGTGAGGACGCTTGGAGATGTCTTTTCTGCTGGGAACTCAGCTTTTCTTCACTATCCTCTTTGGATTCTTCTGATTGTTGCGGGATGTGAATCTCGTCGGTTTTCTTACCGCTTCTCAAGGTTATCGCCTTAACCTCTTCTTCTTCTTCAAATTCGAGCTTTCTTTTCATAACCCTACCAAGTTCTCAAGGTAGGTATTCTCAGATTGAATGCGATTTTATAGACTTTGGCGGTGCTTTCAAGTTCAGCTACATTCCTTTTGGAAGTTCAATTGCTACAACCCACTCTTGGAGGGAAGGGTGTAGTTCTGGAACTTTAGCTGTTTTAGCCACCTCCGTCTTTTCTTCATCGTGCTCCTTCACATAGATGCACTTGGCTTGCTCTCTTGGATTTGGTTCATTTTGGCTGGGGAGAGCCCCTGGCGGTCTTCGAGCAAGATGTTCTGCAAGTTGATTGAATTTTCCTTCGATTTTCTGGTTGAAGGCTTCTTGTGCAGAGAGCTGGTTCTGAGTTATGGACATGAATCCCTTCATCATCTCTTTGAGTTCTGCGTTTGGATCAGAAGAGGATGAGATGGTGTTGTTGTTGTTGTTGTTGTTGTTGGAAACCTGGAGGGGCACCTTGTGCTCTATAACCCATATTAGAGTTTGGTTGGGGTCGGTTCCCCTGATAGGCATTGGAATTGTTGTTCTGCCCTCCTTGGTTTTGATCATTATTTTTCCATGAGAAATTCGGGTGATTTCTCCATGGATAGTTGTTGTTGAAGTTGTTGTGTTATAGGGTTACCGGGACGGTTTCCTATGAATTGCATCCTCGTACTGGTCCTTTACCTTCGCACTGATGAGTTTCATGAGGACGGCGCATATGACACATCCTTCTGTAGGTGGACTGGTGGTGAACTTGTAGGTGGGGAAGCTATTGTCTTACAATTTCGTTCTGTGATGTTGTTAGCTTTTCCACCATCTTTGCAAGGGACGAGATCTGAGCGATAAATGATCTGTAGGCTCAACATGGAGTAGGCCTGCTGCTCGTGGCGTTTCCCTTTGGATCTCGTCCACTGTCTGTATTGCTCGTCATGGTTTCGAAGATCCATTCCTTCTTTAGGAGATTTCATCATGAAACTTCCTCCTGCAGAGGAATTGACGAGTAGTCGGTTCCCATCATCCAGACCGTTGAAGAATGACAGGCAGAGGGATTGATCGTCAAGACCATGGTGGGAACATTTCATTAGCATATCTTTGAATCTGTCCCATGCGTCGTACAACGTTTCTCCCGGCTCCTGACAGAAAGTGTTGATTTCACCGATCAATTGCCTCGTTCTACTGGTTGGGTAGTATTTGGCAAGGAATTTTTGGGCCATTTGAAGCCATGTGGTGATTGATCGGGAGGGAAGGCTTCGGTACCACCGGTTTGCTGAATCCGACAACGAGTGAGGAAATAGTTGTAGACGGATTCTTTCTTTGACGTTGCCGGTTTGACTAAAGGAATTGCAGAAGTCTAGGAAGAGACTCAGATGATTTGGGGCTTCATCTGGGTTCGCTCCACTAAACTTGCCTAGATCCCGGACGGCGGTGATGTAGTGGGTTTTGAAAACCCATCGTCCGGCTTCTTCTGGTGTTAGTTCGGGGAGAACTATAGCTGATGCTCTTCCTTCGGTGTTAGGTTGGTGATAATCAGATAGGGCACGGTGTTCTGGTTGAATTGCATGGTCATTTCATTTATAACTTCGTTATTGGCCATGGCTTGGTTTCTCAGGTTTCTCTGTGCTTGAAATAAAGTACGCTCGGGTTCGGGGCTCGGACTGATTGGTGGAGAGCCTCGGGTTCGAGTTGGCATGCACAGAAGATAACTTGTGGTTTGTCAGAAGCTGCAAAATTAGTTAGTAAATAAAATAAGAAAGACAGAAATATTGGTTAGGCTGATAAACGTTAGGAGTTAGTATACTGGAAATTATAAGTTAGTAGTTAGACAATGGAAAGAAATGTTAAGGACAATGGAAATGAAATGTTAAGGACAATGGAAAGAAATGTTAAGGACAATGGAAAGAAATGACAGGAAATTTAAAGTTAGTAGTTAGAGACAATGGAAAGAAAGGACAATGGAACGAAATGACAATGGAACGAAATGACAATAATATTAAGATGTTAGGAGTTAGATGTCCAAAGTCCGAAGTCAAATGTCCAAGTCAGGTCAGAAGTCCGATGTCCAATTCAGATTATAAGTCCGATGTCCAAGGTTAGATTATTAACAAGATAATATTGACAGTTTATTATAATAAAACAGGTGAACTACCGGAAACTAGGGAAATTGATGGAATCAATCTCCCCGGCAACGGCGCCAATTTGCAGAGTGTTATTTCTGAGTGGTTTAGAACAGGTGTAATTTACATAAAAGAAAGAAATTAAAAACTCAAATTATAAACGTCGGGCTGCAAACAATTCCCGGTCGTAGTAGTATAACGAGTGTCGTATCCACAGGGAGATTGTTCAATTTACCCTAGTCTTGGTAGTTACTTAAAAACTGTAAAAAGGGGTTTAGCCGGAGGCAAGCTTGATTTGTTGTTAAATTAATACAGAAATAATAAAAACAGTTAAAAGGTGAATTAAGTGATGTGATGGAAAAATGTATCCTAGGATAGCGGGGGAATTTCCTAAATTACTTAAACAATTTATAACCTTGTTCAATTATTTATTGCCTATTAGAGTTAATAATTGTCAGTTACGAACTCTTAATAAAAGCCTTAATATTTTCCTGCTCAGTCCGGAGTGTAAATATCAAGATTAATTCCTTTGTGGTACCTAGACTATCTCAAAATCATATGTTGATATTACCAAATAAATGCAGTCGTTTGTCGCGCAAAGCATTTAGCAATATTAGTTGAAAGGAATTAAAAAAAGTTAAATGAGAGAAACAGGTGATAAATATTAATTACGTAATATTAGAAATCAAACCCCCATCCTAGGATACAAATGAAAATTACTCAGACATTAACGGAGATAAGAAGATTACACAGATAGATTTTGACATTAATTCAGAGGAAGAACTGGTCTGTTCTCCTCTCACTGCTGTTCTTCTATTTCCTTTGTTACTGCGTGAGTGTGGAATGATGTGGTGATACGGGAGGAAATATAAGTGGAAGCGAATGGGTGAGTGTGGTGAATGGTTTCTTCAGACTCCCGTCGTGCGTGTGTGTGGTTATGCAGTTAAGGTGGTGGGTTTATATAGAGGTTGGATCCGTACGATTTGATTGCAGATGAAGAAGAGCATTGATTGCTTCCTTCATTGATTGCAGGGGACAGAGCGTGTGCAGAGTAGATGGATAAGTTGCGGGCGAGTCGGGCGAGTTGCAGACGACGACGGCGCGAAGAAGATACTGGTCGCGACTGATAATTAGTCACGGTTATTGGTGTCCGCCTGGTGTACCGCCCAATAAGTGGCGGTAACTCCTGTGTTGTCCGCGAGCTTAAGAGGCGGTAGCCTCTATGTGACCGCGAGGCGGTTGCCAGTGGTGACCGCGAGTTAAGAGGCGGTAGCCTCTGTGTCGACCGCGAGGCGTGCTAGGCGTGCCTCACGTCCGCCTCCTTAACCGCCCGTTAAGAGGCGGTTGCCTCAGCCTGTCCGCCTGGCGGTTGTCCGTGTGACGTCCGCCACTTAGGGGGCGGTTGCACAGTCCACGCGTGACTCTCGCGTGACTCTGTTTGACCGGCTCTACATTCTTCGTTATAAGTCCGTTTTCTGAGCCGTTTGCGTCTATGCGTTTGTCTCTTAATCTACTTCACTCCCAGCTTGGTTTTCCTCATGTTAAACCAATAAATTTGTGAGATAAACAATAAAACATAAACTAGAGGAAAACTAACCGAAGTGGAGAAATGAGCAAGAAAAGTGCTAATATTATATATGAAATACACCTATAAACACGCTCATTTGGACACTTATCAGTGGTACGCCAAGCTGTCCACCATTTTACAACAGCTCGGTGACAAGGACAAGAATATGACGAAGGCAAGAGGGTCAAAGCAGTCCAGGCCACAGATCCCGATCCGGACCCCGGACCCCCTTCAGGACCTTGTTCGGGCTCCAGTTTGGGCACCAAACATGTTCCGGCCCGCATTCTATAATCGGATCCCGTATTCCGGCTCCGCACTCTATGACCGGGACCCATATTCCGGCCCCATACTCCATGACCGGATCCCGCATCCTACACTCAGAGGCCGGAAGGCTTTATAAGGAAAGAAGTGCCAAAACTAGAAGGCTGGCTCCAATGAAGTAATACCACATGTACAAAGATTAAGAGATAGGCCTCACTCTTGAAAGTCTATAAATAGAGGTGGGAGGCTCATTTGTAAGGACAACATTATTAGAGGTGAGAGAAAACACTATAAAGCTCTCTAAGGTTGTAATATCAAAGAAAGGAATAAGGATCTCGATGTTCTATTCGCTTGTGAGTTGAGAGGAACAATTATGTATTTTCATTTGGCGCCGTCTGTGGGAAACAAACTGCAAGAAAGCAACCACGATCCAATCAAGCCACGGTTTCGATTCACGATTCTATTCATTGCTTCGGTGTAGAGAAAGCTACGATGAATTCGGCGTGATGAAAGCCACGAAGGGATATCACAAGCAGGTCAATAAATAGGGGAAATGCGTGAGAAGGTGGAACAGAAACAATCACGCTGAACTGGCGTACGAGCAATTGGGAATTCTATCCAAATCGGCCATTCTCAACAGCATAATCTAAGCGTTCAATTCTCCTGACGATCGGCGTGATACCGGCCTCAATCGGACGCCAGTACTCGATTAGTTCTGAAATCGTCAAACATTATGAATTATTCTCCAGTTAATTATGGAAGTAAGAGCCTCAAATCCGATTCCAACGGCGAGTTAGACTTCGGCTTTGGCTCAACCCGTGGGAGAAGGATGATGATTTTCGGTTGAATCAAGAATTGAAGAAGTAACAGGAAGCAGAAGGAATCAAGAGCATAAATGTAGCGAAATAACCTTCAGCCGCTAAGGCTTCGAAGAGATGTTTCAGCTCATTAGTGAAGAATGGATCTAGATCCCGAAGTCAGCCTCAGATGAATTTCAAAGATGGAACAAGTAGTTGAAATTCCACCAAAAAGTGAAGTCAAAATCCATATTGGAAGCCTAGATCGAGAATCACAGACTGCCAGCGGAAGAAGAGAATTGCGCCAGATAGGGAAAACCTCAATCTCGAGCAGTGAAGGAACATAAGGAAGAGTCTCAGGCGTATCAGAATCAAGCAGACCCGAAGAACATCGTCGACTCTAATAAAGTCCTATCTACATGAAGATTGGATTTTCGCATCTAAAGAAATTAAATCGGGCGCTAAAACTCTAAAAAACTCTCTGCCCGTCTTTACGAACATTATATCTTAAACATTCTTTGCTCAAATCTTTAAGTCATTACTTGCTAATATTTCAATCAGATTCTCAAATCAAGTTCCAGCAGAAGTGTAAAGAGGCAATAAACGAGAAACAGGGAAGATTGTCTGGAGCCAAGTAAATCGAAGTTAAGAGGCCAGAGCTTAGCCAAAGCAATGCTCAACAAAGTACGCATGATGCCCCCTGTGCTTCGACGGTTTCGAAGAAGGAGAGTGGACGCCGGTCGAATTCAAGCTTTAAGTCAAAACAAATGAGATCGGAACAAATTCCGGTCGATGTTACAGACCAACAAATGCGCAATGCTTCAAAGATCGGCGTCGACATCGACATATCTCATCTCTCGGACGCAACGACTGACCGGAACGGAGTTTTCCCTCTAATCCAAGATCGTCCTGGAAGCAGTTGGAGTTAATATCTTCTTTTGAAAATTAAAGAAGGGTCCATACAAAATTAATCTGGGTACAGGCCGCAATTCTGGCTCCCGGGAGGTGCTTCCAAGTAACCAGGCGACCTGGGGGCTTTCTTAATGACCGGGCGGCCTTTCATTCAACGACCAGGAGACTTTCCTCACAACCGGGCGATGTTCCGAAGAAGCTGGGTAACCAAGAAATATCTCAATTCGGCCGAAAGACGTCAGCCGGAAGGCATGTTAAACAACCAACAGATAAGGGAGGAAGATGTGTTCGCCAGCTTCAACGAATTTATCTCCCGGGATTTCGGCGTTGTTCATCCAGGCGCCACTTTCGATTCGGACCCGGCCGCAGTATCACAACTCAAAGTCTCGGCGCCACCTTCAAATTCAGGGCTGGGCACAAGTAACTCAGTGGCCAAGGGTTGACCAGGTGATTCCCTGACCAGGGCGATATATGCGGTAGATCCAAAACCAGACAGATAGATCAATGATGAAATAAACGTCGCGGCTATGCACCGACAATCAATCAAAACAGAGACTCCAAAGTTGGTGTTATCAAGAAGCCAATCGCGAGGCCTGCGGCAAGAAGTTACTTCAACTAAATCAGAGGTTAAGGAGTAGAAAATTTCACGTCAATCGACATCAACTTGTTTGAAACCAGGAGATGATGACCGGAAGCCCATGACCGGAAGTCCATGCCGGAAGGCAGCTCGACTTTCTTGACCGCATCTCAGTCCATGTCCGGAAGCCCATGACCGGAAGTCCATGCCGGAAGGCAGTTCAACTTCCTTGACTGCATCTTAATCCATGACCAGAGCGTGACCGGAAGACATTTCGACTTCCTTAAGTACAAGGCTATCCTCGATTCAAAACCAACGACGTTTTCCGTCAAGACCAATCTGAGATCTCAAATTCAGGCCCAGGCGTAAGTTCTCCAAGATGCGAATCCCTTGAAGATGAAACCGTGATCGGACGACAACGACGACAAAACCAAAAGAAGGAACGTCCGAAGCTAAAGATAAGTTCATCGATCTTGAAATACTACAATATAATATCCATGACTTAGCAAACCTGATTATCCTGATTATCTCTGATGTTAACACTGCTTATGAAGCTTCGATTGTGGATTGCCCAAATTGAAGAATTATTTTGGTCTCTGTCTTTATTATGTAGCTGTCTTTGTTTCAAATTCTGTTGGAATGTGCAATAATTGCTTCTGATTGATTAATGATGAAGCTCAGCGACCAAATACGTACATATGTTCTTATTACTACTATGAGAACTTTTAATCGGTATATGCCTTTTTTATAAGACAAAACGTTGTCTATATTCTGATCTATTTGGGTTTAATTTTGTGAAATTCATTTTTGAACAATGCAAATTGAGGGTAGCCCTCTTAGCTGCTTCCGGTATGTTGTGATTAACATGCGTTAAAAGTTTGCAAAACAAAACCTGTTTCACAATTCAAACATGTATGGAATTCTAGATGGGAACCTGGTGTGAATGTTCATGCTTTCTGCACTTTAATGCTTTATTCGTAATACCTTTGAACTTCCAAACCGTCAACAGAATTTTTTACAGCAGCTTTTTAATCTATTTTAAACCCATTATAATGATGAGTTGATCAAACGATAATGATGCAGGCATTGAGCTTTAGCCTCTTAAAAAAACTGACGTGCGAAGTCCAATCATGATTGGTTTTGCGAAGCTTAATTTATATCTGTTTAAGCGTGAGCACCTTGTTGAAATTTATATAGAAAGTCACAAGCACACCTCTTTGCTGTACTTCAGTTTTTAAAGAGTGCTTCAGTTTTTTACCTCTTGCTACGCCTCCTTGGGAACACGATTAAACCCATTTGTGTTTTGCTTTTAAATTACGAACTAATGCACACACTCTCGTTTCAGATTTTACTTCAAATTGTTTTACATTTCTGGTTATTTCTACTGCTTCAATTAAGCTTCTGTTTCAGCACTTGTAACATTTCTAGTAATACAGTATAAATTTACAGATGATCTTGATTCTGGTCTTCGTGTTTTTTAGCAGATCAACTCCTCCAGGATATGTACACATTTTTTGCTACTTCGCTCCTTTTTTTTAGATTCCTCCAGCAAAAAATAAATGATATCCTTGCTTCAGTTACTTGCTTCAGTTTCCTTGCTTCTGTTTCTATTGCTGACCTGATATGAATCCTTGTGTTAATCCGCACTGCTTTAAATTACGCAAGATTGAAATTTGGGAAACCGGCGAATATTCTGTTCAAATTGAACAAGATTGTTTTCTGTTCTCTAGTTTTACGATACTAACTTGCTCATTGCCTGAAGCTTTTCCCTGAACATTAAAAGCATGAGCTGGCTTGAGAAGGCATCAGCACAGCAACAGTGATATAAAATATTCTGTCGTTTACATCTACTGAGAGCAGTACTCAATCTCTGTTTTGACGCTGAAATTTGCCTAAAGAAATAAACTATCAGCAGCTTAAATCCTTGAATGGTTATATCTTCATCTGTCTGTGTCAAAAAATCCTGCTCTGAAATTATGAAACTCATGCATTTTGGATTACAACCTGTACTGTTGGTGATGAGTTTGTTCCGGCAGTTGGTGTATCTTAGAGTAATGCCGCACTTCGGTTCTGTTTATAAGCTCTTGTAAGACTATACTGAGTCCAATTTTGCTAGAATCAACGGGCCTTGTTTAGGTCTACTAGAAAAAAGGGGGAAATATACGGTGATGAAAGTAAACTGTTTTTATTCTCAACATTATCGTTATTAATCACCTGACATACAGTTCTCTGTGGCTCATAACTGTTAATTTGATGGTTGTGCAGAAGATTCAAATGTTTAAACTTGATCTGTGTTGTAGCATAATTGTAGTTGGCTTCCTAGGTTGCTTCTGATTTCTGTTTGAAAATTTCTGAAATAAACGTTTTCGCTATGATACTTGGAGTGAATTTACACCCGTTTATTCGGTTCCGGATGCTCAACTTTGCTGGTAGTGCATACTTCATCTTGAGGTGACATGTTCCCATGTATTAAATCTGCCGCAACCACTGTACACATCTGTTTTGAACCACACTATGGAGATCCACATACACCTTTGCTAAAATGGCTGGTAGCCTATGAAAGCGCCCGAGAGCAAGCATTTAAAAATGCAGATCAGACTTAGATGCGAACTCAAGCTCGCAGAAGCTCTGGTAATGTAACATTGCAAGTTGTAACTTAAGGTAACTTTACTAACTCATCTCTTGTCGAAACTCTGGTAGCAGAAAGGCTGAACTAGTGGGAAAATAGCAAAAATTGAATCATCGATCTAAACCATTTTTTACAATGCTGGAGGAACATACTCTCTTCTACTTTTAATTGTCTCTTTCAAAGCTTCACTAAGTGTCCGTTGATGACCAGAAATCATAGCGCGAAAAAGACACAATCTCTAAGTTGCCTCAATTACGCTGATAGGAAAATACAGTCCACATGTTGTTGTTTGCTTTGCTGTGGGTCTGTCTTGCTTAAATTTGTCTGGATCACTTCAACTTTATGAAAATCAAAAAACCAATGTGCAGAAGGTAGATCATTTCTGTATTATCTGATTAAGGTTTTACTGGTTGGCTGCTGTCTGATTCCTCATGTTTGACACATGAATGCTGATGCAGCATCAAATCAATTTCTGCGATTTATAGCAAAATACTTCAGTGATTTTAGAAATTTCCAAGTTTTAATTCATTTCTGCATCTAGCACATGCTGCAATCGCTTCTGACTAATTAATTAAGCAGGCTCAGCAGTCACAAGCGGTACCACTTAAGTTACTCATTTTAACTTGCCACTTCTGATTATGCTTCTTCTGTGGGTTCTTGGATCAAACTTTGGGTGTCTGTTTCAAGAACAAGTTTATTCCCTGCATGATATGCATTATCTGGAGTATTTTAAAATCTCAGCAGCCAGGCTACGCAAAAGTTGCTCATTCTACACAAAAATCTGTGCTACTGCGTCAATCATGAAAACGTATTGTGTAATCTGTTTCGGCACGGTTTAAATTTATTATTACACTTCTCTGTATATCCCATTCTGATATGAGTAACTGCAGGCACTTAGTGACATCATCATTAACATAAGGCACAAATGCACAAAGATGATTAAGCAGTAAGCCTGCCATCTTAGCATTCCGGCTAAAAGGGTGAAGGCTCGCGACAAACAGAATCACACGGGAGGCAAGCTAAAATTCTTTCAGAAGTGAGTTTTGGGAGATAGTGGAGCCACGAAACAGTCCGCGCGTGAACAGACACCACTGGCAAAGCAAAATGAAGAAGGGATGATAAACTCTACAGACAGCTGAGGACGCAAATCGCTAAGATAAGTCCATTAATCTTAAAACTCAGAGGACATTTACGATATTGATGTGTTTGAAAGGTGCTGCTTCTTTTAAATACCATAGCAAAGCTTTGTCTGCTTGACATCTCGAGTAATGCTCATACTCATTTGTTTTCTACTGTCACTTTCTACTGGTTGTGCAAACTCCAATGCCTGAAATCTGAGAGTATGCAAAGAATTTGATGAAAAAGTTGAAAGACAACTAATGTGTTATTTCAATTAGATCAGCAGTAAAATTCTTCTGATTAAGGCTTTGACCTTTTCTTGCTTCTGGATTATAGCTGATCGATGCTACAATATTACTTTGCTTTTTGCATATACTGTCGCACTTAAAAGAAATAAATGCAGAGCTTCAATCTACTGCTTTTCTTATATAATTATACTGTCTTCAGATGCATCCTACCTGAATTACAATGCTAGTGTCTCGTTTGAGTTGATTATTTAGTACTAAGGTCGGCCTGACTCTTTTCAAGCATAAGCCATCTTTGCTGCAATCTGGTAGGTCTGTCACGACACTTTTCAAAACACGAAACATCAACTTTAGGCTCTTTTTCTTTTAATCTCATCATATGCTCATCTGCTGTTGTTTTTTGCTGCTCAAAATGCTCCATATTGAGAATAAACATTTCGTACTGAACAAAAACACAAACAGAACCTCTCATCTGCTTCATTTCATTAAAGTAGTTGTTGTGTTATGTTTCTCACACATTTCAATACAACCAAAATCTGTTGCTACTGCACAAAAGAATTGAGCATGAAGTATACTACTGTGCATATTTGTTTTGAGGCTCCACATAGCTTCCTGTTCTTGTTTTCAGAGGTTTAGTCAAACATAGGCTAGAAACATTCATATTCAGGATTGCATATTCAATATATCTTCTGTCAGGTATCATAAGCTGTTTTGTTGCCTCTGTTTGCTTTTGATCAATGATTGTGTATTTCATGGATGATCTTAGAGGCCATTTACTATTTATTTTTACAAGTTTCCATCAAAGGAGAGATGATTCATACTGTTACTTCAGTACGCATGTTAACTAGAGTAATAATTTGTTTGATTGTTTAAAAGCAACAAGTGCAAGCTCCTCTTACAGGTTTTTTATCTTAAAACTATATCATCCTCTCCCTGTCTTTTATGCAAGGTGTTGCGCATTCATAATCAGATTCTAATGCCTTATTGCTCTGATGGTTGTGACTGCTTCTGTTTAACTTTTTAAGCCTTGAACTGTTACTGGTAAAGCAATACAGTCCTTTACTTGCTGCTGCGTGAGCACTCGGATGGTATAAATTTTCTGCAGCTTAGCATCCGGAATTGTGCTATCCTTTTACACCTCATTCCGAGATTTATGCCTAAAAAGCTTCTGGTTGCTTCTTTTGTCTGCTGGTAAAGCGCAGTTCGTGTTAGCTATCAAATCTGATTGAAAAACTGAGTAAGGTTTCCTTCCTTTGCTGCTGGTCATACTTCTGCATTCTCAGCAATTATGCAGCAATGTTATAGCTTTATTATGCCATTACTCTTTATAGACAAAGGTGCATAACCTGATTGAAAACCAACCTAAAATTTTGGGATAGCTATAATTAGTTTAACTTGATTTCTGCCACATGCTCAGTTATTAAGTCATGAATCTTTGCCGATTAAACGGGCAAAATAATGGACTCAACCCTCAAACTGCTTGTGATGCGCTACCTTAAATGAGCATGATTACCAGCAGTTCTTTGAATGTATACTTTATCTTATTGCTCAGAAAATCTGCTCCTAGTTTGCTTCGAGATTAAGTCCAGCTTTTACCCAGATTGACTATGTTTTAAGTATTCTTGCTGCCGCAATTACTGAACAATTATGGTCTGTCTGAACTAAAATTAGTGCAGTGCACACCTTTAATTACTGTCGTTTCTGTTATTCTGCACTTTTTGAGCTGTCGTACAACAATCTTTTTGCTGCTGTTTGCTAATCTAAAACGCACTGGTGCTATATTTCTACACTCTGAAATTAATCTATTATGAGCTGGCAAGCGGTTCATATCTGCTACAGTTTTGCGAGACTTTGTGCTACCTCTTAAAACACGACAAGACCTGCTTGAAAGTGGCCAATCTCTTAAAAACACTCGCACATCATTCTGTTTTATTACATCATGATATTGCTGTTGAAATCCAACTTAAGGAAACAAAATACCTTGCTTACTCCTGTCATGCTTCTTGGGATAATATGTTCATAACTCACCCACTTGTCTTGCTCTTCCCGGGCACTATGTCACGAATATTGAGCTGCTGCATAGACAGTGTTTAGGCTAATCTATTGCCAATGTTTTCAGCTGGCAAACGGGCATGATGAGAATGGTTGAAACTCATAAAACCACCTTGAGTATTTTGGTGATAGAATGCTTCGTTCAGCGTTAACTAAATGCATGATTCTAAATGTATCCTATTATTACATGAGTCTATTGAGCTTGACCTTGATTTATGCTCAAATACAAACTGATTTGATATCTTAAAATATTTATCATATGCAACATGTCCTACTCTGCCTCAGGAGAGCTAACAAGGTCTTCAAAGAAAGTGCAGGTACTTTTTACCAGGGGACTGATCACCCCCTGAAGTATTCAAAGAAAGCACCGGCCAACGAGCCGCAGACTATCATGCCTTGAAAGTAATACCTACCCATGGACTTTCTGCAATAGATTTGCATATCCATGGTGAAAAGCAACACCTACAGGCTATCATGCCTTGAAAGTAATACCTACCCATGGACTTTCTGCAATAGATTTGCATATCCATGGTGAAAAGCAACACCTACAGGCTATCATGCCTTGAAAGTAATACCCTCCCATGGACTTTCTGCAATAGATTTTCATATCCATGGTGAATCGGGCCAACCAAGAAAAACCCATCTCTGGACCCATCAGGAGCTCTGGTCGCCTGTAATGGGTGCATTGTTAGGTGTGGGACGCCGCACCATGCTTGAATCACAAGTACCATCCTTTGGCTAGCATAAGCAAAGTTGGGAAAATATATATCTTTATTCTCCCTTTAAGGGAATTATCATCCTTTGGCTAGTATAAGCAAAGACTTTATCATCAAAATATTTAGCCCTTTCAAAAAGGGAATGGTTCTTATTAAAGGAACCATTGGTCTTCTTTATGAAGACATCAGGAGATTCACCCATCAAGATGTCATGGGATTCATCCATCAAGATATATCTTTTCAAAGACTTATGTCCCAGAATTTCCAATTTGTCAGAAAGAAGATACTTGTGGGACTTTGATTACACTGTACCAACTTTCTTTTTGTAAGTTCATTTTTCTTTGTAAGAGCTAAAAGAAAAAGAACTTGTGGGACTAGAAGATAGGAGAAGGGAAGAAGTGGAAAGAATGGAAAAAGAATGTAAATTTCAATCTTTCTATTTGTAAGTTCCACTTTTTTAAGTAGCAAAAAGTAGAACTTGTGGGACTGATGACAAGGACAAGAATATGACGAAGGCAAGAGGGTCAAAGCAGTCCAGGCCACAGATCTCGATCCGGACCCCGGACCCCCTTCAGGACCTTGTTCGGGCTCCAGTTTGGGCACCAAACATGTTCCGGCCCGCATTCTATAATCGGATCCTGTATTCCGGCTCCGCACTCTATGACCGGGACCCATATTCCGGCCCCATACTCCATGACCGGATCCCGCATCCTACACTCTGAGGCCGGAAGGCTTTATAAGGAAAGAAGTGCCAAAACTAGAAGGCTGGCTCCAATGAAGTAATACCACATGTACAAAGATTAAGAGATAGGCCTCACTCTTGAAAGTCTATAAATAGAGGTGGGAGGCTCATTTGTAAGGACAACATTATTAGAGGTGAAAGAAAACACTAGAAAGCTCTCTAAGGTTGTAATATCAAAGAAAGGAATAAGGATCTCGATGTTCTATTCGCTTGTGAGTTGAGAGGAACAATTATGTATTTTCACTCGGTTTTATCATTTCTGATAATGATCATTCTTTATTCAAATGGAAACCAAGTGACTCCATCCTCTTTCTTGGCGTGTATGTGGACGACATCATTCTTTGTGGGAATGATCAAGCTCGAATCGCCCACATCAAGGATACTCTTCATCGGCTATTCAAGATCAAAGACCTCGGGTCCCAGAATTACTTCCTTGGAATGGAATTCCACTATTCACCCAATGGTGTAGCGATCACCCAACATAAATTCATGGCAGACCTCTTGAATGAATATGATATTTTGGACAAGCGAGCTGTTACTAGTCCTCTTGATCCCGGAATCAAGCTCCATTTAGCTGATGGAGCTCCCCTCAAAGATGCCACCAAGTATCGTCGTTTAATCGGGAAACTCAACTACTTGATTAATACGCGTCCCGATCTTAATTTCAGCATACAGCTCTTGAGTCAATTCAACCAACAGCCTTGCCAACATCATTGGAACGCTGCTCTCCATGTCCTTCGTTATATCAAAGGAACTCTCGGTTTTGGAATTTTTCTCAATAATTCCAACAATTTTTCTCTTACTGCTTATTGCGACTCTGATTGGGCCTCTTGTCCCATTTCTCGCAGGTCCGTTAGCGGATATTATATTCTCCTTGGAGGCACTCCTATTTCATGGCGATCTAAGAAACAAGCTTGCGTTTCTCTTTCATCCGCCAAAGCTGAATATCGGGCCCTCCGACGTGTTACTACCGAATTAGCATGGCTCTCACGATTACTTCATGAATTAGGTGTTCCTGATATTACACCTATACCTCTCAAGTGCGACAACCTTTCTGCTGTCTACATCTCTCGGAATCCGGTTCTCCACGAACGCACCAAACACATCGAAATTGATGTTCATTACGTGCGCGATCAAATCAAGGCCGGATTAATCAACGTTACTCACATCTCACATCTTCATCAGAAGGCTGACATGCTCACTAAATCGTTAACCGGGAAGGAATATCGCCAGCAGATCAACTCGATGGGAATGATTGACACTTTGTCAAACCAAGGATAAATGTTTTTCTCCTAGGTTTGAGGGGGGGGGGGTGTTAGATTTATATATGCTTTTCCCTTTCTGTCCTTCCCTTATTAGGATTAGTGATCCGTTGATTAGGATTAGTGATCCGTTGCCTTTTTAGCCGTTGTGTTTAGTACCGTTAGTCTTTTATTATCTCAGTACATATATGTGAATCGGATTCTCTTTTGAAATGCAATGGAATCAGTAGTTATTCTTTAGCGTCTTCTTTCTCGCTTCTCTCTTTTCCTCCTTCCTGCTATTTCAGATCGTCTTCTCGTCGATCTCTTGCTTCTTTTGCGTTCGATGTGCACCTTAGCTTCATCGATCTGCTACCCGCATTAGCTTCTCACTTTACACCAATGGCTGTGGAATTTCTCTTGGAGAAGACAACTTTTTCTCTACGAACTCCTACAAGTGGAGGAACTTCTAATTCTTCTTAATGGTTTTGCCCCAAACCCATCAGATGAATCTGATTCCCTCTCTTGGACTCTCGGTCAAAATAGGGATTATAGCACAAAGTCTCTACATGTTGCTATCACTGAACTGAAGAATCTGCCACACTCTTCTTGGCACAAAGTGTTCTGGCAAAATTCCGCCCCACCTCGTCTAGAGCTTCTCACTTGGTTTCTGTTGCAAGACAAATTACTAACACGGGATAGACTTTTTGCTATGAATTTGGTCACTCTCAATCAACTTCTCTGCCCCTTTTGCAAGGTCTTAATTGAATCATCAAACCACTTATTTTTGTACTGTCCCTCTTCAAGGAGACTATGGGACTTCATGCTCAGATGGTGGGTGTACCCTTTATTTTTCCTCACTCAGTAACAGCTTTTTTCCTTGCCTGGAGAACTCACATTAATCGCAAACAAGCAAGCAGGTGGTGGATTTCCACCGTGTTCTTCACCTTCGGAGCTATTTGGAATGCTATGTTAGAGATTAGTTCTTTATTATATTTGTAATTATCATACTTATCTTTCTGTTACAGATTTTCAGCATGTTGTTATTCTTTAAGTTGTTGAGATTAGTAGAGTGATTTTAGGATCTTAGAAAACCTCCCAACAACCTACAGCCTATGTATCTTGTATATTTATACCGTTGCATTCATCAGTAAATAAAATATCAAAGAGAGCATTCCTCTATATGGTATCAGCCTCAGATCCCTTCCACCTCTAATCGTATCCATGGTTGCAGAATTCTCCACCACTATTACCAATCCAAACGATACCAATCAACCCTTCCTTATCGTTCACTTCACAAACGCAATCAAACTTACCTCCACAAACTACATCACCTTGCAATCCCAAATTAAAGCAACTCTAACCGGCTATGATTTGTTTAAATACATCAATGGTGATCTACCAGCCCCTCCCAAGACCCTCACCACCGGCACAACAACTGGTCCCAATCCGGCGTATACCTCCTGGATGCACCAGGATCAACTCCTATATGGAGCCCTTGTTGGTACACTCTCTGCTTCTGTTGCTCCTCTTGTTACCCGCGCCACCTTTGAAGGAGGCCTGGGACATCCTAGCTCGCACTTATGCAAACCCGTCCAAAGGCCATGTCAACCAACTCAAAGATAAGTTGCGCTCTTCTACCAAAGGCTCCCAATCCATTACCGAATATCTTCAGTCCATCACTACCACCGCAGATCTACTTGCTTCTCTAAATAAACCAGTTGACGATGACGATCTCGTCAACTTCATCCTCCACGGTCTAGATGCCAACTATCAACCTGTTGTTGATGTCATTAAAGCACTTGACACCACCATCAAAATTGATGAACTACATGAGAAACTCCTCATAAAGGAGCTTGAACTCAAAACGGTTGCTACACATATGTCCGTCCCTGCAACAGCACTCAACCTGTAGTCTCGAAACCGCTCTCAGCGCTCTCGTCAGTCCACTGTTCTACCATCGCCAAACAACTATCAACCCACCTCTTCCAACCCACCTCCCAATGCCAGGCCCTTCCTTGGTCGATGCCAGTGGTGCCATGAACAGGGGCATGTTGTCGCCTATTGCCCCATCTTCCGCCAACAGCATCCAAACTCCAAACCACCACACCTGCCTCGCAACTCTTCAACACCGCAACCACCTCAAGCTCATGTCGCGCACACCAACAACCCTCCCAGCTTTGTCGTCGACAGTGGCGCTACTCATCATGTGGTCAATAATCTTGATCACCTCTCCCTTCACTACCCCTATAGTGGGCCTGATGAGCTGTTTACCGGTAGCGGTGAAGGTTTGCAAATTACCAACTCCGGCACTCTCTCCCTTCATACACCTGCTCATATGTTTTCTCTTTCCGATACTCTTTGTGTTCCTAATATTTCCAAAAACATTATTTATGTCCCTCAACTAACCAAACAACTACACTGTGCTGTCACCTTCTTACCGAGTTCTTTTCATGTACAATGTCTCAAAACAGGCAAAACACTCCTTAATGGACCCTGCCACAATGGCTTGTACGTGTGGCCCTCCAGCACTCCCACTGCTCTGTCAGTTCAGTGCACCTCCACCCCCTCTTGGCATCATATCCTTGGTCATCCTTCTACTGCTACTTTCAAGCTCCTGCAACTGCATCTCCCCCTCTCAACTCTCACAGCGGAGTATGCAGCCTGCGCATCTTGTCATTTACATAAGAGCCACAAGCTCCCATTTCAAACTTCTACTCTTAGTTCCATAAAATTTTTAGAAATATTTTCGGATGTATGGACCTCTCCTGTGTTATCTTATGATGGTTTTAAATATTATGTTGTTGTTTGTTGATCATTTCACACGCTACACTTGGATCTATCCACTCAAACGAAAATCTGATGTTCATAGTATATTTATCAAGTTTCGTCTCTCGTTGAAACTTTCTTTCAATCCAAAATCAAGATTTTATACTCTAACAAAAGAGGTGAATTCATCACCCTTCGCCCCTACCTCAGCAACCACGGCATAAGCCACTTTACAACCCCACCACATACACCCGAACACAACGGTATCTCAGAGAGAAAACACCGCCATATACTGAAACTGGACTGTCTCTACTTACTCACTCTGGCAGTCTCTTGAATTTTGGCCACATGCATTTCAAACAGCTGTTTCCTCATCAATCGCCTTCCCACACCAACTCTTCACAACACGTCCCCATATTACAGGGTGTTTAATAAACATCTCAACTATGTGAAGTTAAAAAGCTTTGGTTGTTTATGTTATCCTTGGTTACGACCTTATACTAACCATAAATTGGAACCGAGATCTCTTGCTTGTGTTTTTGTAGGTTATTCAACCACTCAAAATGCTTTACTGTCTAGACCCAACCACACACCGCATCTACACCTCCCGCCATGTCCGCTTTGTTCCCACCGTCTTTCCACTTGTAGACCAACAAAAGTCCAATTCTCTAATGTCAACCAATGATCAATGGACTACTCTTTCTTTTCCCTTACTCCCACAATCAGTACCATCACCACCCCCTACGTCACCGCCCACACTTTCTCATCCGAACCCAACCACCACCTCACCATCTGAACCTCTCCCACAAATAAACGGCACCTCACCCTCCACTCCCACATACACGGCTTCCCCATCCCCATCTCCACAAATACACCTTCCCCTACCACCACACACACGGATTCCCCTTCCCCATCTCCACAAAATACACCTTCCCCTACCACTCCCCAAACAAACATAACCCCTCCACTACCTCAGGTCATTCCCCCTCGTGGCGTTGTCACTCGCTCGCAAAACAACATTACAAAACCCATCCAGAAACTCAACCTGCACACTACTCTTCAACCCTTACCTATTGAACCCAAAACAATCACACCGCTCTCAAAGACCCGTCATGGCGCGCTGCCATGCAACGAGAATTTGATGCCCTCAACTCCAATAACACATGGTCCCTTGTTCCTCCTCAGTTGGGTTTTGTGGGATGCAAATGGGTATACCGCATCAAGTATTTACCGGATGGCTCTGTAGATCGTCTTAAGGCCCGCCTTGTTGCCAAGGGTTTTCACCAATGCCCTGGTTGGGACTTCCATGAAACATTCAGTCCGGTTGTCAAACCAGTCACCGTGCGTGTCGTCCTCACGCTTGCTATCTCCAATGGCTGGACCCCTTTGAATGTTTTATTTCCTTGTCTGCTAGAACTCTTTTGTTTTGAATCTGATGTACTCAGGCGAGAATGGTTCAACTGAACCCAAGTATTGCGATTGCTGATTTTGTTTCAGCCAACAATAAAAAAAATAGGTAAAGAGCCTGCCAGTTGTAGTGGTAATAAGGGTTTGAATGTAGGTTCATTCTTCCTCAACCATCCTATGATGAGTAAGAGAAAGGTGACTGAAAATGTCAGCATGCTAAGTGCTAAAGAAGAGAACATCTTATTTATGTTATGATCGAATAATTGGATTTGAAATCGAGGCAGTACTTGGATTGATAATTGCTTTCCTTAGGTCCTCTTATATACAGCTAATAATAGAAGTTATGATGCAATACTATTCCATACTGCAGGTGGAAATGTTTCGACAAAAGCAATGTTCACTGTGTACACGTTTTTCTTCAAAAATGTTCCACACAGTTTGAGATGACAGCCACGCAATTAGAGCAACTCTAGTGACCAGCAGCTCGAATTTTCTGGACATAATCTGATAATGAAACCCTACACATGTGGCTGAAAATTTAAACATTAATTGTTTCAACTACGTGGCTGTCATCTCAAACTGTGTGAAACAGTTTTTAAAGTAAGAAAACGTGATATGACAATGAATTTTTTTTGTCGATATATTTCCACCTAAATGCAATATTACTGGATAATAATATTCATTATTACCTATATATAAGTAACTCCAGGTGGGGCGAAGCCAAAATTGATTCGCACATGAAAAATAATGGCTCTAAAAGAAGCTCTAGCTCCATTGTGTGTCGTCCCAATCTCACCCACACTAACGAATTTTTTATCAGTGATGGAAAACAGACGTGGCAAGAGATCCTTCAGATGTCGCGAGTTGATCCATGGATCCAATAAAAGCGCACGTGATGATCATGTTTTACAATCCAGCACATATGGTCCCGAATAACTACAAAATACAATTATTCCAGGAGGACATTTGAATTATGTATTTACATCTTCCTTTTTCCTTGTAGTGGCCTATGCATCGTGGTATAATGGTATGGTGATGTCTATATAAGCTGCGGCCATAGTTCTTTTCCGGAATTTTGGTGCACATCCCTAGCATTTCCACCTCCATTGTTGTCCTTTACTCGATATCACATATATTCAAAACGGATTTTATATATATTTGATAAGTGGCTGGACTATGGTTCATATGAGCCTTTCTCACTAAAGATACAAAGCAAATGAGGCAAAAAAATAAATAAATAGCAAAGACAAAATAAGTCTCAAGTAGATGCTAATATTCGGATCATGTCTGTGAAGAATTAGAAGCAGCCACGATATCATCGTGGAAGGAAGTTAGGTCCCATATAAGTTGGCTCCCAACTTTGAGGTTGCGGCTTTGATGTAGTACGATTAGCACGTACTTTTCAAAGTAGCTTATGAGTCTTGGATACTTTGCGCTGTAAGATGTGATGGCAGCTACAGTTGATTGTGACCAATGCCTTCCATATCTCGAGCCTACAGGCTAGCTCTATTTTTTGAAAACGGAGTATATATTTATGTTATCAAGTTGCGTACAAGTTCCGGAATATTTTCCGGTGTCCATGAACCCGATAACTGTGTACTTCGAGCATGGTTAGCTAAAGTATGCGCTGAGAGATTATCCACCTTAGGAATATGGAACCATAAAACGTCATAGAAGACACCTGTCGCTGTCAAAACTCGATCCAAAATGGAAGTTGTTGATGGTAGAAGCGCTGAGACTGTGCCAGTTTGCAAGTACTGGATAACCGGCCGACAATCGGAGAAGACCCGTAGACTGCAAACTCTTAAAACCGTAGCTGCATGCAGCATATCCTCAATAGCAGTAGCTTCCGCATCTGCAATACTGAGAGCTCCTCTAAAACTTCGACCGCCCGCAGAGAGCAACTGTGTGACTTGCCACCCCACCCAAGCAACACCCACATGGCCACTGGAATCCAAACTAGCGTCCGTAAAAAACTCTGGCCATATAGGGTAACCTGAGCGATGCTGCTGAAGTGAGTGAGAGCTGGCGTGATCAGCGGAAAAAGATTGGTGGAGGAAAGCCACAGCTTGGGACCATCCATGCTCAAAATGGTGGACTTTACCATGCGAAACCTGGCACCGTGCATACCAAAGTTGCCAGAGAAAACAAACACATTTCTCCACTGCTGCCCTGGAACTACGCAATATATATTGAAATAACCAATGTTGAAGTCCCTGGTCAGTAGCTATAGAAGATGGCAGACGAAACCGAAACCGGGACCAAAAAGGGCATACACCAGGGCATGCATAGAACGCATGAAGCATAGTTTCTGGCGCTTTGCATAAAATACAAGTGGTGTCCATGGGAGTGCGAATACGATCTTGTATAGCTGTCTTACAAGGAATCTTGGACGTGATAAATTTCCATGCAAATAGCTTGATACGAGGCGGGACAGAAAGACCCCATAATACACGGTAAACCTTATCCGTTGGCGCTGAAGTGGAGGTAGATGGGAACTGAGCCTGCTTGATTGATAGAGCTGCAAAATACGCCGATGAAACAGTGTAAGCACCAGTCTTTGTGAGTCCCCAATACCAGGAATCGGAGGGGGATAACACAGTACGAGCTGGACCAATTGGCGTAGCCAAAACATGTGGAATATTAGAGGCATCACACCAGGCGTGTAAGAGATCTGTATTCCATTGACCATCAACGGTGATAAGAGTAGCAACAGACGCGAGGCGTTGAACCATAGGGGGAATGCGCCAAGGAAAAAGCTTGCCCCCTGGCTTAGATGGTAGCCATCTGTCCGTGATCTTTGTGCTAGTACCGGTGACAATTGCACGCCGCGCTCCGAAAAGCAGCAAAGGTCGAACAGAAAGAAGAGCTCGCCAAACAGGACTAGACGTGGATTTGGTATGTACCTCTTGCCAAGGAGCATCCCGCAAATATTTTGCATAATAAAACCGAAACATAAGAGTGGTTGGTTCTGTGAGAATACGCCATAATTGCTTCGCTAACAGAGCCTGATTAAAACAGCGAAGATCTCGGAAACCCATACCTCCTTCCCGACGATGTTTACACATGGAAGACCACTTGGTCCAATGGATAACACGCGAGGTCTTAGTCCCTCCCCACCAAAAGGAATTAATCATCTGCTGAATCTGTTTTAGGAGAGTGGAAGGAAGCTGAATGATGGACATAGCATATGAGGGAATGGCCTGCAATACCGCTTGTACCAACAATGTTCTCCCCGCCTGAGATGTCTTATGCGACCAACTCTGGATACGCTTAGCAACCCGATCCTTAATATAACTGAAAACTGAGCACTTGCTCTTGCCAATTGTACTAGGAAAGCCAAGATAGACTCCAAGATCCTGTGTAAGGTGCGCTTGCAACTGTGCAGCAATGGCTTCCTGAAGGTGCCGGTGCATACCAGATGAAAGCATCACTGCGGACTTGTGGGCATTTATACATTGACCGGAGGCAGTTTTGAAATCTTCCAAAATCTCCACCAAGGCAGCAGCATTTGATATAGTGGCATCCTCGAAAAGAACAATATCATCAGCAAATAAGAGGTTGGAAATCGGAGTATCCAGACCTGGAAGTGTAAAAGGCCGGTAGAAACCAACATCTGTAGCCAGTGCAAGAGTTGAGGTCAGCGCCTCCATACAAATGATGAACAAAATGGGAGACAGCGGATCCCCTTGACGAAGACCCCTGGAAGGGTGGAAAAACTGTCCTGGATACCCATTAATCACAACAGCTGATCGAACAGTGGTAATACACTAACGAACCAGTGCAATCCAATTAGAGTGGAACCCCATGCTGGTTAGAACATCCATGATGAAACTCCATTCTAACCGATCAAAGGCCTTAGACATGTCGACCTTGTATGCGAAATAACCCTTTGTTTTGGCCTTGGAACGACGCATGGAGTGTAAAATTTCATGAGACAGTAAAACCTGATCCGTGATGAGCCTATTTCGAACAAAAGCAGCCTGATTATATGAAATAACAGTGGGGAGGGCATCCGTAATGCGGTTAACTAAAACTTTGGCGATGACCCGATATATAGTATTACACAGAGAAATGGGCCGGTAGTGAGTAATCGATATAGCCTCCGCTGTTTTGGGTATAAGAACAATATGTGTATCATTCAACGTTGGAGGTAACATGCCCCCATTGAGGAAACTCAGACAAGTATGGACAAAATCATCACCGACCGTTGTCCAAAACGTGCGCAGGAATGTACCATTGATACCATCTGGCCCTGGTGCCTTCCCTGGACTCATCTGATTATAAGCTGCTACCACCTCTTCCCGGGTGTAGGCCTGACCCATGGCGTGATGATGATCCACAGAAATTCGATTAGCAATACAAGCCTGTATGTGATGATCGGGGGTGGGCGAGTGGTAGTGAACAATTGCTGAAAAAACTGGCGTGCCACCTGCTCGATACCTACCCATGTCGACTGCATTGGCTGTGTTTCAGAGGACAGAGATGCAATATAATTTTGTCTGCTGCGCATCCGATATCGACTAAAAAAGAAGGCCGAGTTGCGATCACCTGCACACACCCACTGTTGTCTAGACCGCTGCTGTAGCCTTATTTCCTCCTTCAACAAAAGTGAATCATGTATAAGGTTGAGATCATTCCAACGAGCTATATCAGTGGTGCCTGATCCAACTGATGCAATTCCTTCAATTTCCTGTTCTGTGCGTTGAAGCAAACGTTTCTCCACCCATATCTGGCGCCGTCCCCATGTCCTAAGCTGCTGTCCACACACTGCAACCTTGTGACAGTAACCCAAAGATGTGGAATGCCATACTGACTGTACTAACTGTTTACACTTTGGATGATTAGCCCAGCAATTCTCGAATCTAAAAGGCTTGCAACCCCGATGAGGCGGTGGACTGAGTACTAATTTAATCGGCTTATGGTCTGAGTGACCCCATGCGAGATGAAAGTTCGTGGCTAAAGGAAAAGCAGACAACCAGGAATCATTACAGAGAAATCGATCCAACCGGCTATAAGCAGGACGGTTATCCCTGCTTCTGTTGGTGAATGTAAACTTAGATCCTCTATATCCCAGATCCTGGAGATGACAATCTAATAAACAATGCCTAAAAGCAGTCATATTTGAATGTGAACGAGTTCCTTTGCCTTGATGTTCATGCGAATATAAAACCTCATTAAAATCGCCTCCTAACATCCATGGACCATTCCACTGCACACTTAGATACCGAAGCAAATCCCAGGTTTTCCATTTATAACATTGATCAGACCATCCATACATGCCGGTAAATCGCCATTGAAACCCCCCCTGAGGACCGATAACAACATCCACATGGCGACTAGCGATACTAAGTACAGACACAGCAACATTGATTGACCAAAAAAACGCTACACCAGCACTTCGACCTACACTATTCCCACCCACCCAGCAGTAGTTACGTAGCGAACTAGCAAAGCTCCTAAGCTCAAAAGTTGACAGCTTCGTCTCATAAGCCCAGTGCCACAGGATAAGTTAGGTTGAAGCGCTCTACTAAAATCAACTAGAGAAGCAGGTGGAATGGATTTGTCTTGAAGGCTAAAAAGGTCTTTTGTTCCATTATGCGATTTTCCTTCTTATAGAGTGAGCAAGTTGATTCCATTCCAGTTGAAAAAAGTCGAAAGTAAGCTTTTTCCAGGTTGGCTAGATGAATATGTTACATAGTTTCATGCATGCCTTTCCTTTGGCTGAGAAGAACAGAAACTGGAAACCCGGCTGAATGACCGGTTGCGGAACCTCTAATTATTTCGAATTGAAAAGCTCACGCCCCAAAGTCCTCATTTGTCATCCATATAAGTTGCCGCCATAGTTCTTTTGGGAGATAAAAATTCCACTATCTTTTTGGTCGGTCTCAATGCCAAGATAGTAGGATATGACATCAAGATCCGTTATCTCAAACTCCTTGATCATAATTTGCTTGAACTCTCCAAACAACTTTGGATTACTCCCTGTGAAAATCAAATATCATCAACATATATGAAAACAAGTAAGATGTCAACTTTCTTACATATCTTCACATAAAGGGTGGATTCATGGGGGGGGGGGCACTTGATGAAGCCATTCTCTTGTAGATACTTGTCAATTATACTATTCTAAGCTCGTGGTGATTGTTTCAAGCCATACAAAGTTTTCTTCAACTTCAACACCTTCCCTTCATGGCCCTTGATCTCGTAACCTTAAGGTTGTTCAACATACACCTCTTCTTCAATAACACCATTCAAGAATGTCGACTTCACATCCATTTGATAGATCTATCACTAGTTTTGAGCTGCAAGTGAGATGATCAATCGTACAGTATCCAATCACGCAATAGGGGAAAATACTTCACTATAATCAACTCTCGGGCATTGACTATAGCCTTTGGCCACCAATCTTGCCTTTGTACCTCTCTACTTCACATTTGTCATTCTTCTTCGCCTTGAAAACCCACTTGAGACCAATGGGGTTTTCACCTTTCGAAAGTGTAACAAATTTCTACGTACCATTCTTCTCAATGGACTTTATTTCTTCATCCATAGCAGCTATCCACTCATTCTCTCTTACCACCTATTCAAACCTTAGAGGTTCACAATCTATAAAATGACAATAAAGGGTGATTTCATCAGCAACATTTTGATTATCCAACTCCTCATAAATTTCTTAAGGACTTCTCATCCTCAATGGTCCTTCAATTTCATGATAGGAGCAAACACATCGACTAAAAATATCATTTTATCCGTGATGTTGTAGCTTTCAATGAAGTGGAATTGAAGTTCATGAAGACTCATGATCATGTTGCATATATTTTCACAAAGCCACTCAAGCAAGAAGTGTTTAGCAAACTAAGTTCAATGTTAGGAGTCTTGAACAATTCGGTTTAAGGGGGAAAGTTAAAAATATAATGTAACTAACTTGTTTAAGAGTCACGTTTCTAATGAAGTATTGCTACTATATGTAAAGTGGTATCCGTATGTAAAGTCAAAACTATACAAGTTGTGTCTATATGTAAAGTTATAACCATACTTATAGTTGCAACCATAGAAGAGCCACTTCCTAATACTATGTAAAGAGGGTGTTGTAAACCCTTTTTGCAAGTCATCAATCAAATATATTTTATATATTATCAATCAATCTCCTATGTAACTTAATTATTCCAGAGTCATGTTTGTAATGTAGTATTTCTACTATATGTAAAGTTGTATCCGTATGTATAGTCACAACTATACAAGTTGTCTATATGAAAAGTTACAACCATACGTATAGTAACAACCATAGAAGAGTCACTACCTACTACTATATAAAGAGGGTGTTGTAAACACTTTTTGCAAGTCATCAAATTTTCTATCTTCTCTATGTATCTAGTATTTTCTTTTCCTACGGGGTATAGATATTTGTTTATTTATGGTGTTTGTCTTCTCTTGTTCACTTTGTTGACTTTATCTCTTAGGCAAATTCTAGTTACTCTTTTTCCTATCTTTTCTTCCTTGGTGTTACGTCCTTGCCCTCATTCTGACTCCATTCATAACCCATCCATCCAACTTCTAGATTACCTTTCCTGCATGATGGACATTTCCAAGACTATGAAGGCGGCAAAAGTATTATGGTTACCTTTTCATTGCTTTTAGAAGATATGGACTCCTTTTGTAACGCCCCAAAACCACCCTAGTTTTAAGGCCAATACACGCCGTACACTTATTACCTAAGATACGCAAGGCTACACTAACAAACCCAAAACTGAAGCAAATAACTCTTGTATTATACAAACAGAGTTACAAAGCTAAGTCAAGTAGTTAACAAGCTAAGTCATACACTTTACAAGGCGGAAGCTATAAAAAACGTACAAAAGTTGCAAAGCTTCGAAATATGAAAGGAACACAAGGTCATAGTACAAATACAACTCCGAATACAAAGCTAAAAGATGAAAGCATAAACCCCATCCAAAATGCTAAACAACCAGCAAATCAGATGGTAATAGCGGTGAGCAAACCACAGCTCAACAGGTGATAAACGTCATCAGCCTAGGCATGCTCAAAACACTTTGTAGAACATAATATACATATAGGTGTACGTTTAGCAAGTCAGAATCATAATCAAAGCAGAAGTCCTTCAAAACAAATTGAAGTCCAAGAATAGAGTAGAGTAAATGTTAAGTCAAGATCTTTTAGTTTTGATGATAGCAAACCCGAGTTGTTTATCTAATATGTTTGTTAAGCTTTGAGATTCATATAAATAGGTAAAGGAGTGGCTTAGCACACAAGGTTGCAAGCGCACTCCATTCATGACATGTGCCCAACCAGTCGAGCACCTGTCAGGAGAGCTCAGATAGAACTTCTAATATACACAAGAAGCCAAGTACTACACAAACATACGCAGTAGAAAGACAAAAGACATCAAGTATGCCGACAAACTCATGCAGACTTTCCCATCCACACAAGCGACCATCTCACGACAAAAGCATAGCTCATTAATGTGTAAGATAACCAGATAAGTCAAGGGCTATTAATAAGCATTTATTACATAGCCATAATGAAGTCTAAAGAGAGCATTATGAGCATTAATGAACCAGACAAGATCAAGCAAGTGGAGAGTGCTAGTGGTGACCGACCACTTCAGTATTTGCCTCCAACGTGTCCAGTCACAAGGCAACACGTGTCTTGATGGCTCCAAATCAAGCTAAAGATCAGCCTACATTCAAGCGTGGATATTATGCTAGGAGATGAAGAAGTAATCGACTCCTAGAGTCTAGGAGATCATAGGTTGTTAGTTATATCTTAACTAACATGTATAAATACGTGCATTATGTCCTATGTAAAATAACTTGGTCCAATACGAAAAGAGAGAGAGCTAGATCAAGTGAGTCAGACTAAATGTGTGTATGTACTGGGGAGTTGGTGAGCTGGATAGGACTTGATAAGAGAGTTAATACTTTGTGTATTTGATAGACTGACCAATCGGGGAACGGTTGGGGAACTGTAGGCCGACTGTCAGGAGAGGGTAGAGGACTTGGGGAAAAAGTCCTAAACTGTCCCTAAGTTCGTGGGTAGGGAGAGGGAGATTGAGTGAATTTCTGTGTGTAAATTCTCAATCTAAATGGAGTTTTCAGTTTTAGTTTATCTAGTGCTTTTCCTCATCTATCAAATAGTTCACATAGGATGACGATATATCCACGATCGGTCGGGGACGCATCAAGAGCACCATTCAGTTTTAGTAAAGCAGAAGTCACAACAGATAGCTAAACAACGGAAGACATAATAGTTACAAGAAGCTTTTCAGAAAATAGAAGTTACTTAACAAGCTGTCAAAAGACGAAAATAGAAGCAGAAGCTGAATTTCATATCAAAGCTCAATTGCATAACAGATCGTAACTTTGGCCGAACAGAAGTTTGTAAATCAAAACTGTCAAACTCAAAAGCATAACAAAGACAAAAACCACAAATCAAAGTGTTCCCCAACTGGAACATTCACAAATCATAGCAGAAGCCAAACAATGTAGTTCACAATATATCAGTTTACAATTCAAAATTTTTGAAAAACCAGAGTGAAACAGAAGTCAGATCGATTCACAAATTAGAATGGTTCACAAATAGAATGGCTCACAAATCAAACCTTTTAAAAAACAGAACGGGGCCCTAGTTCATAGCACTCACATATAGAAGGGCGAAGGCCCTATGGATCAGAGGATCCCACAACAGAAATGGTTGAGACCTTTAGTCGGACCCGTCGGTCACTAATCATCCCAGGAAAACCTGAGGAACAGAAAACAGAAGGACGTCCTATGCAGCATGCTATGGGATAACTCGACCTAGTCATCGCTCATAAGGCTAAATAACTAGGTCCCATAACAGAGGCTCACTTTCAGAACAGATGGTGTCGTTAAGATGGAACAACACATCATAACAAAAAGCTTTACATAATGAAACTAAATTCGTTTCCAAAACATAAGTCGTATGTCAAGACTGGCAAAGCATGGAAAGCCAAACATAAATCAAAGACCAAAACACACTTTCAAAGCAGTTCATAGATCATAAACAGAATGAAAAATTTCAGAATGGAAAGACATGTAAATACACACTAAAACATATAAAAATATCTTATACACACTTAGAGGATCAAAAACCCACAAACAGAAGTTAAAACGGAGCTCAAATGAACAATTTAGGTGGAATAAGATGGTTGTCCTGACATGCATCTGGGCCTACAAGTCCGGACACATGTCGAGACTCAAAATAGAGAAGTCTGGACATGTGTTCGGGCTTAGAAGTCTAGACAAATGTTCGACAAGATGGCGTCCGGACATGTGTCCATGCTTGCAAGTCCGGACACATGTCGAGAGTTAAATCAAAAGGATGTCCGGCTTACAAGCTCGGACACATGCCGAGACTTGAACCCATACATCATCCTCACACCCCGTCCGAACGAAATTCCGAACATAGCAAAATCTGTAAAAATTCAAAGGCATCCAAAGCCCTGCCCGAACATACAAGTCCGGACAGAATGAAAATTACAAATTAGAAGCAGAACTAGACAAATCCAAAGTCACAAAATTCACCATTGAGTATACGTAACTTTCCATAACAAAGTAGGAAATCGAAACACATTTCCATGGGGTTTTAACAGAGCAAAAACGTAACTCAAGACCAACTCAGATTCACAAATCGAACACATTCAAAAACGAACAAAGTCCTAGAATCCCCATGGGTGAACACACCCATACCAAATCCATCTACCACCTTCCTTGAATCGAAGAACCGCACGACTCAACGGACTCCACACAGCACATCCTTCGGATCCCCACTTGAAACCGACGAACAATCAAATGGATTACTTGAGAGACGAAACCAAAACAAAAAAACAAAGAAAACGAAAAGAAGAGTGAAATGAAACTAAACCCACAACTCAAACCTGAAAGACGACCGACTAGTAGACTAGAATCCCATGAGCAGATCCTTTCAAACAATTTAGACACCAAAAGCAGAACAAAGGAAGAAGGGGAAGAGGTGCAAAGGGGAGAAGAAGAGCAAAACGAGAGGAGGAATGAGGAAGGAAATATAAATGTGGAATAAGGACATTAGGAAAACTCCTTTCCTAACTTAATATTTACAAAGGCCAAAAGAAATTCTCGCCTTCCTCTCTTGTAATCTAGTAAAATCAACCAGAAATGACATAACTCTCGAACATAAGGTTACAAAATAATATGAGACTCCCTTTGCAAACTAGGTACAAATAAAAAAAACTGGGGCACAACACCTTTAATTTCCTTAACTTTGGAAGTCATAGTCATGTGAGTTGTTCCCTAGATTTATGTCACTTCACATTGTCGATGAAGACAATACTTGGGATTTCATACGTCCCTATCCTCATCAGCGCCATTACATTCCTTTATGGAGATTGCCATGATATGGTCTCCACTTTGATTTGTCTCCCCATCTTCCCGACATAATTTTGTCTTCATATCTCCTCTGGAAACCTTTGGTATTTGACATTTCTATGGTTAATTATTAGTTCAGTCATTTCACCACCACCTGGGGCACTCTGATGGTTCCACTTTCCATTATAACCATCTTTTTTTCTTTTGGTTTTGACTACTGGCTCTTCTATCATCTTATCCTCCCTCATGACCTTATCTTTATGTTCTTCTCCCCTATCCTTTTGTCTTCGTGACCTTCTATGTCCTCTAATCCCCAGGTTAGAGTGTTAACATTTATCTTATAGTACACTTTCTTACTGTGTAGACGTACTTATTAATTTTCTTTTTAGATCTAAACATAAAAAAATGGGGGAGGGGTGTTGAGATTACTAGTTTTTTTATTAAAGTTGTTTAGGTTCTGCTAGTATTAAGCAGTTATTTGTTTGTACTAAGCTTTGTTAATTGACAAGCTTATTCTCTTATCTGTTATATAAGAGGGTCATTTTGACCGCTCTCAAGTTAGGTCAATATACACAAACCGATGTAATATTGTATTCAATACTCTTATATTTTTAATTAAATCAGAGCAAATTCAAACTTTGTTATGGTATCAGAGCTATTATGATTCATCTTTTGCTTCTTCTAGAAGGTGATCTATTGTAGACATCATAAATCTATCCAAGAAATGGTTGAAAAGGAAAATATCTCCATGGGAGCAGGAGAAGCGAAGACGAAATCACATGTCACTCCAATTTTTACCGGTCAGGGATTTGGTGGTTGGAAGCGGAAATTCATTGTGGAATGAAAGAAAAGAAACAAGTTTGGATTTCTTGATAGGACGATCGACCCGCTCAACCCAGGCGATATGAGATTCAAACAAGGGAAAAGATGTAACCACATGTTTATTTAATGGTTATCTCAGTGTGTCTCGCCGGATGTCGCATAATTGATAACATGCTACTCTAATGCTGCGGACGCATGGGAGATGTTGTGTGGTAGATTTGAGCAGGGCCGACGGTACTCAAATCTATGCCCTGAAGCGGGATTTGGAAAAACTCGCACAAGATGATGATAATATTGTTTCAATTTACTTCACCAAAATGAGAAGAATATGGGATGAACTATAGGTTTTAGAAAAGAAACCTAGCTGCACCTGCCATTCCAAGAAAGAATATGGGAATCTTTTGCAACGGGTGAAGACGAAGCAATTCTTGATGGCCCTCAAAGATAGCTACAACAACGTCAAGAGCAACATCCTTCTAATGAACCCTCTTCCGACTATAGAACAAGCTTATTCATTGATCATACAAGAAGAGAAGCGCAAACAGATAACTGTTCGAAGTGGAGTTCCAAATGAAGAATCACTCGCCCTTGCTGCAAATAGGGCACGATATGGGTTGAATCAAGCTCTAAAGAAATTTTAGAAAGAGCCTAACAAACATAATCTATAATGTACAAAGTGGCAAAAGAAGGGACACATGTGTGAAACTAGCTTTGAGATAGTGAGGTATCCAAAGTGGTGGAAAAAAGAGCAAATACCGTCATGGGCGTTGCAACTAGTCTGAAGAAATATACTCCTGGGTACACGCATGATGTCTCTCCTATTCCAGGCCTAAACTCTTAGTTATAAAATCATCTAATGACATTGCTCCAGAAAATCCACTAGATCAATCAAACCAAGAAGGAAATTGCAGCTTTTCAAGAACAAATGCAGAAGGGCATAACAGTTTTTCGAGTATGTTCAATCGCACTTCAATCCAAATCTATAGCTTAAATGGTCATTCTAGATTCTTTGGAACAAAGTGCTGGATAATCAATATTGGGACTTCCGAGCATATGTGTTGGGATAAAACTTTGTTTGTGCATATCTATGACTTAAAGGGAAAACGTGAAATTGTTATGCCTAATGGACATACCCAAGCTATTACTAAATACCACAGTGTTGAAATAGGCAGAAAGTTTATCCTTCATGATGTTTTACAAATTGAAGCCCTTAAGTTTTACTTGATTTCAATCTGAAACTCATCCAACAGATTAATCTTGACATATCTTTCAATGAAAATTCTTGTTATGTGCAGGGCCCTAATCCTGATGATTGTTTGGTTTTTGGAAATACCTTAGTGGGCTTTACATTCTTGTTAATGATGCTATGTATAGATTGATATGTACTAGAGATAAGTTTGACAGAAGGATTACTTGTTCTAATGCTGTAAAGAATAGTTAGAAAGCTTGGGTATGACAAGCTAGGTTAGGCCATGTCCCTTTCCATAAGCTATTTGTTTTAGATTTGGTAAAAATAAGTGAAGTTCCTTATTGTACTCCTTGTGTAACTTGTTGCAAAGCTAGATCAATAAGATATACCTTTCCTAATTCTATTTTAAAAACTGACGAATGTTTGTCCTGATCCATGTTGATGTATACGGATCTTTTAAGCTCCCAACGTATGATGGATACAACTATTTTTTACGATCATTGATGATTATTCTGGAAGCACCTGGACACATTTAATCAAACGTAAATATGATGTTTTTCTAATTCTAACCTTTTGGGGAGAATGTATTAGGTATTCGACCTACATTATTAATAGGCTACCCTCTAGAGCCATTGAAGGATTGACTCCTAATGTAAAATTGTATAAATGAAAACCTGATTACAACTCTATAAAAGTCTTTGGATGTCTTTGTTATAAAATAGATACATGAAAGTACAAAGGGAAATTTGAGCCACGTGGAAGCATTTATGTGTACCTAGGTGAAGTGGGATTCCACCGGACGAGGCAACCCAACTGCTACCGAAGGCAACAAAAAAACCTGCTACCGATAGAAAAGTAAAACATAACCGAAAGAGGCGCTATTACCGAAGAGCTATACGACCATTCTTACCGAAGAGTTGTATGGGAATTCCTACCGGAGGTGGCAAAATGAGGTTCTACCGGTAGTCTTGAAAGTACCCAACACTTAGAAAGGGAAAATATAACTATAAAAGTAGTCATGCGTATTATAAAATATTCGAGAATAATGTAGGCCCATAGAGGTAGTTACGCTCTACTATAACTCTATAAATAGGGACCTCAGGCTATGTAAAAAGGTACGCTTACATTAATACACTGGCTGGAATTCTCTTAATTGTCATTCAGAGAGCATGAGAGGAGAGAGCAGGGTTGTTACGATCTCATTTGGCGCCGTCTATGGGAAACGAATGTCGAAAGACAACCACGATCTGATCCACAGAAGCACACTCTTTGTTCGATCACGGCACCATGATCCGATAAGGGGAAGGGGGAGGTAACTGGAGCAGAAGGAAACTTGTTCTCGAAAGAAGACCTCCGCGATCTGATGTAGGGCTTCGCGCAAGACGTCAATGAAAACATCGCTGAAAGCAACGAGCGATTCCAACAGGAGTTGTCGGAAAGGGATCTGGAACACCAGAAAAAGATGGATGAGATGACGAGTGTAATCGAGAGTCTTAGAGCTAAAGACGGATCAAAGAATGGAGAAGGAAGCCGGAAGGAGAAATCGCCGGAGGACGCGGCAGAGGAAGTCCTCATCGACATGTCGCTCTATCCCTTCACCGAGAATATCCGGAAGGCAAAACTTGTGCCATTCTTCGTGGCCCTGACGATAATGAAATATGATGGAACCAGGGATCCCGCCCAGCATATCAAGAAGTTCATCTTCATGATGAACACAAAGGGAATCAGTTCTCAGGCGCTTTGCAATTTGTTTCCGGGAACTCTTACTAAAAGAGCTCTGAACCGGATTTCCTCTCGGAAACCACAATCCATTTCGAGCTTCAAGCAATTCATAGAAGAGTTTCAACTCTATTTCGCGGCAAGTAAGAAAATCCGAAAGGATACAATTGAGTTAATGGACATTAGGCAGAAGAAAGGGGAAACGTGAAGGAGTACAGTGATCGCTTCCACAAGCAGGTAGCTGAGGTAGATGATGTTGATGAGAAAATTCTGGTAAAGGATTTTGGGAATGGATTGGCACATCTGAGATTAGCTGGGAAAATTGCCACTAAGGCACCACAAACTCATGGAGAGTTAGCAGAAATGTTACATGATTTCTCAAAATCAGAGATCGTAGAGAATAAGGCGAGGGATTTGGTTAATAGTTTCAAACTGACAAACGAGAAGAAGCCAGGAGGAGGACAATTTGGTAGTACAAGTTTTGGAGAAACGTCAGCTTCAAAATCTTGGGGAGCAAGATACAAACCATACGGGAAGGATCCGGCCACGACTGCCTACGCCAGAAGCAAGCCAACATATGGAGCATAGGTTATTACCATTGCTCCGGGACGATACACGGCTGCAGTAAGGGAATGATATCTTCCACCTCCTAAGAAACCTACTACAGGGGAGAATCCGTTGGCATATTGTGAGTTCCACAGGCACTATAATCACCGGATGACCAATTGTATAACATTGTCAAGGGGGCTGAACAGAATCGATGAACAGAGAAAGAAGCAAGAAAAGCATAAGCAAGAAACCCCCAAACAGCAAAGAAATAATAATGACTACCAGAACCGATCTCGGTCCGGGCGAAGTGATGGTAGCACGAGGGATGAGAATCACCCCGAGTTAAACCACAGTAAGTCTTTCGACTTTGGGGTTATAACGGGTCTATTTTCAGAAAAGAGGCCATTCACGGCAAAAGAAAAGAAAAGGCATTTACATGAAGTCCATGAAGAGCTACCAGAAAGGAAAATCCAAAGGAAAGTGCTCTTTCCACCTATATACTTCACAGAGGAAGACGAGGTGGGAGTATACTATCCTCACAACGATCCCCTTGTCATTCGGGCTCAAATCAATGACAGGATGGTAGGAAACATCCTCGTCGACAGCGGAGCGGGAGCCAATGTTATCTCTTTGGCAGCATTCCGAAAGTTGGAGATCCCGGACGAGAGGGTCAAGCCATTTACTGCCACTTTCGGAGGATTCATCGGGGGAATCACGACACAGGCCACCGGAAGTATCGATGTCTCAATGACCTTAGGCCAAAAAGATGACCGGAGGACAGAGAAGATGACTTTATACATCATGAGGGATCTGTCGGGGTACAACATCTACTTGGGTTGACCGGGAATCAACGCTGTCGGGGCCATTTGTAGCACCTATTACCTCAAACTCAAATACTTATCAAGATCCGGGAAATTGGTGTCTATCCCCGGAAGTCAGAAAACAGCAAGGGTGTGTGAAGTGCGGATCACTGAGGATTTTCCAGAGGATGATGTGGTCAGAGAAGTTAGTTCAAGCCGAGAATATGAAGAGGGAGAAACACTAGTAGAAAAAAGATTTTAAACGACGGCCTTTAAACCACGGTTTATGTTAAAACCGTCGTTTAAATATTATACACCACGGTTTTGATATAAACCGTCGTTTATACTGCAAGGATCACCAGATAAACGACGGTTTCTGGCGAAACCGTCGTTTATTGTATGACAACGTAACCCATAAACCACGGTTTTTTGATGAACCGTCATTTTAAGTTTGGCGCCGCATCACATATATGACGGTTTGTTGAATAACCGTCATTTAAAGTGTGGTGACACATCACATATATGACGGTTTATAAATAACCGTCGTTTATTATCTTCTGGTTTGTGCTTTAAACGACGGTTTCCTTTAAGAACCGTGGTTTATAGTTCTTTGATATAACCCAGGCTTTCTCTTCTTCTTCCTCGAGCTCGACCGCACTATTCTCTCTCTGGTGATTTCTCCGTCGTGCCCCATTCTCCGTCCTTCCCCCGTCATTTCCGTTGGGCTCCCTGTCGCCGGTCGTCTACCTTCGCCCCGCCACCCGCTGCTGCTTCCTTCTCCGGCGAAGTCGAAGTCGCGCCCCACTTCAATCTTCAACGAGCCAGCGCTGTCGACATCGCCTGAAGCCGTCCCTGAAACCTCCGCAGCGAAGTCGAAGCCGGCGAAGTCGAAGTCGTGCTGTCCACCACCTGGCCTTCTCGTCCGCCGCCTGAAACCGCCCTGAAACCTCCGCCTGAATCCATGTCTGGTAATACCCAAAATCCTCATTGTTGCTTCTCGATTTTTTCTGGTTGTATATACTAGCAATATGTATAATTTGGATTGTGTGTTGGTTTGTTTAAACTCTACATATTTTTCAACCCTAGAGAATGATCAAGACTTTGCCAAACTGACCTACATATGGCAATCTGATGAAAACCTTAGTCGACCACAATATATATACTGACTTGGACTAACCAGAAACACTTCCTTCTGAATGGCCTGGAATGTAGTATTACTATGGCGTCTTGCCAAAATCTATTAAAAAAATGTGTTTGTGGTAATGTTGGAAGCAGTAACGGTTATGTCACATAATTATTGACAAATGACTGATGAACATGACTGGATCATTTAGCTGAGGGGTTAGACTACCACTCAAAGAGTAGAAGCATTCTCCTCTTGAAGGTAGCCTTTTCTACTGCAACGGATAATCACAATTACACTAAATATTTTACTTCTACGTATGGAACTATACTATGTCATTCTGTATTGTAGCCTACTTATCAAAAAAAATACTTGCAATCTGAAAAAATATTGTGGTATATCTGTTATATAATGTTTTGATTTGTTGACACCATGGTCTTTTCAAAATGTGAATACTCTTTCGATCATACCTGCTAGTATATTATTAGGTATTGCTTCTCTCTGACTTTGTTTTGGAAGAGATATTGTCACCAAGTCATCAACTATACTTGTGATCATGTATAGTCATAATTGTTAAAATAAAGAGTATGATTTTTTGTGTTTGTGGGTAATTAATGCTTTAGAATGTCTGAATTATGCCTTCAGAATTAAGTTTTGGCTATAAATATAAATATGAAGAGTGGCTGTTCAAAAAAGAAAAAATCAAGGAATTACTTATTAGGACCGGAAAAGGTATAAAAATGGAAGCTAAGGAATTCTCAAAAGACTGATTGGTTTTAATATAGAAACGGACTAGCGATCATTCCCTTTATTGATTTTAATTTAGAAACAGCGATCATTCTCTTTATTGTTTCATCATACTCTCTATTGTAGTCGATATCATCTTAATTTCCAGCTTGAAAATCTTCATAGAAGATACCACTTCAGTGAAGGATATTGATATTGTCAATATTTTTGTTTTTGCTAGGTGGGTTTTGATGTTGTTTTAGATTAGTGGTGCGTTTGTAAGTTCTCCTCCGGTTCCCCGTCATCGAGTCTCCAACCCCGTCATTGATCCATCTCTAGCCCCGTCTCCGCCTTTCCTCTGCCGCAACCGCCAGCCAGCCACACCCACTGCCTATAAAATCTGGCCAGGTCAGAATTTTACCGTTTTTTATTGTTAGCTTAGATATGCTAGCATTAAATGTTTCAACGTGTTGTTGAAAATCACTGAACCTTGATCTGATGCTGCTATTGTGTTTGTTTTTGCCTTAAAAAAGTGTGGAGTATCTAAAAATACGCAATGGTCATGCCAAATTTTTTTTCAGAATTTAACCTTATTCTAATTTTTATTGAATAGGTGTTACTACGGTTGAACAATCCCTCTTCCATCCCATTTGTGAGTTGATCATCATTACCCATTAGGTTAGTTTTTTAAAAATGTTTCAACAACATGGTTTGTTCAAAATATATTCTTTTGTTAATTAGTTCAATTATTCATGTTTTTTCAAATTAAAACCTTATATTCTAATTTCATTGAATAGGTGTCACTACACACGGTCGGATTGTCTACCTATCTCACTATCTGCTACTGCCTTGTCAACCTCTGCCACTGGTTTACCTGATCAGAACCCACGGTAAAACTCTTGCGTTTCTGATTATGATTTTACAAACAAATGCTTATATATTGTCACGAATAAACGTTATACTAAATTCTACTTGTATTCTGCAATCATTAGAATATATATTTGCATAGTATGGCGAAATGTGAGATTAAGTTGAAATGGGGTGGTTGTTTTTGTTCATTGATCATTTTATATATATATACTATTTGCATACTTGTCTGTCTGATAATAATTCGTATGGTTTGTTGAGAATAAATGTTGCTGCTACTGTGTTTGTTTCTGCCTTAAAAAAATGTGGAGTATCTAAAAATACGCAAAGGTCATGCCAATTTTTTTCCAGAATTTAAGGTGATTCTAATTCCATCTAATTCCATTGAATAGGTGTTAAATACTACGCGCAAGAGCATTTGCCTACTCTTCTTCTGTGCTGTTCGCGCTAGGTGACCATCCAGTACTCATCAGGTTGGTATTTAAAACGTTTCAATTTATTTTAGTTTTTCTATTAAACAATGGAAAATCAATTCAAACATAGAATTACCTGTCTGAGATTTACCTGATAGAGGTATGTCTTAGATAGTCCCTATTGGGACTGTCCAATGACCTTTGATCTCACCATCTAGGTTGTGAATGAGTTAATAATATACAGTAGTTCAGTGATAATTTCGTCAGCATTACCCTAGTGTTCTTCTAGTGTACATATATATATATATGTGAATTGAAACGATTCATATATATATATATATATGTATATCTACACTAGGAGAATTGTAGGGTAATGCTGCCGAAATTATCACTGAATTAACTGTATATTATTAACTTGTTCCAAGGTGAGATCGAAGGTGATTGGATAGGTTTAGGTTGTTAAATCTGTAAATAAAAAAAGAGGAGATCAATGGAACGAGTTCATGACATCTAGTGTGTGTTGAAAAAGGAGATGGAGCACTCAGTGATGTACAGTGACAGATTGGACATCAAGTACCTAGAAGGGGTCAATAAATTTTGCAAAGTCCTTGTTGACAATCTTAAACCAAGGGATATATTCGATGTCCTTGTGTCGATTGCAAGAACGACTTCAAATACCGAGGTGTGGACAAGATTAAGGATCATCTGATTCGCAGAGGGTTTACAGAAGATTATGAAGCCATAACAATACTGCATGGTCAGCATTCAGTACAAGTGTTTGAATGTGCTGATAACGTCGTTGCAGAACAATCAGAAATGGATGCTTCACACGATTTTGGGGATACTCAAGATGATTCACTAGTTAGTGATTCAGATGATCAGGAGGACCTTAATGCGATGATGGAAGATGTTGAACAACATTTTTCCAACAAACCCAAAACATTCAAAAATCTGATGCAAGCAGCAAAGGAACCATTGTACGGTGGATGTGATACGCAAACACAAAACAAATTGAGTGTTGCCTAAAACTATTCAATCTGAAGGCGAGACATGGATGGAGTGATGTCAGTTTTACAGATCTTTTACAACTGCTGAAGGGTGTACTACCAAAGGACAATGTGATACCCACAACAACTTATGAAGCAAAGAAGTTAATGTGTCCGATGGGTATGGAATATAAAAAAATACATGCTTGTCCAAATGGGTGTATGTTGTACTGGAAGGAGAACGAGTTGGATGACCATTGCTCTGAATGTGGGGAATCACGCTATGTAAAAAAGGGTGACAGAAACCACATAAGCACTAAAGTGGGTTCTCCTGCGAAGGTGTTGTGGTATCTACCGATAATTCCCCGATTCAAACGTTTGTTTGCAGTTCAGAAAGATGCTGAAAACCTCCGATGGCATGCTACCCATAGAAAGGATGATGGTAAATTGAGACATCCAGCCGATTCACCACAATGGAGAAACATTGACAGAGACACATTTCCTACCAGAGACACATTTCCTTATCAAAACCTTTTGGTTTGTTCTTTTTTCCTCCTTAGTTATTTTAACATTACTTTTAAAACAATATAATTTTATTAGCTTGCTTACTGTTGTGAGTTGATGTAGGTGGCTAAATCATGTCATCTGTTTCAAGTGTTGGATGGTGGGACTGTGCATGTTGCATTCGGTCGGGTTTTACAGATCGGACCGAACACTGTAGTACATTTCAAGCTCATCCCACCTCTCCATGCTCGTGTGATGGTAGACGACATTGTGCGAGGTCATGAGGACTCTCCACTTCCGTTGGAGTGGAATCAGTGGAGTAAAATAGGTCAAGCACAATCTTCAGTTGTTCCATGGCCATATTCTCTCATTGATGTCAGTGACAAGGTAAACTATTTACATGCTTACTGTTTAGTTTTTAACTTGACTGTTGACTGATATGTTAATTATTTAATTTTTGTACACTATTAGATTGATAAGGAATTAAGACCGGTTAAGAAGAGGAAAGTGGATAAGGGGAAGGAAGTTGTGAAATTAAATGAGGAGAGTCAGAGTGTGAGAAAGGAAGTGGTCAAACCTTTCGATATGACTCCTAGGAGATCCCCCATTCTGACACCCAAGTATCTGAAGAAGTTGACAGACAAACAAAAAATGTTGTATGACTTTTTCATGACGAGGCCGCAGTCTGTCACCAATTTCAACATGAAAGTGTCTAAGCATGTTTTCCACTCCCCCGAGACCAGAGATCTGATGATTACCGTGAGCGATCTAAGAGAATTTTTGATGGGAGACCTGCTTAACATCTCTGTGATTCAGGCCTATTGTGTGTAAGTATTTTTTAAATTATTAAATTATCTTTCATTTTTTTAAGCTATTTAACATATCTTATGAAAAAATGTTGTTTAGGTGCTTGACTACTAGACTGATATCGAACAAGAGATTATTTGCCATCTCTTTCTTGTGCCCGCAATTGATGTCAGCAAGTCAGGCCGCATTGGATGCGCAAGGATGTGCACAGCACGTGAGGCAGGGATTTTGTACTACGATACGAAGAAGAAGCAAATATTTGCTGATCCCATATCATCAGATGTAAGTACACAATAACTGGAATTTTTTGCTTCCTAATTGTGATAATTAAAAATATTGTTCTACAAAACATTCTTTGTTTTATCTATGGCAGCAATCATTGGATGTTGATGGTGTTGTGTATCGACACCTCGTGCTTGTTGATACTAGACCCATTGGGCGGCCCTGATGACCTTCGAGAGATCGTTGTAGAGAAATATTTGAAGGAGTGAGTATTCAAAATTTTAATGCATTCTGTATTTATTTTAAGCTTGTTCTAGATTATTGACAATTAATAAATGGCTTCATTTTAAAATGCTGTATTTATGCAGGGGCCATAAGCTTGGTTTAAGTGATGGAAACAAACCATTCTCCATCTTGGACTTCTAATACATACGTGTAAGTAATCATTTAATTTATGCATTTTTGTATTAAAGTTAAACGTTTAATTTTTTGATCTGTCTAAAGTTGATAATCCATGGATGGTGTGATGACAGTGTCCTCAACAGCCTGATTCACGAAGTTGTGGCTATTATGTGATGCGGTACATGTTCGAGATTGTACAAAATATTGACACGCTTAATGATGATGACAAGGTAACCCATACCAATCAAAGTTTTAGTTAAAGTTATTGCATTTTAAATAAAATTGTGTACTAATGATGATCAGTTTCTTTTTATGGACAGATCGTTTCTTATTTCACAAAAGCAGGGAGCACGTATTCCAAAGGGGATCTCGACTTTGTAAGAGATCATTTATCGTAGTTTTGGTGTAAAAATTACTTGAGTGTTTCTTAGATCTTATCCTAGTGTAGTTAGACTTAGACTTTTGTTTTTGCTGAAGCAACGTAGACTCTCAAAGTTTGTAAAGTTCAACTCTCTTATTTTTGAAAGTTTGAATGGGTTTGTTTGCAATTCGTTTTCAATGTTGCAATTCAAACTGGCAACTTGGTTTATGGTCATATAGTGTGGTTGGTTATCAAAGGGCAATACCAGTTGGATGCCCTGTACAGGTTGTATATGCGATTGTAAATTGGGTTGTGTTGGAAAACATATGTGGTAGAGGCTAAAGAAACAAAAAAAACTAAAATAAAAAGAAAATAAAAACCACGGTTCACTTATAACCGTGGTTTAAAACTCAATGGAACGACGAGTATAAACCACAGTTTAGTATAAAACCGTCGTATAATGTACACTTTATACCACGATTTTTGTCCCAACCATCGTATAAAACTCAATGGAACGACATTATATACCACGGTTTCTGTCAAAACCGTCGTATAAAGTCGTCTGATTCCCGCGACACAATGGGCTTTAAACAACGGTTTTAGCCGAACCGTGGTTTATAATCCGTCTTTTAAACGACGGTTTGAAACCGTGGTTTATTGCAATTTTCCGATATACCACGCGAGTATAAACCACGGTTTCTAACCGTGGTATATAGGCAAAATAACCGTGGTAAAAAACATTTTCTGCACTAGTGAAATCAGAGCTCGGACACCCAGTGAAGGTTTGGAGAAAGTCATAGTTCCGGTAGACCAACCAAAAGAGGTACCCCTAAAAATTGATCCCTCCAAACTCTTCAAAATTGGAAATGCTTTTTGTCATGATGAACAGATTCGCTTAATGATATTTTTGGAAAGAAGAAGAGAGACATTCACTTGGAGCCCAAAAGACATGCCCGGGATAGACGTCAGCATCATCCAGCATAACTTGAACGTAGACCCAAAGTTCCCTGCCATCCGGTAGAGAAAGAGGATCATTGGAAGAGAGAGGGACGAGGCAGCTCGGGCGGAAGTGGAGAAACTGCTTGAAGCCGGTTTCATTAGAAAGGTTTTTTTATCCAAAGTGGTTATCAAATGTAGTATTGGTCAAAAAAGTGAATGGAAAATGGAGCATGTGTGTGGATTTCACAGATTTGAATAAAGCTTGTCCAAAAGATTTTTATCCATTGTCATCCATCGATAAACTTGTCGCAGCAACAACTCAAAGTAGCGTGATGAGCTTCTTAGATGCGTTCTCCGGGAATAACCAAATAACGATGAATAAAAATGACCAGGAGAAAACATCTTTCATCACTTCGACCGGTATCTTCTGCTACAGAGTCATGCCATTTGGATTAAAAAATGTTGGAACAACTTTTCAACGAATGATTGACGAGGTGTTCCGAGAACAATTATCCCAAAATGTGGAAGCATATGTAGATGACATAGTAGTAAGGAGTAACTCTGTAGCCCAACACATGAACGAACTCGAAGAAACCTTTAACACCCTGGATAGATACAAAATCAAGCTAAACCCTGAAAAATGTGTCTTTGGGGTCACCCGGGGAAAGTTTCTAGGCTTCATAGTTGGACAGAGAGGAATCGAGGTCGATCCGGAGAAAACTCAAGTAGTCCTCGACCTTCTATAGCCAAAAAAACATCAAAGATGTACAAGCCCTGAATGGAAACTCACTGCTTTAAGCAGATTTTGCTCTAAACTTCAGGAAAAATCTATTCCGTTCTTCAATGTGCTACGAGGAATAAGCAGTTCCAGTGGGATGCAGAATGTGCTGATGCTTTTGAACAGATCAAGAAAATGCTCCGGGAGCTCCCAAAGCTTGGTGTTCCATCCCCGGGTCAAGATTTGTTCTTATACTTATCACTTTCGGAGTGGACAGTGGCAGCGGTCTTGGTTATGGAAGAGGCAAAGAAATAAATCCCAGTTTACTACACCGGTAAGATTTTAACCTCCACGGAGACGAGGTACTCTAATATTGAAAAAGTTTTGTTCGCTCTTGCCATAGCCTCCAGGAAGCTGAGACCATACTTTCAGTCATACCGAATTACTGCCTGGACCAACTAGCCATTAAAGCAAATCACCAATAACCCAAGTTCTTCCGGGACGATAGTTAGCTGGACAGTGGAGCTAACCCAGTTTGAAATCCATTATGTTCCGCGAACCGCAATAAACGCCCAGGATCTAGCTGATTTCATTACCGAGACAAGGTTTTTCCATCAGGAAGAGCGGGAAGTCCCATATAAGATTTGGGTAGATGGAGCTCGGTGTAAGACCGGTGCAGGGGTTGGGGTTGTGGTCCAAACCCCCGATGAAAGAAAAATGAGCTATGCGGTAAGGCTGGAGTTCAAAGTAACAAATAATGAAGCGAAATACGAGGCGTTGATACAAGGATTGGAAATAGCCTCCGCCTTGGGAGTAACAAGTTCTTCATATATGCTAAAAAAGCTTAAAGAGTTTGAGATTTGTCTATCAAAATTTTGTTTTACATAAAGTTAATCATGATGAAAATTGCAGAGTTAGAAGTACAGTCTGATTCTTTGCTGGTGACGAGACAGAGTGAGAATATCTTCGAGGCAAAAGAAGAGAAGCTAAAACTCTACTTGGTGAAAGTACAGAATCTAAGGGCAAAATTCTCAAAATGTAATCTCTGACACATACCCAGAGACAAGAATTCAGAAGCCGATGTATTGGCTAAGCTAGCAAGCATAGCGGAGGGGATACCGGAGGAAGTCCTGTTGCAACTCAAGAAATCCTCAAGCGTAGAGAAGATAGAGACAATGTCAGTAGAAGTAACAAATTCGGAAGGATCCCCCGATCGTCCGGTACATTCAGGAAGGATTACTTCCAAAAGATGTAAAGGAATCCAGAACGATAAAAAGAAGGGCATCGTCATTCTTCTTTGGAAGACCGTCGCTAAAATGCGTAACAGAGGAACAAGGTTCGGAGCTCATTAGCGAAGTACACAATGGAATATGTGGGAACCACCAAGGAGAAAGAGCGGTAATGCATAAAATCTTGAGGATGGGGTATTTCTTGCCATCAATCCAGGAATCATGTAAGAAATATGTGAAAAGGTGCGCATAGTGTCAGTTACATGGCCTGAAAATAGGGAACCCACCTGCTGAAATGAAGTCTATTACTTCCCCGTTCCCTTTGCAAAATGGGATTGGATATTGTCGGTCCATCTCCGGAAGCTTCCCCGGAAGATATAAATATTTATATGTCAGTGGATTACTTCACCAGGTAGGCAGAAGCTCTACCGGTGGTGAATATAACTGCACGAAAAATATAGGAGTTTGTTTGGAAGAACGTCATATGTCGGTTTGGCCTGCCCAGGGTGATCATAACGGATAATGGCGCACAGTTCAATTGCAAAAGCTTCCGAGAATTCTATGAAGAATGGAAGATCGACTTGAGATTTGCATCTGTCGCTCATCCGCAGGCAAACGGCCAAGTGGAAAACACTAATGGACAGATTGTAAAGGCTCTAAAAGAAAGTTGGAAGGTAAGAAGGGGAAATGGGCAGAGATGCTACCGCAAGTCTTATGGGCTAATAGAATAAATGTCAAGGGACCAACAGGGGAAACTCCATATAGGTTGACATATGGTCTGGAGGCAGTAGTGCCCGCAGAAATTATGGTACCATCGAAGAGAATTGAGGAGTACGATGAAGAAGAAAATGACAAGGGCATCCGCGATGAATTAGACTTCTTGGATGAAAGGCGAACGATTGCCGACCTAAAAAACCAAAATGATAAGCTAAGGGTCGAACGTTTTTTCAATAGAAAGGTGAGGGAACGATCTTTCTCCCCAGGCGATTTAGTACTCCGGGAAGTAAAGCAACCAGCGAAACTACAACCCCAATGGGAAGGTCCATACATTGTGGAAGCTAAGATAGACCGAGCATCTTATAGGCTCCAAGATTTGGACGGGAATAATCTGTCCCATTCTTGGCACGCTGAATGTCTTAAAAAGTTCTATGTATAATCTCTTTTAAATTGCAAAATGATGAACTCTTTAATACCGCAGGAATTATCTCAAGAAAGTATTTGACGATCTCACCATCAGTGATGGTAGAGTGTTTTTTGTATCCAAGGATCTCACCATCAGTGATGGTAGAGTGTTTTGTATCCGACAATCTCACTGTCTTAAAGCCAGTAGAGTAATGAATCGATCTCACCATCTTAAAGCCGGTAGAGTGATAAAACGACGATCTCACCATATGTACAGTGGTAGAGTGTGTTACCAAAAGACCGGAGAAAATTTTTCTAAGAAACAAAAAGCAATCATCTTTTCTATTTTTTTTAAAACTACAGACTCACAGGAGGTCCGGTCGCTCCAGACACGCCCGAAAGAACTGGTGGAGTTTTACAAAAAGGGGAAGGCAAAAACATACAATAATCGCTACAATCTCTCCAGTTCAAAATGAGGAAAATACAACAAAGTAAAAATTCTATGATGCAGGGTCCTCAGGGTTTGGCTGCTCAACTCTCTTCCTGGTTGGAGTCGAGGTACTCCCTTCGGAAGTCTCCTTTTCTTCTATGACCGGGGTAAGAGCGGCACCGGTAGGACCTCGAAGATTGGTCGACCCCATGAAAGACGGGACGAAGCACGTATTACCCGCAGGTCGGGAGAACCTACTAAGCTCCCCGTAGTACCCAGTAGCATAAGCAAGTGCTTCAAACTCGAGGTTATCGTACAAACCCTCATCCACAGGCTGCAGCTTGCGAGAGAGGAACTCAGACACAACCTGTTGGCTTTCCCCAACAAGCTTTTGACACTGAGATGAAAGCGTTTCCTTCAACCCTGAGATAGTACGGTCTCTTTCTTGAAGTTCTGCTTGCACCCCTTTAAGTTTGGCAAGCTAGCCTTCGTAGGAGATGGAGAGACTGCGGTACCGTTCCCGCTCAGACTTTAGGGTAATCACGGAAGCTCTAAGGCTGGCAATCTTTTTCATCCAAAAGTTAGAACTACCGATAGCCTCCGAGGAAGGGCTTGACCTCTCTGCATAATTATGAAAGTTTAGTAAACTCACGAAGGCACATGGCGAAAGGAGGGAAAAAGTATGAAGATTACCGGTAGATTCTTTTTCTTGCAACTTGAGCTTCCCCTCAAGCTCCCGGATACGGAGAGACGCCTGCTCAAGTTCTACCTTCTTCTCCCGGAGCAAAGCCTTCAGGTCATTTTCTCTAACCTTTGCCTCTTGTAGCATTTGAAGTTTATTATTCACCTCCGAATCGAAAGACAGCTGGAGATCTCCGATGACCCTTTCGGCATCTTCATTCTCCTCTCTGAGGACCCATCGAAGACAGCTTGTGTTTTATTGATAGTATCCTCCCGTTCGATGGACATTGCTTCCTGGATTCTCTCCCGGAGCGCCATCTTTTTAGCTTCAAATTGGGCCTGGGCCCTCCTAAGCTCCTCCCGGGTTTCCGCCCGCACCTCATTGATAATTTTCTCCCGGAGGTCGCGGGAGTTTTCTCTTCGGAGAGCATTTTTCCTGTTTGCAAACTAAGACCGGACCCTTTTTAGCTCTGCTTGATGCACGTCCGCCTGCTAATGCCCTAGCTTTGTCATGACGAGTGGCCTCCATTCTCTTCTGATGCATTGCTTTCAATTTCGTGAGAAAAGTTCTGTATTTCTCTGTCTCAGCCTCGACCGATTGGAGAGTTTGGGTAAAATGGTGAGATTGAGTCTCAACACTTTGTGCCTTCGCAACAACTGGAGAAACAAGAATTGTAAGTAGGAAGCAAAACGAAAACAAATAATGGCGAAAAGAAAAAGTATTAGACCTGAAATAAGGCATTCCAGAGCCGGTCGAAGGCATTTTTCTCCGAAATGGAGTGGCGAACGATGACGTCAGCTCCACCTTCGCCGATTCGAAGTTTTTGCTTCAAAGGGGTAGGATGAGAAGAGGGAGCGAAGATCCCATTATTTCTCTTCGTAAGTATGGCTGCGATAGACCATAAGGTTTTATATCCCACCCCTCTCACATTTGGGAGACGAGGAACTGGGTTGCCCCGGTGGTAACACCAGTTCAGCTTCGATAATAAACCGGAAAACGACTGGTCACGTCGCAGTGGAGGGGAGGAGCAACCTTCCAGATTGTCATGAGCATGCTTGCTCCTTTGTTCGAAGGCAGACGATCTAGATTGAGGAAGCGGATGGGTAAGCCTACCGGAAGATTCAGAGGAAGAACTCCTCTCCGCACTTTCTTCAGCCATGCCTTTTCCCTTACCGGTAGGGACTTTGGGGGCATTCCTCCTCTCCGAGGCACCGCCTTTCCATATGACAACGCCTCCCGAGGGACTTCGAGTCCGTTTTGGCTCCGGATCGTGAACGTTGGTGGCAACAGCTAAGAAGAAAGCAACGACAAAAGTGATAAAGAAACAGTGAAGATAAAATAGAGAAATGAACAAGTTAAAGGTTGTGAAAGAGGATACCGGTGGGAAAAATGGAATCTGTACTTTGAGTTATTCATTCATCTACACAAAAATAGCTATGCAGATTAGGGAAGAGGAGCGATATAGGAGTTGAGTCCACATCTTTTCTAGTCCTCTCAGGACTACAAACAAGAGTAGACACAGGAAGAGTACCTGTCTCGATAGGAACAACTGCAAGGGACCGGTAGGGTCGATACCGGTAACGTTTCCTCTCTTTTTCACTAACTTGAATTTTTGCCCCTCTAACTTTTTATGCCCTTCAGGGGCATTCCTCTTGGTACCAGCGCTTTTAGCATTAGTAGTGCCAACATTTTTAGTACCAGTGGGACTCCGGGCTGTACCTCTGGAGGGGGCGGATGGTGCAACCTTCTTCTCTTCGACAGACCGATAGTTGACAGCATCCCAGTTATACCGCAGAGTAAATTTGTCACCCGAAAAAAGAAACATTATAGCAAAAGAATAAAAAAGAATAAAAAGAGTCAAAATCTAGAAAAAGGGAGAGGATGAGAAGAATGAAGGTAGAAGACACATACGTTCGACATTGCTCTGAATCCCGGCCAATTTCTCTTCGGTCAGGTAGTAGGTGATCGGATAAAGCTTCGAAGAACTTAAATCCATAAGAAGGTCACCGGCCTCTGTCGCGTCTCCAGGGGGCATTAGAGCAGCTAGCTGCCCCTGTATTATATCTCCGACGTATGATATCCCAAGAACCCTACCGGGTGGCAGAAAGATGACAAACCAATTGGAAGACTAGCCGCCCTCCGGATTTACGCGTTTAAAAAAGGAATACCCAGGCGCCGACAGGATAGATATGTCATCCTCGGTGGCAGTGGAGTTCACCCTCGTTGTGAAGAAATTCACAAACTCACGGGCGTCAGGGGTAATCTTCTCGCCGGTGTAGACGGCTAGGAATGCGTGAAGACATCCCAAGGCGCTAGGGTTCAAATGAGCAAGTGTACACCTGCGGCAAGAGAAGAAGCCCAAAATAAAGGGGGTGCAGAGGGAGGCTTAAACCACGGTGAAAGTGTTCGATACACCACAAACCCGCGACCGAAACAGTCAAAGGGATGCGTTGTCGGCTCCGGCACATGGATCTTTGTTCCCAGTGGGACTCGAATTCCCCTCATCGCTTTCTTCAAGTCCTTGACGGCAAGGCTAGAGCCGGTACCTCCTCGCAGAAATTCCTAGCTCTCATCTGGAACTGGGGACGCGACAGAGTTTTGGACGCAACCCTCGGCGTCGACAAAAACAATGGGGTTATCGGACGGGGCGGACGAGTTGGGATTCGCAGACGCCATTGAAGGGAGGGTGAAGTGAACGAAAGCCCGAAAGTCAAGGAAGCAAAGAGAGAGTGAAAGTGCGAAAGTATAGGAAGTTCAAAAGTAAAGGAGAGCGGAAAGAAGAAAGGAAGAAGAAGGATCGCTTTAAATAGACAAAGAGAGGGCATGTTCCATTGAGGGTAATCATATCCTACCTCTACAATTGTGTTAGACAAAAGGTAGGCTCAGAAGACGAGAGGGCGACGGTTGGAAGGGAGCACGTCACCACACCACCGGTAAGCTTTCAACGGCAGAAAAATTCTAAAAGTCAGTTCGAAGACCTTTTTCCTTTTAAATCTTTAAAAGGAAAAAGTCTTGTGGATTAGGAGGGACGGAGCGAAAATACAAAAAATTACGATCGAAGAAGATCTTCCCTTTAAACCAAGGAAAGATCTTGTGGGATTGATGAAGTGGGGTTCCACCGGACAAGGCGACCCAACTGCTACCGAAGGCAACGAGAAAACCTGCTACCGCTAGAAAAGTAAAACGTAGCCGAAAGAGGTGTTATTACCGAAGAGTTATATGACCATTCTTACCAAAGAGTTGTATGAGAATTCCTACTGGAGGTGGCAAAACGAGGTTCTACCGGTAGTCTTGAAAGTACCCAACACTTAGAAAGGGAAAATATAACTATAAAAGTAGTCATGTGTATTATAGAATATTCGAGAATAATGTAGGCCCACTGAGGCAGTTACGCTCTATTATAACTCTATAAATAGGGACCTCAGGCTATGTAAAAAGGCATGCTTACATTAATTCATTGGTTGGAATTCTATTGATTGTCACTCAGAGAGCTTAAGAGGAGAGAGCAGGGTTGTTACGATCTCACTAGGCTTGGCTGATAATAAAAAAAGGTTTTAAGGTGCTTGACTTAGAAATAAAGAATGTTAGCATCATCATAGATCTAATCTTCTATGAATCAAATTTCCCCCTTCAAGAACAAGTCAACAAAACTGATAAACACTAGTAAAACAACATTATCTTCCTGAAAAAATATGTAGTTTTGTTGAAGAAGAAGAATCACACACAGATCCTAACAAGGAAAAAACCCCTAGAACAGTTAGCCCCTCCTCTACCTGAAACAGAAGAACCTGATCAAAACATGAGTTTACAAAGATCTCCTAGAGAAAAAAGTGTTCCTAGTCACCTAAATGATTATTTTTTAGGTGAAGCTAGTGTATCAGAATCTGATATTTTGAGCAACACATTATGTGAAAGAACAAAAAACAAATACATAGAAAGAACAAACTATCTCACTGCTTCTATTGTTGATATAACTTCCACTGGAACTTTGGATGTTGCTTCTCTCTCTCTGTTCATTCTCATAATTTAGCTTATTTATTTGGTAGTAGCAACTTTTAAGATATATAGTAGCAAGTTAGCTACTGGTTATAATTTTTTTGCTATCGTTGCCTAAAAAATAGCACAATAGCAACACATGATCAAGTGTCGGCAGCACTTTCATAATTTAGCTTATCTATTTTATATAGCATCTTTTATGATAGTTGCAAGTTAGCTACTAGTTATAATTTTTGTGCTACCATTGCTCAGCAAATAGCAAAGTAGCTACCATAATTGAATTAGCATCAACCATTAGTAGCAATTCCTTAATTTAGCTACTGTTATTGGTAGCAAAATTATTTCACTAAAAGAACCAAGATGAAAGAGAAAATAGATACTATTGATAGTAGCAATTTTGTATGGCGATAAATATTTGGCTACTAGTTAACAATTTTAGCTACAATTGTCCTTGTTGTAGCACCATAGCAACCACTATGTTAATACCATTTTAAATCAGTAGCGATTTTTCAATTTAGATACCAATATGTGTATAGTAGCACTAGTACAAAAAAAGACATTTTGGCCCAGCTTTTTCGACGCTGTTAAAAATATTACCAAAAAAGGGTGTCGGCTCAAGGTTTTTTCAGTGGTTCCTTCATAAACATCGCTGAAAATGATTTTTTTTAAAAAAAGATTTTTGACGGTTTCTACTTGGAACCGTCGAAAATCCTGTGTTTTTTTATACCTAGTTTCGACGGTTGTAATGCGGAACCGCCGAAAATTTCTTTTTATAAAAACTATTTTCAGTGGTTTTTACAAAGGAACCGCATAAAAAGGTCCAAAAGAACCACCGAAAATCTCCCTTTTTGTACTAGTGTTTTGCAATTCATTGGTAGCTAAAACAGTTTTTTCTTGTATAGGATGAGTCTAGTTGTTACCATGTTTCTTACTTCCGTCTAAGCTCTCATTGGCTCCTACTCTCTCAATACTTTAAGGCATTTTTAAATCACTTTAGTTCTTTTACTATTATTGGTTTTATTTTGTAACCTCCACCCCTAAATTTACATGCATCTCTAAATGTCTAGTCTTTTTCTTTTTGTCTATCTTTCATTTTGTTGCTTTTGTCAAATCTGGAACCTTTACCTAAGGATGAGGTTGGGTACTCTTTTCCCTACCTAAACTTTTTCCATTTTGACCTCTTTACTCTGCCCTTATCCCGCGTTTTATTTTAATAAATTCGGTGAAAGCCAAACTTATTAAAGGAATAAGGGTGTTCGGAGAAATATAACTTAATTATTCAAGAGTCATGTCAATCATTAAAAGTCATGTCTATTATTCAAGAGTTATGTTTGTAGAGTTGTATCTCTATGTAAAGTCACACTCTTACAAAGAGTAGCATTCAAGAGACACTTGCTACTAAAATATAAAGAGGGTATTGTGTAAACTTTTTTGATAAGTCATCAATCAAACATATTTACTTTCTCTACAGCTATCTCCTATTTCTCCCAACAAAATGGCATCAGAGCCATACTTCCTTCTTCGATCTAAATCAAAAACTTCTACCAAGACATCATCACGTACGGTTAAAACCACTTTCTATCAAAGTATCCATCTCTGAATTATCTTCTGTTTTTCTCAAGACTGCAAGGTGGTGCATCCGATCAAGAAAGGAAGATGGCAAATTAGATTGTGCGGGACGACCGTGTGAAGCAATGTATGGACTGTGCCATGTGGCACTGAGGTGACATGCATCATGCTGACTGTATAACATTTTTAATATAATAAACTTTAAATGGTTGTAACTTTTGAAATATAGGTCCAAAATGAAAAAAAATTATATCACCATTTTTCTAAATTTAAGCTCTTCAAAATAAGACCAAACATGGATATGTTTTGACAACTTTGGAAAAAATTATTTTCATATATTTACGATGATACACTAAAATGATTATATGATTCATTAATTTTGATATTATGATTCATCAAAATTGATATTATGATTCATTAAGTAATAACTGGTGAATTAGATTACAAACTTCGGAACCGATAAAAAATCATTATTGTATTGTAGTGTATATTATGTTGTATGGTGTATTTTAAATCTTATATGAATCATGTATTTTCATACATACCAAATATTGTTTTGTATTGAATTTTGTTTGAAATTTTTTTTTTTATATGTTTACGTGATACACTAATGAAGATATGATTCATTAATTTTAATATTATGACTCATTAATTGATATTTGATTCATTAACTAACAAGTGATGAATTAGATAACAAACTTCAGAACCAATAAAATTATATTGTTTTATAGTGTATTATTATTGTTGTATGATGCATTTAAACCTTATGGTGAATCACGTATTTTTCATACATACCAAATATTATTTTGTGTTATATTATTGTGTAAAATTTTTATTATATATGTTTGCGATGATACACTAAAATGAGTATGATTCATTAATTTTGATATTATGATTCATTAAAAGTGATATTATGATACACTAGAATGATGTTATGAATCACAAGTCTCATTGATATATGGATATATACATGTAAATAATATAAAATTTAAAAGTTGTCAAAACATATCCATGTCTGGTCTTGTTTTGAAGAGCTTGAATTTAAATGAACAATGATATAATTTTTTTTTCATTTTAGACTTATATTTTAAAAGTTACAACCAATTGAAGTTAATATAATAAAAATGTAGCCCAATCAGCAAAACAGTCCAATCAACTACTGACTGGACTACCAAATACACAAGGTTGTACTGTTGGATGCAAAAAAGGGACCATGCCCATGTGTATGTGGATTGGGCATATGCTCAAGTCACTTTCAGCCTTTAGATTAGAATTTATTTTTGAAAACATTAATCTTAACCGTAAATAAGTTTACTTATTTAATAATTAGTTTTTTAAAATTAAAATACAAATAAATAAATATAGAAGGGTATAATAGACTACTCTTTCCACTAATAACTCTCTCTCATTGAATATAGCGACAGTTACTACGTCATATCCATTACTCCTCATTCCCTACCAAAAGAAATAACTTCCTCCTCCACTATGTTTTGGTTAAAATATACTGATGATTTATTTTTTCTCTAGGAACTTGATCGTGGGACACTTCTAATATTTATTATTTTATTTCTAAAATTAGAAATGAACTTTGACACCTATTTAGATTTTATTAATTCCTCATATTTAAGTGAAAGTGTAAATATTAAGTAATAATAGATTTTTTAATGTAGGTGTAAATTTATTTGATAAAAGTAGACTTTAAATTTAATCCTCATTTAGGTGATAGTGTAGATTTTAAGGAAATTGGTAGATTTTCAAATTGTAGGTGTAGATTTGTTTGATAGAAGTGTAGATTTATTTAATAAAAAATGTGTGGATTTTATTTTTTTACGCTCTTATATTTATTTTTAAGGAGTCTTCTCAACATAATTTATACTTTGTTATTTTAAAAAGTCTTCTTAACAAAATTTCTGATTTGTTATTTTTGAATAAAAGGTTTTGCTTAAAACGTGGGATCTTTTTATCATTATTTTTTAAATCACTCATTTCGGTTAAAAATATTGCTACAAATTGGGGAATATTTATTATAATTGATGGTTTATTTTTTTACTAGAAAGTGGATAGTGGGACACGTCTAATATTTTTTCTTCCTTATTCCAAAAATCTCAAATTTACTTTTGACATGCATTTATATTTTTATTAATTCTTGAAAGTGTAGATATTTAAGTAAAATGATAGATTTTTCAAAATATAGGTGTAGATTTGTTTGATAGAAGTGTAGATTTTTATAATTCCTGAAAGTGTAGATATTTAAGTAAAATGATAGATTTTTCAAAATATAGATGTAGATTTGTTTGATAGAAGGCTAGATTTTATAATTCCTCAAAGTGTATATATTTAAGTAAAATGATAGATTTTTTGAATTGTAGGTATAGATTTGTTTGATAAAAGTGTAGATTTTAAATTTAGACAGTACAACTTATTTACTTAAATGTGGATTTATTTATATTTGATGTTCTTATATTTAATTTTAAGGAGTCGAATTTCTATTTTTTATTTTAAATAAAAGTTTTAGCTTAAAACATTGAATTTATCTTTTAGTTTTTCAAATCCTTATTTCACTACCATTTAATTGATTGTTTATTTTTTTTCTCTTAAAACTGATCGTGGTATTTGTCTAATGTTTATTCTTTATTTCTAAAATTATAAATTAAATTTGACTTCTATACCCTTATAATAAAATTAAAATCCACACCATCAATTTTTTCTTAAAAATCCAATGGTGATGATGTATTTGAGCATGGTGCTCAAAATTGTTTTTAGGCACCTTCCCCTCGTTGCTGTTGGATGCGACCGTCCCGCGGCCTCTACCTGCTGAAGGAAGATAACCGAGTGTTATTGGTACGTACATTAATTGTTTTATACCAGAAAATCCCTCCAATATTTCCTCCGCCTCTCTTCTCTTTTTATTTCCTACATGTGATATTGGAAAAGAAATCCAGAACCAAAATTTTCGTTGCGAGAAAGGAGGACAAGAATTGTCGAAGAAAAGAAATAAAAAAAGAGGTTACGGTGGAAAAAAAATTGGAGTATTTGTTTTTTGTGGGGTTTTTTTTTAAAAAAGAGGAGGGATGCGAAAAATACGGTGAAAGGGAAAGTGTGAAAAAGGTGGAAAAGATTTACGATAAGAAGAAAGAAGGAAAAAGGAGAATTTGGCGTGAAAAAGAGAAGGGAAACGTAGAAAAAAAGAGAAGTTACGGGAGTGAACAAAAGAAAGGAAGTTTAAAAAAAACGGTGTGTGAAGATATATACCAAGGGAAGAGAAATTATATAGAAAAAAGGAGAAAAGAAATGACCTCAAATTTTTTATTTGTATTTATTTCTTACAAAAGACAATTATGAGAATTGAAGATAATTATGAGAATTGAGGACAATTATGAAAATTGGAGTAGTTGTATGAAGGCTTTGCTTGGAAGTCAAGAAGTATGAGATATTGTAGAGAAAGACACCACATATACATCAACAGCCCCTGCAGATGAAATGAAGAAGCAATAGAAGAAAGATCAACCAGCCCTCACCCTCATCTATCAATGTTTAGATGAGACCATGTTTGCAAGAGTTGCAAACGAGACCACGGCGAAAGGAGCATGAGAAATCCTGAAGAACTCTTACCAAGGCGTAGAAAAAGTGAAGAAAGTACACCTTCAAGCATTGTGAGGAGAGTTCGAAGCACTTCGGATGAAAGAATCTGAAACAGTTGCAGATTACTTTACAAGAGTTCTTGCTCTGGTTAACTAAATGAAAAGGTACGGTGAGAAAATTGAAGATATTAATGTGGTAGAGAAAATTCTTCGTTCTCTACATGCACGGTTTGATTATATAGTGGTGGCCATTGAGGAGTCTCAAAAGTTGAAGACAATGATAGTAGATCATCTCATGGGATCACTACAAGCCCATGAAGAAAGATTTATAAAAGAAAAGAATCTTCAACCGAACAAGCCCTAGCCACACAACTCACATTAAAAGACGATGATCGTGAGAGGACCACACGAGGACGTGGTCGAGGAAGAGGCCGGGGTAGAGGAAGACAAGGACGAGGAGGATATGGAAGAGGAAACCAAGACAATTTTGGAGAAAGAAGCCAAAATTTCAGAGGTCGAGGAAGAAGATACAATCAGAATCAAAGAGAGGACAGATATAAAATTCAATGTTACAAATGTCGGAAATATGGCCATCTTGCACGTGATTGTTGGAGTGGAGAAATATCAAATAATGAAGAGGCCAAGTTTGCACAAACAATGGAGAATGATGTTGTTTTGCTATTCTCAAATCAAATTGAGAATGATGTCAAAACAAATGGGTGGTATCTGGATAATGCGGCAAGCAATTACATGTGCGGAGATAAAAGCAAGTTTGTGGAGATCGATGATTATATCAACGGATCTATCACATTTGAAGACAATTCCAAAGTACCCATCAAAGGAAAAGACACCGTGATGATTCTTACAAAGAATGGCGATCATCAATGCATCGGTAATGTGTATTACATACCAAGCATGAAAAGTAATATTCTAAGTATTGGACAACTCATGGAAGGAGGTTATGAGATCAATATGAAAAATCAAATGCTTTTCCTAACGGATAGTTATGGAAAAATGGTTGCAAAGGTGCCGATATCAGAAAGAAGAATGTGTATTCTTGATATTGAGACTACCGCTGCAAAGTGTTTGAAAGCTTGTGTTAAAGATGAATCCTGGGTTTGGCATCTGAGGCTTGGACATGTAAACTTTGAAAGATTAAAGATGATGGGTCAGAAAAGGATGGTAAAAGGTCTCCCGTATATCAACCACCCAGAACAGTTCTGTGATGGATGTTTGGTTGGAAAGCAATTCCGGAAGAGTTTTCTAAAAGAATCCACTACAAGAGCAAGAAAACCACTTGAACTTATTCATGTCAATGTATGTGGGTCAATCACACCAACATCCCTTGGTTCAAGTCGGTACTTTCTACTCTTTATTGATGATTATAGTAGAAAGACATGAGTTTATTTCTTGAAGGAAAAATCTGAAGTTTTCTCCATGTTCAAGAAATTCAAGTCTTTCATTGAAAATCAAAGTGGATATTATATCAAGTCAATAAGAACGGACAGAGGTGGTGAATTTACTTCACATGAGTTTAATGAATTTTGTGAAGTGAATGACATTAGAAGATTTCTGACAATTCCAAGGTCTTCTAAACAAAATGGTGTGGCAAAAAGAAAGAATCAAACCATTCTTAATATGGCTCGTAATGTTGAAGAGCAAGGACATGCCAAAAGAATTTTGGGCTGAAGCAGTGGATTGTGTAGTATATCTATCCAACCGTTGTCCCACAAGAAGCCTTTATGACAAGACCCCCCAAGAAGCATGTAGTGTTTTCAAGCCAAACTTGTCTCACTTGAGGATATTTGGATCCATTTCCCATGTGCATATTCCCGATCAAGAAAGGAGAAAGCTTGATGACAAAAGCAAGAAGTACATTTTCATTGGCTATGATTAGAAATCCACAGGATACAAGCTTTACAACCCAAGTCTTAGAAAAATCTTGGTGAGTAGAGATGTTATTTTGAATGAAGAAGAAGTCTGGGACTGGAGTCATGATGATAAGATGCAATATAGTTTCTTCCCACTCGCCAACGATGAAGTTCAAGAGGATGAACCAAATCATGAGCCTGTGACACCAATAATTCCACAACAATCATCATCACTTGTAACACCTACACAGACATCCTCTGCAACAAAGTCACCTTCTTCCTCAGATGAAAATTCTAGTGAACCATTGAAGAAGAGATGACTTGAAGATATCTATAAGGAACTTGTTCAACAAGAAAATGAAGAGGAATGTACTCTTTCTGTCATTTTGCTGATTGTGAACCTCTTGGTTTCGAAGAGGCATGAAAAAGAAGAAATGGAGGCTAGCCATGGATGAAGAGATCAAATCCATTGAGAAAAATGATACTTGGGATCTTGTGACCCTTCCAAAAGGAGAAAACCCCATTGGTTTTAAATGGGTTTACAAGTTAAAGAAGAACCCAAAAGGAGAGATAGAAAGATATAAGGCGAGATTAGTAGCCAAGGGTTACAGTCAACGTCCTGGAGTTGATTATGGTGAAGTATTTGCCCCTGTTGCCCGATTAAAAACCATTCGGTTGATTATTTCTCTCGCTGCCCAGAAGAAATGGAAAATTTATCAAATGGATGTAAAATCAGCATTCTTGAATGGAGTGCTTGAAGAAGAGGTGTATGTTGAACAACCTCCAGGTTATGAAGTTAAAGGCGATGAAGGGAAAGTATTGAAATTAAAGAAAGCATTGTATGGTTTGAAGCAAGCACCGAGAGCATGGAACAGTCGGCTTGACAAATATCTTAAAAATAATGGTTTTATCAAGTGCCCACATGAATCAGCCCTCTATGTGAAGATATGTAAGAATGATGATATCTTACTTGTCTGCAAATATGTTGATGACTTGATCTTTACCGGAAGTAATCCAAGAATGTTTGGTGAGTTCAAGAAAATCATGACCAAGGAATTTGAGATGACAGATCTTGGTCTAAAGTCCTATTATCTTGGTATTGAGATAAAACAAAAGGAAGATGGAGTTTTTATCTCACAAAAAAGTTATGCAAGGGAGGTGCTGAAGAAATTCAAGATGGAAGATTGTCATCCGATATGTACACCAGTAGATTGTGGTGCAAAGTTATCAAAGAACGATGAAGGAGAAAAGGTGGATCCTACGACTTTCAAAAGTCTTGTCGGAAGTTTAAGATATTTGACATGCACAAGGCCGGATATTCTTTTTGGAGTTGGACTTATTAGTCGCTACATGGAGTCCCCATCAATGACCCACTTTAAGGCGGCTAAAAGAATTCTTCGGTATTTAAAAGGAACAATCAATTATGGATTGTTTTATTCATCCTCTGATGACTACAAACTTGTTGGGTATAGTGACAGTGACTGGGCAGGAGATATTGATGATAAAAAGAGCACTATTGGTCTTGTATTCTACATTGGAGACACAGCGTTTTCATGGAGTTCAAAGAAGCAACCGATTATCACACTCTCCATATGTGAAGCTGAATATGTTGCTGCCACATCATGTGTTTGTCATGCCATCTGGTTAAGAAGGATGTTAAGAGAGTTAAATACTTCTCAAGAGAAGGCGACAGAGATTTATGTTGACGATAAATCGGCTATTGCTCTAGCCAAGAATCTAGTGTTTCATGACAGGAGCAAACACATTGACATGAAGTATCATTTCATCCGTGATTGTGTTGCTGTCAATGAAGTAGAGTTAAAGTTCGTGAAGACTCATGATCAAGTTGTAGATATTTTTACGAAGCCGCTGAAGAAAGACGTATTTAGCAAATTACTTTCAATGTTAGGAGTCATGAACAATTAAGTTTAAGGGGGAGTGTTAAAAATATAACTTAATTGTTCAAGAGTCATGTCTATTATCAAGAGTCATGTCTATTATTCAAGAGTTATGTTTATAGAGTTGTATCTCTATGTAAAGTCACACCCTTACAAAGAGTAGCATTCAAGAGGCACTTGCTACTAGTATATAAAGAGGGTATTGTGTAAACTTTTTCGATAAGTCATCAATCAAACATATTTACTTCCTCTTCATCTATCTCCTATTTCTCCCAACATCAACAAGGGAAGGGACATATATGATCAACCACACAAATCTTCCTTTCTAGATATATACGGAAAGCAAGTTTAAACATGTAGTATATATTATTTAGATTATTGGCCTTGTTCTTCATCCTAGCTTTCAAAAAAAAAAAAGTACACGTAGTTCAGGAAGAACTGGATCATGAACCGATCATTTTATTACATAAACCGGGTGGTGATTCATCATACTGGCATACAAAATAGATAATATTTGTGTATAACAACGTTTATTATAGGCTAATTGGTCTGAGAATTAACCCTGTTTGGCGAGATGATTCTCGATATCTCTGGTCAAAGTGAGCAGCAAGTCCAACTCCTGAGTCGGGAACCGCACGTCCTCGTTAACCTTCTCATACTCAATTGTCCAAGTAAGCTTGTCAAAACCACCTTCTTGAGGAGTGACGTGAAGGCTTAACCCGTGGCTCTTGTACTCTTGAAGAAGCTCCCCATCAATCGTTTTGGAGGTTATTACCTTCTTCGCCTCATCCACTTCCCATATATGCTTCATAGTCCAAGTTTTTCCACCTAATAACATAAATGACAGAAAAATGTTATTAATGATCAAAAATTGAATTAGGTAACCCTATATCCATGTTGTTACCGAGAGTATAGTTCCATGAGACAACAGAGCCCGTCTTCCCAAGCTCTCCTTCGTGATGCTGGAAACCCTGGACGTGCTGAGGGACAATACTGGAGAGCTGTTGCGGATTACTTTTGAAAAATTCATGGAACAGATCAGCCGATGATTTCACCTCAACTTCTCCCACAAGCTTTCCTTTCAGACCCATATTCAGAGCGTGTAGAAGATCCCAAATTAGTAGTTTTTCTTATGTGTGTATGTAAAAAGATGAAGAAAGCACGACAAGCTCAAGCAATGTATATAGTGCGTGCGCATGAGCTTCATCCTGCAATTCATTTATTGGTTATGGACGTTCATAAATAAATGCATCTTCATCCTGCAATTCATTACTGGTTGCGGGCGTACAGATCATTGATCATAATGCATTTTGCGTTCAGTGCATTGATCGTTTACCCAGTTGGTTTATCGTGTCAACTTTTTGACCTTTTATGCTATTTTTTCGTTTTATGAATATTTCACAGGATAATCACACCGGTTTTTAATATTTTTGTAGTAATTCACTTTTTTTATTATCAAATAAAATTTTAAGGGAAATTTTCATCCCCACCCATGACCTTTCGCCATAAGATTTCAAAAATTACTTTACCCATCCATTTGGTTTCTCCCGTTTTGTATCCAGTAACTTTTTAACTTTTCGTTCAACTTAGGAGATACTTAAATGTTTTCCAAAATTGATGAAACTTGCATGGACGATGCTAAAGTGTTATATTTTGACCCAGTTCTAAATCCAAAGTTTTTTTTAACTCACATGTGACCTGTGGGACCCAATGAAAACTCGTCCACTTGTCACATGTTTTATTGGGTCCCACAGGTCACATGTAAGCTTAAAAACTTTAGATTTGGCATTGGACCAAAATATAACAATTTAGCATCGTCAATGTAAAGTTTCATCATTTTTGGACAATATTTAAGCATCTTTTAAGTTGAACAAAATATTATTAGTTGGATATAAAACGGGGGAAACCACATAGGTGGAGAAAGTAATTGTTAAAACCTCGTGGGTGGGGTGTATAATTTTACCAAACATCGTGTGTGTAGGAGATGTAATTTTCCCAAACTTTTAGGTTAAAATTTATAATTCTACCTAGACATTAACTCCTACGTTTTTAAACTCCTAATTTTAAGATTTAGATTGGGATATATTCAATGCTTGAAAAATTAAATACATTACATCGTGAATTATTTAAAAACCTATATTGTGAAATTTTCCTAAACTTTAATTTCAATACCATTACATTTGCATCTTTAATTAGTATTTGCTTTTAACCCAAGAGAAATTTATACTTAAGGTTTCAAATCAGACTTCAATCCGATCACAAGAAAAACATGAAAGTTTGACAACAAGATAGACTCAGTCACAATAGAAGAACAAATAGAATGAGCTAAAGAATGAGCTATAGAATTTCTCTCGCGACTAATAAAAGACCATCTAACAACCTTAACCTCTAGCTATCGGAAGCCAGTTGGTGAAAGAAAGTGTCGACCCCGACTAGAGAAAACGGATCACAGGGAGACAATTAGACTCAACCATCAACATGCTACCCCTAGTCGTCTCCCCAACTCCACACCATGAGCCATAGCATAAGCCTCCGACAAGACAAAGGAAAGATAAGCATCACCCCGCCTCAGAACGGCCCCCAACAAGCCTCCATCCGCACACCTTGTCACAACCCCTAACCACCAGGACCCATTCTCCGTCCGACCCGCATCCGTATTAACCTTGGTTTGCCCCTGAGGGGGAAGGTACCAAACCCATGGACCATCCTCCACTACACCCCTCCTCCCCACAAATGCTTGTAAGTGATGAACATAGTTCAAAGCTTCTTCATAATAGACAGAGAAGACCGTTCTCCGGCGGTGCAACACATCATTACGAGCCCATCAAATATCCCAACATCAAACAAGAAGCTTAGCTAGTGAAAACCATCCTCCTGGCCAGAGAGACCATCCAGCCATCTATCCACGGCTACCGTAGCCCCTACCTCCCAAAGTTGTAAACACGTCTAACGCTCCTCCCATCACCAAGCCACACCCACTCGGCATGAGAAAAAAGCATGAAATCAATCCTCTAAATTGCCATATAGGACACGACAACCATCACTCAACCCTCGACGAGCCATATTAGCTCCCACAGCGAGTACCCATACCAAAACTTCCAACCAAATACTAGCACCCGAGGAGGCAACTACAAAGACCCGGAATCTTTGGAAAACTAAAGCACCCACCCTGCACTGAAGACAAAAGGCTCTAGACATCCTGAAAAGAAAGAGCTAGGTAGTATGCCGACCTGATCGAGAAAACCCAAGAACCATGGAAATGCAAGGAAAACTCATCCGCCATCCCCATCACAGGCGGGTCCTGTTTCAGGATCACCTCCACAACAACCTGTCAAAAACCGATAAGACCAGTGGCGGACACGGAGGGGGGCTAGGGGCGCTCCTGCCCCTTGAAAATTTTGAAAATCTGACAAATGCTCTTATAAATTTTTTTAAAAATATAACATAACATAAAGTTTTACAGAATGATAGTGTCAAAAAAAATTTGTCCCCCTAAATAAAATTTATGGGTCCGCTACTGAATCAGACCATGGCCACATCCCACCCTCCTCTTCCACTGTGCAACTCAAACACTTTCAGACCATCAAACTGGCTACCCTAGGAGTGGAACGAAACCAATAAGGTTGCACCACCCAAGAATCCCACAAGATATGAATAGGACAACCATTCCCTATATTCTAACGACAACCCTCGAAACCAGCTCCAGCCCGCGACTGCCAAATGGTATACCTATCAGTTTAGGTCACTCAGTTTGGGTCGGGTCAATTATAGATATTTACTATTCAGTTCGGATCAGACGGAGTTCATCTGGTTAAAAATTAGATTCGGGTGACTTTGATTTTGGTTGAGTTTGGTTTTTGAGTGCTTTTAGTTCGGGTTAGCCTCTGTGTCATTCAGTTTTTTCGGGTTGTGGGTCAAACTCGTGTGACTTATCCAGCTTACATCTGGGTGACAAAAATTTTTAAATATGAATTTTGAGCAACCTTTGTAACTTATATTGATTTTTATATCCGGCTCCAATTTCTCTTAATATAGTGTTACTCTTGATCAAGTCTGCTATTGTGTATTGGTTAGACATAATCATATTGGATGACAATTTTTGTATAATAATTTTTAACTATACATTTTTAAATATATCGACCAAGTATAAATTAAAATTTTGTGAATTAGTGGTCAATATTTGGCACTCCACCTCGGTCTACCCCGCCCACGCCCGACGTCGTACCTCCCGCCGTCCCGCACCCGTCACACTCTGCCCTCGTCACCTCACGGAAATGTCGCATGCGCCCATCCATCACCGCCTCGTGAGATCATTACGCGCCCGCGCTCATCCATCAACATTCAAATCATTCCCAAGTCCTAAACATAAAGAAACCTAAGTTTATAAAAATATAGAGTAAAGTAAAATAGTAATGATAAACATTACTCTGTTTTAGGTTATGCTGTCAAGGTAGATGAAATAATGATGGAAATTATTCATCCACCAAAATGCTAATTTATCCCATGTTGCATAATAATTCACCATTGAGAATATTTATTTTCCTTATTTATTGCGTAATTTTCTTTAGACATATACACATCAATCTTGTTTAGTATATATCTCAGCTGAAAAGTTTAGATTTTATAATTAAACTTCATTAACATTTAAACTATTCTCAAGTCTCATGTCCTAAACATAAAAAAATCTTAGTTTAGTAAAACCAAAATTAATAGAATATTATAAAATAGTAATGATACACATTAAATTGTATTATAAACATTTTCAAGCAAAATAATTATAGTTTGTAGCAAAACATCTATGTGTGAGAAGGATAACAACACTGAGATGCTTAAAAATTGAAGATGACAAATATTATATATATATATATCATTTGTGAGCAATTAACACTTATTGGATGTCTAAATCTCCATTATGTGTTTTTGGTTTCAAGGTTATTTTTTATGGTTGGAACAACTGTAGCCGATTTAGCCTCTAACAAAGCATTCGGGTGGATTCAGTTTGGGTGAATTCGGTACGGATAGATTCAGATAGTACCGAATTCAGTTTGATTCGGTTTTAGTTTGGTTCGGATTTTTGGGTCAGATTTCGGGTCACACCACTCGATTTAAAATCAGATTCAGATCGAGATCGGATTGGATTAATTTGTGTTTGCTAGTTTGGATCACTTGTTAGATCTACCAAATCGAGCTCCCCTTTGTTTATTATGCCGATAATGTTATAATGAATACATGCAGGCGGCAAAAAAAAACGTAAGCACCAGACGCTGAAGCGATATTAATAGTGTGCACATGCTCTTCATCCTGCAATTCAGTACTGGTTACGTGGGTTACTGATCATAAATCCATTTTGGCCTCAAGTGACACACATGGCTAAATACTGATCATTGGCCACTTTCAGAGCTGGGATATCGTGTCAGTTTGCGTTGATAACAACACTAAGAATTGAACATCCCTGTGTATGAAGTAACTTTTAATTATAGTTATTTGAAATCATTTTAGACTTGTTATAATTTGTAGATATTTGATTAATATCTTAACTAGTTTACACTACAAGTATCAACGGGGCAAGTTTGAGAAGATCAACCGAGTCAATAAAAAACTTGCCTTAAAAATGAAATCAAAAGAGGTAAGAAGAGAAGTCGCCTCTGTTGGTGAGATCAATGGAGGTGATTTGAATGTTGCCTCTGTTGATTAGCTCAATAGAGGCGAGTAACTAACGTCGCCTCCCTTTACATTCTCAAGAATCATCAATAAAGGCAACATATTCAGGTTGCCCCTATTACTATGTACATATTTGGAGGCAACCTTTTAGTCGTCTCGGTTGATGATCTATAGAGGCAAGCTATTACTGGTCGCCTTCCTTGTAACTAATTAGTTAGTTAGATATTAACATACGTAATTACTGGCAAATTCGAATTTCCCTCCCACATAACTCCCGATATAAATTTTAGGTAAATTTCATGGAATGTCACAATATTTATGGCACTACATTTTTACAAAAGTCCATGAAATATCAGTATGTTAAAAAATTCACAAAAAATTCTACAATAAAAAAATCATTAACTATAATATTTATAATATTATAAAAATTAAAAAAAATAAATGAAAAATTCTTTCGAGACATGAACATGATCAAACCAAGGATATATAAAAATTTATAAAATATATATATGTCAGATTATACCATATTAATATTTTAATGTACATAATAATAACAAATTAATTTAATACGATCAAAGTAGTAAAAATTAAAAATGTAAGTACATTTTGACTTAAAATTATAAAAACTTAAATGATATACATATATATCTTTTAAAAATATTTAAAATGTCATGAATTATATAAAAAAGTTACTGTATTATATAAAATTACTTATTTTGTTAAAATAATATTATATGGTATTACAAGTACTAGTATAATATATATCATTTTATGAAAATTAAAGATTCTAAATAATATATTATATATTTTGTAAGTTTGTATAATATAATAACTTTATAAATTTAAATAGATGTATAATTTTTTATAATCTTAACTAATTTGAATTTTTATAACTTTACTATTTTTCAAAATCCTGTTAATTTGTGTGTTGTTTTGTAATTTAAAAACATTAATATATTATATATTATGTATGTTTTATTATAATTTTTTAACTTATCATTTTATAATTTTTTACATACATATACTATTTATTTATAATCTCAACTAATATGAATTTTGTATAACTGTATTAAATTAAATATATATAATTTACTAATTTAAATTATTATTACTACTAATTTATATTAATTTTGCAATTTTAATCAACATATATACAAATTAAATTATTATTACTTGTACTCTAATTTATAATTTATTAATTTGTGTGATACTTTGAAACTTAAAAATATTATAAGGATCAAATATATATATTATGTTAGACATATCTTGATAAAATTAATTCTAGTCGTGTGTAGTTTAATTATTTTTCACGAAATTCACAATTTTTATTTACTTATAATTATTTTTATTTCTTTTATAAAATTTTGATAGGTAAAAGGTAAGAAGTAAAATATATTAAATGTACTATATAAAAAATATAAATATTAAAATATTTGTATAAGATGATAATATATCCACTAAGGTAGTAGCAATATAGGTTAATATTTGGAAGTATGTGGTTATCACTCGTTTAAATTATAAGACAATAATAATGTTGCTACGACTTAAGAATATTAGCTATCATGTCTTATATTCTAGCTTAACATCAACCGAAATTTTATAAAAATTAAAGATAGTAGCAATTTAGCTATTTGTTAAAATAATTTGCTGTCGTTACCCAAATAGTCGCACAATAGGAACCGTAATCAAGTGTCAGTAGTAATTCATAATTTTATTGTAGTAATTTCTTAATTTAGCTACTGATATTGATAGCAAAATTATTTTTACTAAAAGAACTAAGATGAAAGAAGCAATAACTACTACTATTAATTATAGCAAGACAGTAGACATTGGCTACTGTTGCAAAATTTAGCTACCTCAACATGGGACCTGTTTGACTGACTACTTGCCTTTCCGATTCCCCCTCGTTTTTCTTTTTTCCTTGGGATTCAACGCGCCGGATTGCTGATCCCGAGTCTGTCACTTTCGTCGAATGTTCCCGTCTTTTCAACTAACCTTTATTTTCCTAAGCCAGTTGGATGATACTCCCATCGCCCATCGGTTTCTACTAGCGTTTTCACCGGCTTCCCACGCGTTAACCTCCACTATACTCACCGGAGAATTGTCCCTCCAACCTTGACCATAACTTTCTAGTTTATGAATTGTGATTAGGACGTCTCCGCTTGAACCTTGATCTCTATGTTTTCCAACACTTCTAAATCATCTTCATTCATTTTGATAATGTCATAAACCATGTGAGCAATTTTGCTTATATTTGTTTTACTCCATACATGCATGGATGGGCACACCTCTTCTGATCTCCCATGTTCTTCTAGTTTCAACTTGATCGGAGGTTACCCATCTCATGATATTGATTTCGTCTATATCTTTGCTTCTAGCTTTGAATCTTTTTTGCCTTGGCCTCAGAGCTAAATACCATCAAAAACTTACACCTCTAGAAAGCTAGAATTCTTGCTAAATTCAACCATCTTCTTTGGAGGAGGTCCATTACCTCTTTTGCGCTCTTCTTTTCCTTAAGGTTTGCTTTTAACGATGTGTTTGTTTAGGCGGAACATGCACATGGGAAATGGATCCAAATATCCTCAAGTGAGACAAGTTTGGCTTGAAAACACTACAGGCTTCTTGGGGGTCTTGTCATAAAGGCTTCTTGTGGGACAACGGTTGGATAGATATACTACACAATCCACTGCTTCAGCCCAAAATTCTTTTGGCATGTCCTTGCTCTTCAACATACTACGAGCCATATTAAGAATGGTTTGATTCTTTCTTTTGCCACACCATTTTGTTTAGGAGACCTTGGAATTGTCAGAAATCTTCTAATGTCATTCACTTCACAAAATTCATTAAACTCATGTGAAGTAAATTCACCACCTCTGTCCGTTCTTATTGACTTGATATAATATCCACTTTGATTTTCAATGAAAGACTTGAATTTCTTGAACATGGAGAAAACTTCAGATTTTTCCTTCAAGAAATAAACTCATGTCTTTCTACTATAATCATCAATAAAGAGTAGAAAGTACCGACTTGAACCAAGGGATGTTGGTGTGATTGACCCACATACATTGACATGAATAAGTTCAAGTGGTTTTCTTGCTCTTGTAGTGGATTCTTTTAGAAAACTCTTCCGGAATTGCTTTCCAACCAAACATCCATCACAGAACTGTTCTGGGTGGTTGATATACGGAGACCTTTTACCATCCTTTTCTGACCCATCATCTTTAATCTTTCAAAGTTTACATGTCCAAGCCTCAGATGCCAAACCCAGGATTCATCTTTAACACAAGCTTTCAAACACTTTGCAGCGGTAGTCTCAATATCAAGAATAAACATTCTTCTTTCTGATATCGGCACCTTTGCAACCATTTTTCCATAACTATCCGTTAGGAAAAGCATTCGATTTTTCATATTGATCTCATAACCTCCTTCCATGAGTTGTCCAATACTTAGAATATTACTTTTCATGCTTGGTATGTAATACACATTACCGATGAATTGATGATCGCCATTCTTTGTAAGAATCATCACGGTGTCTTTTCCTTTGATGGGTACTTTGGAATTGTCTTCAAATGTGATAGATCCGTTGATATAATCATCGATCTCCACAAACTTGCTTTTATCTCCGCACATGTAATTGCTTGCCGCATTATCCAGATACCACCCATTTGTTTTGACACATTCTCAATTTGATTTGAGAATAGCAAAACAACATCATTCTCCATTGTTTGTGCAAACTTGGCCTCTTCATTATTTGATATTTCTCCACTCCAACAATCACGTGCAAGATGGCCATATTTCTGACATTTGTAACATTGAATTTTATATCCTCCTCTCTTTGATTCTGATTGTATCTTCTTCCTCGACCTCTGAAATTTTGGCTTCTTTCTCCAAAATTGTCTTGGTTTCCTCTTCCATATCCTCCTCGTCTTGTCTTCCTCTCCCCTACCCGGCCTCTTCTCGACCACGTCCTCGTGTGGTCCTCTCACGATCATCGTCTTTTAATGTGAGTTGTGTGGCTAGGGCTTGTTCGGTTGAAGATTCTTTTCTTTTATAAATCTTTCTTCATGGGCTTGTAGTGATCCCATGAGATGATCTACTATCATTGTCTTCAACTTTTGAGACTCCTCAATGGCCACCACTATATAATCAAACCGTGCATGTAGAGAACGAAGAATTTTCTCTACCACATTAATATCTTCAATTTTCTCACCGTACCTTTTCATTTAGTTAACCAGAGCAAGAACTCTTGTATAGTAATCTGCAACTGTTTCAGATTCTTTCATCCGAAGTGCTTCGAACTCTCCTCACAATGCTTGAAGGTGTACTTTCTTCACTTTTTCTACGCCTTGGTAAGAGTTCTTCAGGATTTCTCATGCTCCTTTCGCCGTGGTCTCGTTTGCAACTCTTGCAAACATGGTCTCATCTAAACATTGATAGATGAGGGTGAGGGCTAGTTGATCTTTCTTCTATTGCTTCTTCACTTCATCTGCAGGGGCTGTTGATGTATATGTAGTGGTCTTTCTCTACAATATCTCATACTTCTTGACTTCCAAGCAAAGTCTTCATACAACTACTCCAATTTTCATAATTGTCCTCAATTCTCATAATTGTCTTCAATTCTCATAATTGTCTTTTGTAAGACGAATAAATACAAATAAAAAATTTGAGGTCATTTCTTTTCTCCTTTTTTCTATTAATTTCTCTTCCCTTGTATATCTTCACATACCGTTTTTTTAAACTTCATTTTCTTTTGTTCACTCCCGTAACTTCTCTTTTTTCTACGTTTCCCTTCTCTTTTTCACGCAAATTCTCCTTTTCCTTCTTTCTTCTTATCGTAAATCTTTTCCACCTTTTTTCACATTTTCCCTTTCACCGTATTTTTCGCATCCCTCCTCTTTTTTAAAAACCCCACAAAAAACAAATACTCCAATTTTTTTTCCACCGTAACCTCTTTTTTATTTCTTTCTTCGACAATTCTTGTCCTCCTTTCTCGCAACTAAAATTTTGGTTCTGGATTTCTTTTCCAATATCACATGTAGGAAATAAAAAGAAGAGAGGCGGAGGAAATATTGGAGGGATTTTCTGGTATAAAACAATTAATGTACGAACCTAACACTCAGTTATCTTCCTTCAGCAGGTAGTGGCTGCGGGACGGCGCATCCAACAGTACAACCTTGTGTATTTGGTAGTCCAGTCAGCAGTTGATTGGACTGTTTTATTGATTGGGCTGTATTTTTATTATATTAACTTTAATTGGTTGTAACTTTTAAAATATAAGTCCAAAATGAAAAAAAATTATATCATTGTTCATCTAAATTCAAGCTCTTCAAAACAAGACCAGACATGGATATGTTTTGACAACTTTTAAATTTTATATTATTTACATGTATATATCCATATATCAATGAGACTGTGATTCATAACATCATTCTAATGTATCATAATATCACTTTTAATGAATCATAATATCAAAATTAATGAATCATATCTTCATTTTAGTGTATCATCGCAAACATATAATAATAAAAAATTTTACACAATAAATAACACAAAATAATATTTGGTATGTATGAAAAATACGTGATTCACCATATAAGGTTTAAAATGCATCATACAACAATAATACACTATAAAACAATAATAATTTTTATTGGTTCTGAAGTTTGTTATCTAATTCATCACTTATTAGTTAATGAATCACAATATCAATTAAATGGTCATAATATTAAAATTAATGAATCATATCTTCATTTAGTGTATCACGTAAACATATAAAAAATAAAAATTTCAAACAAAATTCAATACAAAACAATATTTGGTATGTATGAAAAATACATGATTCATATAAGGTTTAAAATACACCATACAACAATAATAATACACTACAATACAATAATGATTTTTTATCAGTTCCGAAGTTTGTAATCTAATTCACCAGTTATTACTTAATGAATCATAATATCAATTTTAATGAATCATAATATCAAAATTAATGAATCATATAATCATTTTAGTGTATCATCGTAAATATATGAAAATAATTTTTTCCAAAGTTGTCAAAACATATCCATGTTTGGTCTTATTTGAAGAGCTTAAATTGGAAAATGGTGATATAATTTTTTTTTCATTTTGGACCTATATTTCAAAAGTTACAACCATTTAAAGTTTATTATATTAAAAATGTTATACAGTCAGCATGATGCATGTCACCTCAGTGCCACATGGCACAGTCCATACATTGCTTCACGCGGTCGTCCCACACAATCTAATTTGCCATCTTCTTTCTTGATTGGATGCACCACCTTGCAGTCTTGAGAAAAACAGAAGATAATTCAGAGATGGATACTTTGATAGAAAGTGTTTTAACCGTACGTGATGATGTCTTGGTAGAAGTTTTTGATTTAGATCGAAGAAGGAAGTATGGCTCGATGCCATTTTGTTGGGAGAAATAGGAGATAGATGAAGAGAAAGTAAATATGTTTGATTGATGACTTATCGAAAAAGTTTACACAATACCCTCTTTATATTTTAGTAGCAAGTGTCTCTTGAATGCTACTCTTGTAAGAGTGTGACTTTACATAGAGATACAACTCTACAAACATAACTCTTGAATAATAGACATGACTCTTAATGATTGACATGACTCTTGAATAATTAAGTTATATTTCTCGAACACCCTTATTCCTTTAATAAGTTTGACTTTCACCGATTTTAAAGAATTTATTAAAATAAAACGCGGGATAAGGGCAGAGTAAAGAGGTCAAAATGGAAAAAGTTTAGGTAGGGAAAAGAGTACCCAACCTCATCCTTAGGTAAAGGTTCCAATTTGACAAAGCAACAGAATGAAAGATAGACAAAAAGAAAAAGACTAGACATTTAGAGATGCATGTAAATTTAGGGGTGGAGGTTACAAATAAAACCCAATAATAGTAAAAGAACTGAAGTGATTTAAAAATGCCTTAAAGTATTGAGAGAGTGGGAGCCAATGAGAGCTTAGACGGAAGTAAGAAACATGGTAACAACTAGACTCATAAAAAACTGTTTTAGCTACCAATGAATTGCAAAACACTAGTACAAAAAGGGAGATTTTCGGTGGTTCTTTTGGACCTTTTATGCGGTTCCTTTGTAAAAACCACTGAAAATAGTTTTTATAAAAAGAAATTTTCGGCGGTTCCGCATTACAACCGTCGAAACTAGGTATAAAAAAACACAGGATTTTCGACGGTTCCAAGTAGAAACCGTCAAAAATCTTTTTTTAAAAAAATCATTTTCAGCGATTTTTATGAAGGAACCACTGAAAAAACCTTGAGCCGACACCCTTTTTTGGTAATATTTTTAACACAGCGTCGAAAAAGCTGGGCCAAAATGTCTTTTTTTGTACTAGTGCTACTATACACATATTGGTATCTAAATTGAAAAATCGCTACTGATTTAAAATGGTATTAACATAGTGGTTGCTATGGTGCTACAACAAGGACAATGGTAGCTAAAATTGTTAACTAGTAGCCAAATATTTATCGCCATACAAAATTGCTACTATCAATAGTATCTATTTTCTCTTTCATCTTGGTTCTTTAGTGAACTAATTTTGCTACCAATAACGGTAGCTAAATTAAGGAATTGCTACTAATGGTTGATGCTAATTCAATTATGGTAGCTACTGTTGCTATTTGCTGAGCAATGGTAGCACAAAAATTATAACTAGTAGCTAACTTGCCACTATCATAAAAGATGCTATACAAAAGATAGATAAAAATTATGAAAGTGCTGCCGACACTTGATCATGTGTTGCTATTGTGCTATTTTTTAGGCAACGATAGCAAAAAATTATAACCAGTAGCTAACTTGCTACTATATATCTTAAAAGTTGCTACTACCAAATAAATAAGCTAAATTATGAGAATGAACAGAGAGAGAAGCAACATCCAAAGTTCCAGTGGAAGTTATATCAACAATAGAAGCAGTGAGATAGTTTGTTCTTTCCATGTATTTGTTTTTTTTCTTTCACATAATGTGTTGCTCAAAATATCAGATTCTGATACACTAGCTTCACCTAAAAAATAATCATTTAGGTGACTAGGAACACTTTTTTCTCTAGGAGATCTTTGTAAACTCATGTTTTGATCAGGTTCTTCTGTTTCAGGTAGAGGAGGGGCTAACTGTTCTAGGGGTTTTTTCCTTGTTAGGATCTGTGTGTGATTCTTCTTCTTCAACAAAACTACATATTTTTTCAGGAAGATAATGTTGTTTTACTAGTGTTTATCAGTTTTGTTGACTTGTTCTTGAAGGGGGAAATTTGATTCATAGAAGATTAGATCTATGATGATGCTAACATTCTTTATTTCTAAGTCAAGCACCTTAAAACCTTTTTTTATTATCAGCCAAGCCTAGTGAGATCGTAACAACCCTGCTCTCTCCTCTCAAGCTCTCCGAGTGACAATCAATAGAATTCCAACCAATGAATTAATGTAAGCATGCCTTTTTACATAGCCTGAGGTCCCTATTTATAGAGTTATAATAGAGCGTAACTGCCTCAGTGGGCCTACATTATTCTCGAATATTCTATAATACACATGACTACTTTTATAGTTATATTTCCCTTTCTAAGTGTTGGGTACTTTCAAGACTACCGGTAGAACCTCGTTTTGCCACCTCTAGTAGGAATTCTCATACAACTCTTTGGTAAGAATGGTCATATAGCTCTTCGGTAATAACACCTCTTTCGGCTACGTTTTACTTTTCTAGCGGTAGCAGGTTTTCTCGTTGCCTTCGGTAGCAGTTGGGTCGCCTTGTCCGGTGGAACCCCACTTCATCAATCCCACAAGATCTTTCCTTGGTTTAAAGGGAAGATCTTCTTCGATCGTAATTTTTTGTATTTTCGCTCCGTCCCTCCTAATCCACAAGACTTTTTCCTTTTAAAGATTTAAAAGGAAAAAGGTCTTCGAACTGACTTTTAGAATTTTTCTGCCGTTGAAAGCTTACCGTGGTGTGGTGACGTGCTCCCTTCCAACCGTCGCCCTCTCGTCTTCTGATCCTACCTTTTGTCTAACACAACTGTAGAGGTAGGATATGATTACCCTCAATGGAACATGCCCTATCTTTGTCTATTTAAAGCGATCCTTCTTCTTCCTTTCTTCTTCCGCTCTCCTTTACTTTTGAACTTCCTGTACTTTCGCACTTTCACTCTCTCTTTTGCTTCCTTGACTTTCGGATTTCGTTCACTTCACCCTCCCTTCAATGGCGTCTGCGAATCCCAACTCGTCCGCCCCGTCCGATAACCCCATTGTTTTTGTCGACGCCGAGGGTTGCGTCCAAAACTCTGTCACGTCCTCAGTTCCAGATGAGAGCCAGGAATTTCTGCGAGGTGGTACCGGCTCTAGCCTTGTAGTCAAGGACTTGAAGAAAGCGATGAGGGGAATTCGAGTCCCACTGGGAACAAGATCCATGTGCCGGAGCCGACAACGCATCCCTTTGACTGTTTCGGTCGCGGGTTTGTGGTGTATCGAACACTTTCACCGTGGTTTAAGCCTCCCTCTGCCCCCCTTTATTTTGGGCTTCTTCTCTCGCCGCAGTGTACACTTGCTCATTTGAACCCTAGCGCCTTGGATGTCTTCACGCATTCCTAGCCATCTGCACCGGCGAGAAGATTACCCCTGACGCCCGTGAGTTTGTGAATTTCTTCACAACGAGGGTGAACTCCACTCCACCGCCGAGGATGACATATCTATCCTGTCGGCGCCTGGGTATTCCTTTTTTAAACGCGTAAATCCGGAGGGCGGCTAGTCTTCCAATTGGTTTGTCATCTTTCTGCCACCCGGTAGGGTTCTTGGTATCATACGTCGGAGATATAATACAGGGGCAGCTAGCTGCTCTAATGCCCCCTGGAGACGCGACAGAGGCCGGTGACCTTATTAAGGATTTAAGTTCTTCGAAGCTTTATCCGATCACCTACTACCTGACCGAAGAGAAATTGGCCGGGATTCAGAGCAATGTCGAACGTATGTGTCTTCCCTTCATTCTTCTCATCCTCTCCCTCTTCTTTTTCTAGATTTTGACTTTTTTTATTCTTTTTTATTCTTTTGCTATAATGTTTCTTTTTTCGGGTGACAAATTACTTTGCGGTATAACTGGGATGCTATCAACTATCGGCCTGTCGAAGAGAAGAAGGTTGCACCATCCGCCCCCTCCAGAGGTACAGCCCGGAGTCCCACTGGTACTAAAAATGTTGGCACTACTAGTGCTAAAAGCGCTGGTACCAAGAGGAAGGCCCCTGAAGGGCATAAAAAGTTAGAGGGGCAAAAATTCAAGTTAGTGAAAAAGGGAGGAAACGTTACCGGTATCGACCCTACCGGTCCCTCGCAGTTGTTCCTATCGAGACAGGTACTCTTCATGTGTCTACTCTTGTTTGTAGTCCTGAGAGGACTAGAAAAGATGTGGACTCAACTCCTATATCGCTCCTCTTCCCTAATCTGCATAGCTATTTTGTGTAGATGAATGAATAACTCAAAGTACAGATTCCATTTTTCCCACCTGTATCCTCTTTCACAACCTTTAACTTGTTCATTTCTCTGTTTTATCTTCACTGTTTCTTTATCACTTTTGCTGTTGCTTTCTTCTTAGCTGTTGCCACCAACGTTCACGATCCGGAGCCAAAACGGACACGAAGTCCCGGGAGGCGTTGTCATATGGAAAGGCGGTGCCTCGAGAGGAGGAATGCCCCCAAAGTCCCTACCGGTAAGGGAAAAGGCATGGCTGAAGAAAGTGCGGAGAGGAGTTCTTCCTCTGAATCTTCCGGTAGGCTTACCCATCCGCTTCCTCAATCTAGATCGTCTGCCTTCGAACAAAGGAGCAAGCATGCTCATGACAATCTGGAAGGTTGCTCCTCCCCTCCACCGCGACGTGACCAGTCATTTTCCGGTTTATTATCGAAGCTGAACTGGTGTTACCACCGGGTAACCCAGTTCCTCGTCTCCCAAATGTGAGAGGGGTGGGATATAAAACCTTATGGTCTATCGCAGCATACTACAAGACGATAATGGGATCTTCGCTCCCTCTTCTCATCCTACCCCTTTGAAGCAAAAGCTTCGAATCGGCGAAGGTGGAGATGACGTCATCGTTCACCACTCCATTTCGGAGAAAAAGCCTTCGACCGGCTCTGGAATGCCTTATTTCAGGTCTAATACTTTTCTTTTCGCCATTATTTGTTTTCGTTTTGCTTCCTACTTACGATTCTTGTTTCTCCAGGTTGTTGCGAAGGCACAAAGTGTTGAGACTCAATCTCACCATTTTACCCAAACTCTCCAATCGGTCGAGGCTGAGACGGAGAAATACAGAACTTTTCTCACGAATTGAAAGCGATGCATCAGAAGAGAATGGAGGCCGCTCGTCATGACAAAGCTAGGGCATTAGCAGGTGCGGACGTGCATCAAGCAGAGCTAAAAAGGGTCCGATCTTAGTTTGCAAACAGGAAGAATGCTCTCCGAAGAGAAAACTCCCGCGACCTCCGGGAGAAAATTATCAATGAGGTGCGGGCGGAAACCCGGGAGGAGCTTAGGCGGGCCCATGCCCAATTTGAAGCTAAAAAGATGGCGCTCCGGGAGAGAATCCAGGAAGCAATGTCCATCGAACGGGAGGATACTATCAATAAAACACAAGCTGTCTTCGATGAAGAAAAACGGGTCCTCAGAGAGGAGAATGAAGATGCCGAAAGGGTCATCGGAGATCTCCAGCTGTCTTTCGATTCGGAGGTGAATAATAAACTTCAAATGCTACAAGAGGCAAAGGTTAGAGAGAATGACCTGAAGGCTTTGCTCGGGAGAAGAAGGTAGAACTTGAGCAGGCGTCTCTCTGCATCCGGGAGCTTGAGGGGAAGCTCAAGTTGCAAGAAAAAGAATCTACCAGTAATCTTCATACTTTTTCCCTCATTTCGCCATGTGCCTTCGTGACTTTTACTAAACTTTCATAATTATGCAGAGAGGTCAAGCCCTTCCTCGGAGGCTATCGGTAGTTCTAACTTTTGGATGAAAAAGATTGCTAGCCTTAGAGCTTCCGTGATTACCCTAAAGTCTGAGCGGGAAAACGGTACCGCAGTCTCTCCATCTCCTACGAAGGCTAGCTTGCCAAACTTAAAGGGGTGCAAGCAGAACTTCAAGAAAGAGACCGTACTATCTCAGGGTTGAAGGAAACGCTTTCATCTCAGTGTCAAAAGCTTGTTGGGGAAAGCCAACAGGTTGTGTCTGAGTTCCTCTCTCGCAAGCTGCAGCCTGTGGATGAGGGTTTGTACGATAACCTCGAGTTTGAAGCACTTGCTTATGCTACTGGGTACTACGGGGAGCTTATTAGGTTCTCCCGACCTGCGGGTAATACGTGCTTCGTCCCGTCTTTCATGGGGTCGACCAATCTTCGAGGTCCTACCGGTGCCGCTCTTACCCCAGTCATAGAAGAAAAGGAGACTTCCGAAGGGAGTACCTCGACTCCAACCAGGAAGAGAGTTGAACAGCCAAACCCTGAGGACCCTGCATCATAGAATTTTTACTTTGTTGTATTTTCCTCATTTTGAACTGGAGAGATTGTAGCGATTATTGTATGTTTTTGCCTTCCCCTTTTTGTAAAACTCCACCAGTTCTTTCGGGCGTGTCCGGAGCGACCGGACCTCCCGAGAGTCTGTAGTTTTAAAAAAAAAATAGAAAAGATGATTGTTTTTTGTTTCTTAGAAAAAATTTTCTCCGGTGTCTTTTGGTAACACACTCTACCACTGTACATATGGTGAGATCGTCGTTTTATCACTCTACCGGCTTTAAGATGGTGAGATCGATTCATTACTCTACTGGCTTTAAGACAGTGAGATTGTCGGATACAAAACACTCTACCATCACTGATGGTGAGATTCTTGGATACAAAAAACACTCTACCATCACTGATGGTGAGATCGTCAAATACTTTCTTGAGATAATTCCTGCGGTATTAAAGAGTTCATCATTTTGCAATTTAAAAGAGATTATACATAGAACTTTTTAAGACATTCAGCGTGCCAAGAATGGGACAGATTATTCCCGTCCAAATCTTGGAGCCTATAAGATGCTCGGTCTATCTTAGCTTCCACAATGTATGGATCTTCCCATTGGGGTTGTAGTTTCGCTGGTTGCTTTACTTTCCGGAGTACTAAATCGCCTGGGGAGAAAGATCGTTCCCTCACCTTTCTATTGAAAAAATGTTCGACCCTTAGCTTATCATTTTGGTTTTTTAGGTCGGCAATCGTTCGCCTTTCATCCAAGAAGTCTAATTTATCGCGGATGCCCTTGTCATTTTCTTCTTCATCGTACTCCTCAATTCTCTTCGATGGTACCATAATTTCTGCGGGCACTACTGCCTCCAGACCATATGTCAACCTATATGGAGTTTCCCCTGTTGGTCCCTTGACATTTATTCTATTAGCCCATAAGACTTGCGGTAGCATCTCTGCCCATTTCCCCTTCTTACCTTCCAACTTCTTTTCAGAGCCTTTACAATCTGTCCATTAGTGTTTTCCACTTGGCCGTTTGCCTGCGGATGAGCGACAGATGCAAATCTCAAGTCGATCTTCCATTCTTCATAGAATTCTCGGAAGCTTTTGCAATTGAACTGTGCGCCATTATCCGTTATGATCACCCTGGGCAGGCCAAACCGACATATGACGTTCTTCCAAACAAACTCCTATATTTTTCATGCAGTTATATTCACCACCGGTAGAGCTTCTGCCTACCTGGTGAAGTAATCCACTGCGACATATAAATATTTATATCTTCCGGGGGAAGCTTCTGGAGATGGATCGGCAATATCCAATCCCATTTTGCAAAGGGAACGGGGGAAGTAATAGACTTCATTTCAGCAGGTGGGTTCCCTATTTTCAGGCCATGTAACTGACACTATGCGCACCTTTTCACATATTTCTTACATGATTCCTGGATTGATGGCAAGAAATACCCCATCCTCAAGATTTTATGCATTACCGCTCTTTCTCCTTGGTGGTTCCACATATTCCATTGTGTACTTCGCTAATGAGCTCCGAACCTTGTTCCTCTGTTACGCATTTTAGTCGACGGTCTTCCAAAGAAGAATGACGATGCCCTTCTTTTTTATCGTTCTGGATTCCTTTACATCTTTTGGAAGTAATCCTTCCTGAATGTACCGGACGATTGGGGATCCTTCCGAATTTGTTACTTCTACTGACATTGTCTATATCTTCTCTACGCTTGAGGATTTCTTGAGTTGCAACAGGACTTCCTCCGGTATCCCCTCCGCTATGCTTGCTAGCTTAGTCAATACATCGGCTTCTGAATTCTGGTCTCTGGGTATGTGTCAGAGATTACATTTTGAGAATTTTGCCCTTAGATTCTGTACTTTCACCAATTAGAGTTTTAGCTTCTCTTCTTTTACCTTGAAGATACTCTCACTCTGTCTTGTCACCAGCAAAGAACCAGACTGTACTTCTAACTCTGCAATTTTCATCATGATTAACTTTATGTAAAACAAAATTTTGATAGATAAATCTCAAACTCTTTAAGCTTTTTTAGCATATATGAAGAACTTGTTACTCCCAAGGCGGAGGCTATTTCCAATCCTTGTATCAACGCCTCGTATTTCGCTTCATTATTTGTTACTTTGAACTCCAGCCTTACCGCATAGCTCATTTTTCTTTCATCGGGGGTTTGGACCACAACCCCAACCCCTGCACCGGTCTTACACCGAGCTCCATCTACCCAAATCTTATATGGGACTTCCCGCTCTTCCTGATGGAAAAACCTTGTCTCGGTAATGAAATCAGCTAGATCCTGGGCGTTTATTGCGGTTCGCGGAACATAATGGATTTCAAACTGGGTTAGCTCCACTGTCCAGCTAACTATCGTCCCGGAAGAACTTGGGTTATTGGTGATTTGCTTTAATGGCTAGTTGGTCCAGGCAGTAATTCGGTATGACTGAAAGTATGGTCTCAGCTTCCTGGAGGCTATGGCAAGAGCGAACAAAACTTTTTCAATATTAGAGTACCTCGTCTCCGTGGAGGTTAAAATCTTACCGGTGTAGTAAACTGGGATTTATTTCTTTGCCTCTTCCATAACCAAGACCGCTGCCACTGTCCACTCCGAAAGTGATAAGTATAAGAACAAATCTTGACCCGGGGATGGAACACCAAGCTTTGGGAGCTCCCGGAGCATTTTCTTGATCTGTTCAAAAGCATCAGCACATTCTGCATCCCACTGGAACTGCTTATTCCTCTGTAGCACATTGAAGAACGGAATAGATTTTTCCTGAAGTTTAGAGCAAAATCTGCTTAAAGCAGTGAGTTTTCCATTCAGGGCTTGTACATCTTTGATGTTTTTTTGGCTATAGAAGGTCGAGGACTACTTGAGTTTTCTCCGGATCGACCTCGATTCCTCTCTGTCCAACTATGAAGCCTAGAAACTTTCCCCGGGTGACCCCAAAGACACATTTTTCAGGGTTTAGCTTGATTTTGTATCTATCCAGGGTGTTAAAGGTTTCTTCGAGTTCGTTCATGTGTTGGGCTACAGAGTTACTCCTTACTACTATGTCATCTACATATGCTTCCACATTTTGGGATAATTGTTCTCGGAACACCTCGTCAATCATTCGTTGAAAAGTTGTTCCAACATTTTTTAATCCAAATGGCATGACTCTGTAGCAGAAGATACCGTCGAAGTGATGAAAGATTTTTCTCCTGGTCATTTTTATTCATCGTTATTTGGTTATTCCCGGAGAACGCATCTAAAGCTCATCACGCTACTTTGAGTTGTTGCTGCGACAAGTTTATCGATGGATGACAATGGATAAAAATCTTTTGGACAAGCTTTATTCAAATCTGTGAAATCCACACACATGCTCCATTTTCCATTCACTTTTTTGACCAATACTACATTTGATAACCACTTTGGATAAAAAACCTTTCTAATGAAACCGGCTTCAAGCAGTTTCTCCACTTCCGCCCGAGCTGCCTCGTCCCTCTCTCTTCCAATGATCCTCTTTCTCTACCGGATGGCAGGGAACTTTGGGTCTACGTTCAAGTTATGCTGGATGATGCTGACGTCTATCCCGGGCATGTCTTTTGGGCTCCAAGTGAATGTCTCTCTTCTTCTTTCCAAAAATATCATTAAGCGAATCTGTTCATCATGACAAAAAGCATTTCCAATTTTGAAGAGTTTGGAGGGATCAATTTTTAGGGGTACCTCTTTTGGTTGGTCTACCGGAACTATGACTTTCTCCAAACCTTCACTGGGTGTCCGAGCTCTGATTTCACTAGTGCAGAAAATGTTTTTTACCACGGTTATTTTGCCTATATACCACGGTTAGAAACCGTGGTTTATACTCGCGTGGGTATATCGGAAAATTGCAATAAACCACGGTTTCAAACCGTCGTTTAAAAGACGGATTATAAACCACGGTTCGGCTAAAACCGTTGTTTAAAGCCCATTGTGTCGCGGGAATCAGACGACTTTATACGACGGTTTTGACAGAAACCGTGGTATATAATGTCGTTCCATTGAGTTTTATACGATGGTTGGGACAAAAATCGTGGTATAAAGTGTACATTATACGACGGTTTTATACTAAATTGTGGTTTATACTCGTCGTTCCATTGAGTTTTAAACCACGGTTATAAGTGAACCGTGGTTTTTATTTTCTTTTTATTTTAGTTTTTTTTGTTTCTTTAGCCTCTACCACATATGTTTTCCAACACAACCCAATTTACAATCGCATATACAACCTGTACAGGGCATCCAACTGGTATTGCCCTTTGATAACCAACCACACTATATGACCATAAACCAAGTTGCCAGTTTGAATTGCAACATTGAAAACGAATTGCAAACAACCCATTCAAACTTTCAAAAATAAGAGAGTTGAACTTTACAAACTTTGAGAGTCTACGTTGCTTCAGCAAAAACAAAAGTCTAAGTCTAACTACACTAGGATAAGATCTAAGAAACACTCAAGTAATTTTTACACCAAAACTACGATAAATGATCTCTTACAAAGTCGAGATCCCCTTTGGAATACGTGCTCCCTGCTTTTGTGAAATAAGAAACGATCTGTCCATAAAAAGAAACTGATCATCATTAGTACACAATTTTATTTAAAATGCAATAACTTTAACTAAAACTTTGATTGGTATGGGTTACCTTGTCATCATCATTAAGCGTGTCAATATTTTGTACAATCTCGAACATGTACCGCATCACATAATAGCCACAACTTCGTGAATCAGGCTGTTGAGGACACTGTCATCACACCATCCATGGATTATCAACTTTAGACAGATCAAAAAATAAACGTTTAACTTTAATACAAAATGCATAAATTAAATGATTACTTACACGTATGTATTAGAAGTCCAAGATGGAGAATGGTTTGTTTCCATCACTTAAACCAAGCTTATGGCCCCTGCATAAATACAGCATTTTAAAATGAAGCCATTTATTAATTGTCAATAATCTAGAACAAGCTTAAAATAAATACAGAATGCATTAAAATTTTGAATACTCACTCCTTCAAATATTTCTCTACAACGATCTCTCGAAGGTCATCAGGGCCGCCCAATGGGTCTAGTATCAACAAGCACGAGGTGTCGATACACAACACCATCAACATCCAATGATTGCTGCCATAGATAAAACAAAGAATGTTTTGTAGAACAATATTTTAATTATCACAATTAGGAAGCAAAAAATTCCAGTTATTGTGTACTTACATCTGATGATATGGGATCAGCAAATATTTGCTTCTTCTTCGTATCGTAGTACAAAATCCCTGCCTCACGTGCTGTGCACATCCTTGCGCATCCAATGCGGCCTGACTTGCTGACATCAATTGCGGGCACAAGAAAGAGATGGCAAATAATCTCTTGTTCGATATCAGTCTAGTAGTCAAGCACCTAAACAACATTTTTTCATAAGATATGTTAAATAGCTTAAAAAAATGAAAGATAATTTAATAATTTAAAAAATACTTACACACAATAGGCCTGAATCACAGAGATGTTAAGCAGGTCTCCCATCAAAAATTCTCTTAGATCGCTCACGGTAATCATCAGATCTCTGGTCTCGGGGGAGTGGAAAACATGCTTAGACACTTTCATGTTGAAATTGGTGACAGACTGCGGCCTCGTCATGAAAAAGTCATACAACATTTTTTGTTTGTCTGTCAACTTCTTCAGATACTTGGGTGTCAGAATGGGGGATCTCCTAGGAGTCATATCGAAAGGTTTGACCACTTCCTTTCTCACACTCTGACTCTCCTCATTTAATTTCACAACTTCCTTCCCCTTATCCACTTTCCTCTTCTTAACCGGTCTTAATTCCTTATCAATCTAATAGTGTACAAAAATTAAATAATTAACATATCAGTCAACAGTCAAGTTAAAAACTAAACAGTAAGCATGTAAATAGTTTACCTTGTCACTGACATCAATGAGAGAATATGGCCATGGAACAACTGAAGATTGTGCTTGACCTATTTTACTCCACTGATTCCACTCCAACGGAAGTGGAGAGTCCTCATGACCTCGCACAATGTCGTCTACAATCACACGAGCATGGAGAGGTGGGATGAGCTTGAAAGTACTACAGTTTCGGTCCGATCTGTAAAACCCGACCGAATGCAACATGCACAGTCCCACCATCCAACACTTGAAACAGATGACATGATTTAGCCACTACATCAACTCACAACAGTAAGCAAGCTAATAAAATTATATTGTTTTAAAAGTAATGTTAAAATAACTAAAGGAGGAAAAAAGAACAAACCAAAAGGTTTTGATAAGGAAATGTGTCTCTGGTAGGAAATGTGTCTCTGTCAATGTTTCTCCATTGTGGTGAATCGGCTGGATGTCTCAATTTACCATCATCCTTTCTATGGGTAGCATGCCATCGGAGGTTTTCACATCTTTCTGAACTGCACAAACAAACGTTTGAATCGGGGAATTATCGGTAGATACCACAACACCTTCGCAGGAGAACCACTTTAGTGCTTATGTGGTTTCTGTCACCTTTTTTACATAGCGTGATTCCCCACATTCAGAGCAATGGTCATCCAACTCGTTCTCCTTCCAGTACAACATACACCCATTTGGACAAGCATGTATTTTTTATATTCCATACCCATCGGACACATTAACTTCTTTGCTTCATAAGTTGTTGTGGGTATCACATTGTCCTTTGGTAGTACACCCTTCAGCAGTTGTAAAAGATCTGTAAAACTGACATCACTCCATCCATGTCTCGCCTTCAGATTGAATAGTTTTAGGCAACACTCAATTTGTTGTGTTTGCGTATCACATCCACCGTACAATGGTTCCTTTGCTGCTTGCATCAGATTTTTGAATGTTTTGGGTTTGTTGGAAAAATGTTGTTCAACATCTTCCATCATCGCATTAAGGTCCTCCTGATCATCTGAATCACTAACTAGTGAATCATCTTGAGTATCCCCAAAATCGTGTGAAGCATCCATTTCTGATTGTTCTGCAACGACGTTATCAGCACATTCAAACACTTGTACTGAATGCTGACCATGCAGTATTGTTATGGCTTCATAATCTTCTGTAAACCCTCTGCGAATCAGATGATCCTTAATCTTGTCCACACCTCGGTATTTGAAGTCGTTCTTGCAATCGACACAAGGACATCGAATATATCCCTTGGTTTAAGATTGTCAACAAGGACTTTGCAAAATTTATTGACCCCTTCTAGGTACTTGATGTCCAATCTGTCACTGTACATCACTGAGCGCTCCATCTCCTTTTTCAACACACCAGATGTCATGAACTCGTTCCATTGATCTCCTCTTTTTTTATTTACAGATTTAACAACCTAAACCTATCCAATCACCTTCGATCTCACCTGGAACAAGTAATAATATACAGTTAGTTCAGTGATAATTTCGGCAGCATTACCCTACAATTCTCCTAGTGTAGATATCATATATATATATATATATATATATATATATATATATATATATATATATATATATATTATGAATCGTTTCAATTCACATATATATATATATGTACACTAGAAGAACACTAGGGTAATGCTGACGAAATTATCACTGAACTACTGTATATTATTAACTCATTCACAACCTAGATGGTGAGATCAAAGGTCATTGGACAGTCCCAATAGGGACTATCTAAGACATACCTCTATCAGGTAAATCTCAGACAGGTAATTCTATGTTGAATTGATTTTCCATTGTTTAATAGAAAAACTAAAATAAATTGAAACGTTTTAAATACCAACCTGATGAGTACTGGATGGTCACCTAGCGCGAACAGCACAGAAGAAGAAGTAGGCAAATGCTCTTGCGCGTAGTATTTAACACCTATTCAATGGAATTAGATGGAATTAGAATCACCTTAAATTCTGGAAAAAAATTGGCATGACCTTTGCGTATTTTTAGATACTCCACATTTTTTTAAGGCAGAAACAAACACAGTAGCAGCAACATTTATTCTCAACAAACCATACGAATTATTATCAGACAGACAAGTATGCAAATAGTATATATATATAAAATGATCAATGAACAAAAACAACACCCCATTTCAACTTAATCTCACATTTCGCCATACTATGCAAATATATATTCTAATGATTGCAGAATACAAGTAGAATTTAGTATAACGTTTATTCGTGACAATATATAAGCATTTGTTTGTAAAATCATAATCAGAAACGCAAGAGTTTTACCGTGGGTTCTGATCAGGTAAACCAGTGGCAGAGGTTGACAAGGCAGTAGCAGATAGTGAGATAGGTAGACAATCCGACCGTGTGTAGTGACACCTATTCAATGAAATTAGAATATAAGGTTTTATTTGAAAAAACATGAATAATTGAACTAATTAACAAAAGAATATATTTTGAACAAACCATGTTGTTGAAACATTTTTAAAAAACTAACCTAATGGGTAATGATGATCAACTCACAAATGGGATGGAAGAGGGATTGTTCAACCGTAGTAACACCTATTCAATAAAAATTAGAATAAGGTTAAATTCTGAAAAAAAATTGGCATGACCATTGCGTATTTTTAGATACTCCACACTTTTTTAAGGCAAAAACAAACACAATAGCAGCATCAGATCAAGGTTCAGTGATTTTCAACAACACGTGAAACATTTAATGCTAGCATATCTAAGCTAACAATAAAAAAACGGTAAAATTCTGACCTGGCCAGATTTTATAGGCAGTGGGCGTGGCTGGCTGGCGGTTGCGGCGGAGGAAAGGCGGAGACGGGGCTAGAGATGGATCAATGACGGGGTTGGAGACTCGATGACGGGGAACCGGAGGAGAACTTACAAACGCACCACTAATCTAAAACAACATCAAAACCCACCTAGCAAAAACAAAAATATTGACAATATCAATATCCTTCACTGAAGTGGTATCTTCTATGAAGATTTTCAAGCTGGAAATTAAGATGATATCGACTACAATAGAGAGTATGATGAAACAATAAAGAGAATGATCGCTGTTTCTAAATTAAAATCAATAAAGGGAATGATCGCTATCCGTTTCTATATTAAAACCAATCAGTCTTTTGAGAATTCCTTAGCTTCCATTTTTATACCTTTCCGGTCCTAATAAGTAATTCCTTGATTTTTTCTTTTTTGAACAGCCACTCTTCATATTTATATTTATAGCCAAAACTTAATTCTGAAGGCATAATTCAGACATTCTAAAGCATTAATTACCCACAAACACAAAAAATCATACTCTTTATTTTAACAATTATGACTATACATGATCACAAGTATAGTTGATGACTTGGTGACAATATCTCTTCCAAAACAAAGTCAGAGAGAAGCAATACCTAATAATATACTAGCAGGTATGATCGAAAGAGTATTCACATTTTGAAAAGACCATGGTGTCAACAAATCAAAACATTATATAACAGATATACCACAATATTTTTTCAGATTGCAAGTATTTTTTTTGATAAGTAGGCTACAATACAGAATGACATAGTATAGTTCCATACGTAGAAGTAAAATATTTAGTGTAATTGTGATTATCCGTTGCAGTAGAAAAGGCTACCTTCAAGAGGAGAATGCTTCTACTCTTTGAGTGGTAGTCTAACCCCTCAGCTAATGATCCAGTCATGTTCATCAGTCATTTGTCAATTATGTGACATAACCGTTACTGCTTCCAACATTACACAAACACATTTTTTTTAATAGATTTTGGCAAGACGCCATAGTAAACTACATTCCAGGCCATTCAGAAGGAAGTGTTTCTGGTTAGTCCAAGTCAGTATATATATTGTGGTCGACTAAGGTTTTCATCAGATTGCCATATGTAGGTCAGTTTGGCAAAGTCTTGATCATTCTCTAGGGTTGAAAAATATGTAGAGTTTAAACAAACCAACACACAATCCAAATTATACATATTGCTAGTATATACAACCAGAAAAAATCGAGAAGCAACAATGAGGATTTTGGGTATTACCAGACATGGATTCAGGCGGAGGTTTCAGGGCGGTTTCAGGCGGCGGACGAGAAGGCCAGGTGGTGGACAGCACGACTTCGACTTCGCCGGCTTCGACTTCGCTGCGGAGGTTTCAGGGACGGCTTCAGGTGATGTCGACAGCGCTGGCTCGTTGAAGATTGAAGTGGGGCGCGACTTCGACTTCGCCGGAGAAGGAAGCAGCAGCGGGTGGCGGCGAAGGTAGACGACCGGCGACAGGGAGCCCAACGGAAATGACGGGGGAAGGACGGAGAATGGGGCACGGCGGAGAAATCACCAGAGAGAGAATAGTGCGGTCGAGCTCGAGGAAGAAGAAGAGAAAGCCTGGGTTATATCAAAGAACTATAAACCACGGTTCTTAAAGGAAACCGTCGTTTAAAGCACAAACCAGAAGATAATAAACGACGGTTATTTATAAACCGTCATATATGTGATGTGTCACCACACTTTAAATGACGGTTATTCAACAAACCGTCATATATGTGATGCGGCGCCAAACTTAAAATGACGGTTCATCAAAAAACCGTGGTTTATGGGTTACGTTGTCATACAATAAACGACGGTTTCGCCAGAAACCGTCGTTTATCTGGTGATCCTTGCAGTATAAACGACGGTTTATATCAAAACCGTGGTGTATAATATTTAAACGACGGTTTTAACATAAACCGTGGTTTAAAGGCCGTCGTTTAAAATCTTTTTTCTACTAGTGTTTCTCTCTCTTCATATTCTCGGCTTGAACTAACTTCTCTGACCACATCATCCTCTGGAAAATCCTCAGTGATCCGCACTTCACACACCCTTGCTGTTTTCTGACTTCCGGGGATAGACACCAATTTCCCGGATCTTGATAAGTATTTGAGTTTGAGGTAATAGGTGCTACAAATGGCCCCGACAGCGTTGATTCCCGGTCAACCCAAGTAGATGTTGTACCCCGACAGATCCCTCATGATGTATAAAGTCATCTTCTCTGTCCTCCGGTCATCTTTTTGGCCTAAGGTCATTGAGACATCGATACTTCCGGTGGCCTGTGTGTGATTCCCCCGATGAATCCTCCGAAAGTGGCAGTAAATGGCTTGACCCTCTCGTCCGGGATCTCCAACTTTCGGAATGCTGCCAAAGAGATAACATTGGCTCCCGCTCCGCTGTCGACGAGGATGTTTCCTACCATCCTGTCATTGATTTGAGCCCGAATGACAAGGGGATCGTTGTGAGGATAGTATACTCCCACCTCGTCTTCCTCTGTGAAGTATATAGGTGGAAAGAGCACTTTCCTTTGGATTTTCCTTTCTGGTAGCTCTTCATGGACTTCATGTAAATGCCCTTTCTTTTCTTTTGCCGTGAATGGCCTCTTTTCTGAAAATAGACCCGTTATAACCCCAAAGTCGAAAGACTTACTGTGGTTTAACTCGGGGTGATTCTCATCCCTCGTGCTACCATCACTTCGCCCGGACCGAGATCGGTTCTGGTAGTCATTACTATTTCTTTGTTGTTTGGGGGTTTTGCTTATGCTTTTCTTGCTTCTTTCTCTGTTCATCGATTCTGTTCAGCCCCCTTGACAATGTTATACAATTGGTCATCCGGTGATTATAGTGCCTGTGGAACTCACAATATGCCAACGGATTCTCCCCTGTAGTAGGTTTCTTAGGAGGTGGAAGATATCATTCCCTTACTGCAGCCGTGTATCGTCCCGGAGCAATGGTAATAACCTATGCTCCATATGTTGGCTTGCTTCTGGCGTAGGCAGTCGTGGCCGGATCCTTCCCGTATGGTTTGTATCTTGCTCCCCAAGATTTTGAAGCTGACGTTTCTCCAAAACTTGTACTACCAAATTGTCCTCCTCCTGGCTTCTTCTCGTTTGTCAGTTTGAAACTATTAACCAAATCCCTCGCCTTATTCTCTACGATCTCTGATTTTGAGAAATCATGTAACATTTCTGCTAACTCTCCATGAGTTTGTGGTGCCTTAGTGGCAATTTTCCCAGCTAATCTCAGATGTGCCAATCCATTCCCAAAATCCTTTACCAGAATTTTCTCATCAACATCATCTACCTCAGCTACCTGCTTGTGGAAGCGATCACTGTACTCCTTCACTGTTTCCCCTTTCTTCTGCCTAAGTCCATTAACTCAATTGTATCCTTTCGGATTTTCTTACTTGCCGCGAAATAGAGTTGAAACTCTTCTATGAATTGCTTGAAGCTCGAAATGGATTGTGGTTTCCGAGAGGAAATCCGGTTCAGAGCTCTTTTAGTAAGAGTTCCCGGAAACAAATTGCAAAGCGCCTGAGAACTGATTCCCTTTGTGTTCATCATGAAGATGAACTTCTTGATATGCTGGGCGGGATCCCTGGTTCCATCATATTTCATTATCGTCAGGGCCACGAAGAATGGCACAAGTTTTGCCTTCCGGATATTCTCGGTGAAGGGATAGAGCGACATGTCGATGAGGACTTCCTCTGCCGCGTCCTCCGGCGATTTCTCCTTCCGGCTTCCTTCTCCATTCTTTGATCCGTCTTTAGCTCTAAGACTCTCGATTCCGACAACTCCTGTTGGAATCGCTCGTTGCTTTCAGCGATGTTTTCATTGACGTCTTGCGCGAAGCCCTACATCAGATCGCGGAGGTCTTCTTTCGAGAACAAGTTTCCTTCTGCTCCAGTTACCTCCCCCTTCCCCTTATCGGATCATGGTGCCGTGATCGAACAAAGAGTGTGCTTCTGTGGATCAGATCGTGGTTGTCTTTCGACGTTCGTTTCCCATAGACGGCGCCAAAAATGAGATCGTAACAACCCTGCTCTCTCCTCTCATGCTCTCTGAATGACAATCAAGAGAATTCCAGCCAGTGTATTAATGTAAGCGTACCTTTTTACATAGCCTGAGGTCCCTATTTATAGAGTTATAGTAGAGTGTAACTACCTCTATGGGCCTACATTATTCTTGAATATTTTATAATACACATGACTACTTTTATAGTTATATTTTCCCTTTCTAAGTGTTGGGTACTTTCAAGACTACCGGTAGAACCTCGTTTTGCCACCTCCGGTAGGAATTCCCATACAACTCTTCGGTAAGAATGGTCGTATAGCTCTTCGGTAATAGCGCCTCTTTCGGTTATGTTTTACTTTTCTACCGGTAGCAGGTTTTTTTGTTGCCTTCGGTAGCAGTTGGGTTGCCTCGTCCGGTGGAATCCCACTTCACCTAGGTACACATAAATGCTTCCACGTGGCTCAAATTTCCATTTGTACTTTCATGTATCTATTTTATAACAAAGACATCCAAAGACTTTTATAGAGTTGTAATCAGGTTTTCATTTATACAATTTTACATTAGGAGTCAATCCTTCAATGGCTCTAGAGGGTAGCCTATTAATAATGTGGTCGAATACCTAATACATTCTCCCCAAAAGGTTAGAATTAGAAAAACATCATATTTACGTTTGATTAAATGTGTCCAGGTGCTTCCAGAATAATCATCAATGATCGTAAAAAATAGTTGTATCCATCATACGTTGGGAGCTTAAAAGATCCGTATACATCAACATGGATCAGGACAAACATTCGTCAGTTTTTAAAATAGAATTAGGAAAGGTATATCTTATTGATCTAGCTTTGCAACAAGTTACACAAGGAGTACAATAAGGAACTTCACTTATTTTTACCAAATCTAAAACAAATAGCTTATGGAAAGGGACATGGCCTAACCTAGCTTGCCATACCCAAGCTTTCTAACTATTCTTTACAGCATTAGAACAAGTAATCCTTCTGTCAAACTTATCTCTAGTACATATCAATCTATCCATAGCATCATTAACAAGAATGTAAAGCCCACTTAAGGTATTTCCAAAAACCAAACAATCATCAGGATTAGGGCCCTGCACATAACAAGAATTTTCATTGAAAGATATGTCAAGATTAATCTGTTGGATGAGTTTCAGATTGAAATCAAGTAAAACTTAAGGGCTTCAATCTGTAAAACATCATGAAGGATAAACTTTCTGCCTATTTCAACACTGTGGTATTTAGTAATAGCTTGGGTATGTCCATTAGGCATAACAATTTCACGTTTTCCCTTTAAGTCATAGATATGCACAAACAAAGTTTTATCCCAACACATATGCTCGGAAGTCCCAATATTGATTATCCAGCACTTTGTTCCAAAGAATCTAGAATGACCATTTAAGCTATAGATTTGGATTGAAGTGCGATTGAACATACTCAAAAACTGTTATGCCCTTCTGCATTTGTTCTTGAAAAGCTGCAATTTCCTTCTTGGTTTGATTGATCTAGTGGATTTTCGGAGCAATGTCATTAGATGATTTTATAACTAAGAGTTTAGGCCTGGAATAGGAGAGACATCATGCGTGTACCCAGGAGTATATTTCTTCAGACTAGTTGCAACGCCCATGACGGTATTTGCTCTTTTTTCCACCACTTTGGATACCTCACTATCTCAAGCTAGTTTCACACATGTGTCCCTTCTTTTGCCACTTTGTACATTATAGATTATGTTTGTTAGGCTCTTTCTAAAATTTCTTTAGAGCTTGATTCAACCCATATCGTGCCCTATTTGCAGCAAGGGCGAGTGATTCTTCATTTGGAACTCCACTTCGAACAGTTATCTGTTTGCGCTTCTCTTCTTGTATGATCAATGAATAAGCTTGTTCTATAGTCGGAAGAGGGTTCATTAGAAGGATGTTGCTCTTGATGTTGTTGTAGCTATCTTTGAGGGCCATCAAGAATTGCTTCGTCTTCACCCGTTGCAAAAGATTCCCATATTCTTTCTTGGAATGGCAGGTGCAGCTAGGTTTCTTTTCTAAAACCTATAGTTCATCCCATATTCTTCTCATTTTGGTGAAGTAAATTGAAACAATATTATCATCATCTTGTGCGAGTTTTTCCAAATCCCGCTTCAGGGCATAGATTTGAGTACCGTCGGCCCTGCTCAAATCTACCACACAACATCTCCCATGCGTCCGCAGCATTAGAGTAGCATGTTATCAATTATGCGACATCCGGCGAGACACACTGAGATAACCATTAAATAAACATGTGGTTACATCTTTCCCTGTTTGAATCTCATATCGCCTGGGTTGAGCGGGTCGATCGTCCTATCAAGAAATCCAAACTTGTTTCTTTTCTTTCATTGCCACAATGAATTTCCGCTTCCAACCACCAAATCCCTGACCGGTAAAATTGGAGTGACATGTGATTTCGTCTTCGCTTCTCCTGCTCCCATGGAGATATTTTCCTTTTCAACCATTTCTTGGATAGATTTATGATGTCTACAATAGATCACCTTCTAGAAGAAGCAAAAGATGAATCATAATAGCTCTGATACCATAACGAAGTTTGAATTTGCTCTGATTTAATTAAAAATATAAGAGTATTGAATACAATATTACATCGGTTTGTGTATATTGACCTAACTTGAGAGCGGTCAAAATGACCCTCTTATATAACAGATAAGAGAATAAGCTTGTCAATTAACAAAGCTTAGTACAAACAAATAACTGCTTAATACTAGCAGAACCTAAACAACTTTAATAAAAAAACTAGTAATCTCAACACCCCCCCCATTTTTTTATGTTTAGATCTAAAAAGAAAATTAATAAGTACGTCTACACAGTAAGAAAGTGTACTATAAGATAAATGTTAACACTCTAACCTGGGGATTAGAGGACATAGAAGGTCACGAAGACAAAAGGATGGGGAGAAGAACATAAAGATAAGGTCATGAGGGAGGATAAGATGATAGAAGAGCCAGTAGTCAAAACCAAAAGAAAAAAGATGGTTATAATGGAAAGTGGAACCATCAGAGTGCCCCAGGTGGTGGTGAAATGACTGAACTAATAATTAACCATAGAAATGTCAAATACCAAAGGTTTCCAGAGGAGATATGAAGACAAAATTATGTCGGGAAGATGGGGAGACAAATCAAAGTGGAGACCATATCATGGCAATCTCCATAAAGGAATGTAATGGCGCTGATGAGGATAGGGACGTATGAAATCCCAAGTATTGTCTTCATCGACAATGTGAAGTGACATAAATCTAGGGAACAACTCACATGACTATGACTTCCAAAGTTAAGGAAATTAAAGGTGTTGTGCCCCAGTTTTTTTTATTTGTACCTAGTTTGCAAAGGGAGTCTCATATTATTTTGTAACCTTATGTTCGAGAGTTATGTCATTTCTGGTTGATTTTACTAGATTACAAGAGAGGAAGGTGAGAATGTCTTTTGGCCTTTGTAAATATTAAGTTAGGAAAGGAGTTTTCCTAATGTCCTTATTCCACATTTATATTTCCTTCCTCATTCCTCCTCTCGTTTTGCTCTTCTTCTTCTCCCCTTTGCACCTCTTCCCCTTCTTCCTTTGTTCTGCTTTTGGTGTCTAAATTGTTTGAAAGGATCTGCTCATGGGATTCTAGTCTACTAGTCGGTCGTCTTTCAGGTTTGAGTTGTGGGTTTAGTTTCATTTCACTCTTCTTTTCGTTTTCTTTGTTTTTTTGTTTTGGTTTCGTCTCTCAAGTAATCCATTTGATTGTTCGTCGGTTTCAAGTGGGGATCCGAAGGATGTGCTGTGTGGAGTCCGTTGAGTCGTGCGGTTCTTCGATTCAAGGAAGGTGGTAGATGGATTTGGTATGGGTGTGTTCACCCATGGGGATTCTAGGACTTTGTTCGTTTTTGAATGTGTTCGATTTGTGAATCTGAGTGGTCTTGAGTTACGTTTTCGCTCTGTTAAAACCCCATGGAAATGTGTTTCGATTTCCTACTTTGTTATGGAAAGTTACGTATACTCAATGGTGAATTTTGTGACTTTGGATTTGTCTAGTTCTGCTTCTAATTTGTAATTTTCATTCTGTCCAGACTTGTATGTTCGGGCAGGGCTTTGGATGCCTTTGAATTTTTACAGATTTTGCTATGTTCGGAATTTCGTTCGGACGGGGTGTGAGGATGATGTATGGGTTCAAGTCTCGGCATGTGTCCGAGCTTGTAAGCCGGACATCCTTTGATTTAACTCTCGACATGTGTCCGGACTTGCAAGCATGGACACATGTCCGGACGCCATCTTGTCGAACATTTGTCTAGACTTCTAAGCCCGAACACATGTCCAGACTTCTCTATTTTGAGTCTCGACATGTGTCCGGACTTGTAGGCCCAGATGCATGTCAGGACAACCATCTTATTCCACCTAAATTGTTCATTTGAGCTCCGTTTTAACTTCTGTTTGTGGGTTTTTGATCCTCTAAGTGTGTATAAGATATTTTTATATGTTTTAGTGTGTATTTACATGTCTTTCCATTCTGAAATTTTTCATTCTATTTATGATCTATGAACTGCTTTGAAAGTGTGTTTTGGTCTTTGATTTATGTTTGGCTTTCCATGCTTTGCCAGTCTTGACATACGACTTATGTTTGGAAACGAATTTAGTTTCATTATGTAAAGCTTTTTGTTATGATGTGTTGTTCCATCTTAACGACACCATCTGTTCTGAAAGTGAGCCTCTGTTATGGGACCTAGTTATTTAGCCTTATGAGCGATGACTAGGTCGAGTTATCCCATAGCATGCTGCATAGGACGTCCTTCTGTTTTCTGTTCCTCAGGTTTTCCTGGGATGATTAGTGACCGACGGGTCCGACTAAAGGTCTCAACCATTTCTGTTGTGGGATCCTCTGATCCATAGGGCCTTCGCCCTTCTATATGTGAATGCTATGAACTAGGGCCCGTTCTGTTTTTAAAAGGTTCTGATTTGTGAGCCATTCTATTTGTGAACCATTCTAATTTGTGAATCGATCTGACTTCTGTTTCACTCTGTTTTTCAAAAATTTTGAATTGTAAACTGATATATTGTGAACTACATTGTTTGGCTTCTGCTATGATTTGTGAATGTTCCAGTTGGGGAACACTTTGATTTGTGGTTTTTGTCTTTGTTATGCTTTTGAGTTTGACAGTTTTGATTTACAAACTTCTGTTCGGCCAAAGTTACGATCTGTTATGCAATTGAGCTTTGATATGAAATTCAGCTTCTGCTTCTATTTTCGTCTTTTGACAGCTTGTTAAGTAACTTCTATTTTCTGAAAAGCTTCTTGTAACTATTATGTCTTCCGTTGTTTAGCTATCTGTTGTGACTTCTGCTTTACTAAAACTGAATGGTGCTCTTGATGCGTCCCCGACCGATCGTGGATATATCGTCATCCTATGTGAACTATTTGATAGATGAGGAAAAGCACTAGATAAACTAAAACTGAAAACTCCATTTAGATTGAGAATTTACACACAGAAATTCACTCAATCTCCCTCTCCCTACCCACGAACTTAGGGACAGTTTAGGACTTTTTCCCCAAGTCCTCTACCCTCTCCTGACAGTCGGCCTACAGTTCCCCAACCGTTCCCCGATTGGTCAGTCTATCAAATACACAAAGTATTAACTCTCTTATCAAGTCCTATCCAGCTCACCAACTCCCCAGTACATACACACATTTAGTCTGACTCACTTGATCTAGCTCTCTCTTTTTTCGTATTGGACCAAGTATTTTACATAGGACATAATGCACGTATTTATACATGTTAGTTAAGATATAACTAACAACCTATGATCTCCTAGACTCTAGGAGTCGATTACTTCTTCATCTCCTAGCATAATATCCACGCTTGAATGTAGGCTGATCTTTAGCTTGATTTGGAGCCATCAAGACACGTGTTGCCTTGTGACTGGACACGTTGGAGGCAAATACTGAAGTGGTCGGTCACCACTAGCACTCTCCACTTGCTTGATCTTGTCTGGTTCATTAATGCTCATAAATGCTCTCTTTAGACTTCATTATGGCTATGTAATAAATGCTTATTAATAGCCCTTGACTTATCTGGTTATCTTACATTAATGAGCTATGCTTTTGTCGTGAGATGGTCGCTTGTGTGGATGGGAAAGTCTGCATGAGTTTGTCGGCATACTTGATGTCTTTTGTCTTTCTACTGCGTATGTTTGTGTAGTACTTGGCTTCTTGTGTATATTAGAAGTTCTATCTGAGCTCTCCTGACAGGTGCCTGACTGGTTGGGCACATGTCATGAATGGAGTGCGCTTACAACCTTGTGTGCTAAGCCACTCCTTTACCTATTTATCTGAATCTCAAAGCTTAACAAACATATTAGATAAACAACTCGGGTTTGCTATCATCAAAACTAAAAGATCTTGACTTAACATTTACTCTACTCTATTCTTGGACTTCAATTTGTTTGAAGGACTTCTGCTTTGATTATGATTCTGACTTGCTAAACGTACACCTATATGTATATTATGTTCTGCAAAGTGTTTTGAGCATGCCTAGGCTGATGACGTTTATCACCTGTTGAGCTGTGGTTTGCTCACCGCTATTACCATCTGATTTGCTGGGTGTTTAGCATTTTGGATGGGGTTTATGCTTTCATCCTTTTAGCTTTGTAGCGGAGTTGTATTTGTACTATGATCCTTGTGTTCCTTTCATATTTCGAAGCTTTGCAACTTTTGTACGTTTTTTATAGCTTCCGCCTTGTAAAGTGTATGACTTAGCTTGTTAACTACTTGACTTAGCTTTGTAACTCTGTTTGTATAATACAAGAGTTATTTGCTTCAGTTTTGGGTTTGTTAGTGTAGCCTTGCGTATCTTAGGTAATAAGTGTACGGCGTGTATTGGCCTTAAAACTAGGGTGGTTTTGGGGCGTTACAAAAGGAGTCCATATCTTCTAAAAGCAATGAAAAGGTAACCATAATACTTTTGCCGCCTTCATAGTCTTGGAAATGTCCATCATGCAGGAAAGGTAATCTAGAAGTTGGATGGATGGGTTATGAATGGAGTCAGAATGAGGGCAAGGACGTAACACCAAGGAAGAAAAGATAGGAAAAAGAGTAACTAGAATTTGCCTAAGAGATAAAGTCAACAAAGTGAACAAGAGAAGACAAACACCATAAATAAACAAATATCTATACCCCGTAGGAAAAGAAAATACTAGATACATAGAGAAGATAGAAAATTTGATGACTTGCAAAAAGTGTTTACAACACCCTCTTTATATAGTAGTAGGTAGTGACTCTTCTATGGTTGTTACTATACGTATGGTTGTAACTTTTCATATAGACAACTTGTATAGTTGTGACTATACATACGGATACAACTTTACATATAGTAGAAATACTACATTACAAACATGACTCTGGAATAATTAAGTTACATAGGAGATTGATTGATAATATATAAATATATTTGATTGATGACTTGCAAAAAGGGTTTACAAGCACCCTCTTTACATAGTATTAGGAAGTGGCTCTTCTATGGTTGCAACTATAAGTATGGTTAACTTTACATATAGACACAACTTGTATAGTTTTGACTTTACATACGGATACCACTTTACATATAGTAGCAATACTTCATTAGAAACGTGACTCTTAAACAAGTTAGTTACATTATATTTTTAACTTTCCCCCTTAAACCGAATTGTTCAAGACTCCTAACATTGAACTTAGTTTGCTAAACACTTCTTGCTTGAGTGGCTTTGTGAAAATATATGCAACATGATCATGAGTCTTCATGAACTTCAATTCCACTTCATTGAAAGCTACAACATCACGGATAAAATGATATTTTTTAGTCGATGTGTTTGCTCCTATCATGAAATTGAAGGACCATTGAGGATGAGAAGTCCTTAAGAAATTTATGAGGAGTTGGATAATCAAAATGTTGCTGATGAAATCACCCTTTATTGTCATTTTATAGATTGTGAACCTCTAAGGTTTGAATAGGTGGTAAGAGAGAATGAGTGGATAGCTGCTATGGATGAAGAAATAAAGTCCATTGAGAAGAATGGTACGTAGAAATTTGTTACACTTTCGAAAGGTGAAAACCCCATTGGTCTCAAGTGGGTTTTCAAGGCGAAGAAGAATGACAAATGTGAAGTAGAGAGGTACAAAGCAAGATTGGTGGCCAAAGGCTATAGTCAATGCCCGAGAGTTGATTATAGTGAAGTATTTTCCCCTATTGCGTGATTGGATACTGTACGATTGATCATCTCACTTGCAGCTCAAAACTAGTGATAGATCTATCAAATGGATGTGAAGTCGACATTCTTGAATGGTGTTATTGAAGAAGAGGTGTATGTTGAACAACCTTAAGGTTACGAGATCAAGGGCCATGAAGGGAAGGTGTTGAAGTTGAAGAAAACTTTGTATGGCTTGAAACAATCACCACGAGCTTAGAATAGTATAATTGACAAGTATCTGCAAGAGAATGACTTCATCAAGTGCCCCCCCCCCCCCCCATGAATCCACCCTTTATGTGAAGATATGTAAGAAAGGTGACATCTTACTTGTTTTCATATATGTTGATGATATTTGATTTTCACAGGGAGTAATCCAAAGTTGTTTGAGAGTTCAAGCAAATTATGATCAAGGAGTTTGAGATAACGGATCTTGATGTCATATCCTACTATCTTGGCATTGAGACCGACCAAAAAGATAGTGGAATTTTTATCTCCCAAAAGAACTATGGCGGAAACTTATATGGATGACAAATGAGGACTTTGGGGCGTGAGCTTTTCAATTCGAAATAATTAGAGGTTCCGCAACCGGTCATTCAGCCGGGTTTCCAGTTTCTGTTCTTCTCAGCCAAAGGAAAGGCATGCATGAAACTATGTAACATATTCATCTAGCCAACCTGGAAAAAGCTTACTTTCGACTTTTTTCAACTGGAATGGAATCAACTTGCTCACTCTATAGTGATGATTTCATTGACACTGCTTTGGCTTTTCATTGACACTGCTTTGGCTTTTCTCAACACTGATGTGTGCCGCGCGATCTCAACCACACTCACCTTGCCCTCATTCCTAAGAAGCCAGGGGCAACCTCAATCACGGACTTTCGCCCCATCTCCTTGTGCAACACAGTGTACCGCGTCATTTCAAAGGTCTTGGTAAACCGCGTGCAGCATGTTTTGCCACATGTCATCACCGACAACCAAGCAGCTTTTGTGCAGGGCCGGCTGATTTCTGATCAGGTGCTCCTTACTCATGAGATCCTTCATCTTATGCGTACGTCGCAGGCGCGCCTTCGGGGTTTTTTTGCATATAAAGTTGATATGTCTAAAGCTTTTGACCGCGTTGAGTGGTCCTTTGTTTTGGATGTGCTGGCTAGCATGGGCTTCCATCCTTTTTGGATTAAGGCTGTCCGCAAGTGTCTTACTTCTGCAACCATGTCTGTGCTTATTAATGGCCATCCGGGCCCATCTTTCTGCCCACACACGTGGCTTGCGCCAGGGGGACCCTTTATCCCCGCTGCTCTTTATTTGCTGTATGGAGGTTTTGACATCTGCCATTACTCTCTCTGCACAGGTCAACCATTATAAGGGTTTCTCTTTTTCGGGGCTTCCGACCCCTATTACCAGCTTACTGTTTGCGGATGATTGTATTTTGTTTGGGAAGCAACCGAGCCCAATGCTCAAACTCTATCTTATATTCTTGATGATTTTAAGCAAGCATCAGGTCAGTGTATTAATGCGGACAAGTCCGCTTTGATGTTCTCCCATCATCTACAACCACATTTACGTCGGGCAGTTGCAGGGGTTCTGAGAGGCCGTGTGGTTGCTGATTTTGGCATGTATCTGGGATTTCCGGTGCAACTGGGCCGAGATCGTAAAGCTGTGTTTGCTTACATCAAGGACAGAATTGCGCGACGCATTCAGAGTTGGTCTCGCATCACTTCTCAGGCAGCTCGTTTAAATCTGATTAAAACTATCCTTCAGGCCATCCCAACTTATGTATGTCTGTCATTGCGTTGCCTAAATCACTCCTCACAACCATCACAGGGATGATTTCGCGTTTTTGGTGGGGTGGCTCAGCCACTGATAAAGGATTACATTGGAAGAAGTGGGATCAACTCTGTCTTCCGCTCCGCTCCGGCGGGTTAGGTTTCCGTGACTTGCACAGCTTTAATCGCGCTCTATTGGCTAAGCAGCTTTGGCGTATTCTGCATCACCCACAATCCTTTTGTCAAGTTTTTACAGAGCACGATATCTCGCCCACGCTCCTCCTGGTGATATTCAACCAAAAGCCAACTCCAGTCCCATTTGGAGAGCGCTTCTCACTGTTCAGGATCTTGTGCAGGCCGGGGCTCGAAAGCGGATTGGTGATGGACGCAACACTAGCATTGGTGACAAATGGCTATCCTCTAAGGAGGGGGGCACGCCTTACCTTTGTTTATTCCACAGCATCTTCATCATGCCCCAGTTTCCACTCTTATGCTCTCGCATTCAGCTTGGAATGTCCCGCTTTTACGATCTATTTTCATCCCGATGATGTTGAACACATTCTCAAGGTGCCTTTGCCGGGGGATGTCTTATCGCAGGACTCTTGGATCTGGGGCTTCTCTCCGTCGGGCCAGTACACAGTTAAGAGTGCTTATCATTGCGACGTGACTCGACGATGCAGTGAGCGCCCATCGTCTTCTTCTACCGCCAAGTCTCCACAAGGTATGGCAAATAAACGTATATGGGCCCTTAATCTGCCTCCCGTGTTCGCTTGTTTGGCTGGAAATTGTTGCATGGGGTGGTTCCATGCCGGCATTGCTGGCTTATCGTCTTCATCGTCCGGATCTCCAACCCTGTGTTCTTTGTGGTTGCTGTGATACTATTCTGCATGCCTTATTCCGATGCCCTACTGTCCGCTCATACTGGGATCGTCTGTGCATGCCGCATCCCCCGCCCCTTCAGACAGACAACGCTTTCATTGATTGGTTTATTCATTGTTGCGTTACCATGCCCCACGCCCGTCTCTCTTTGCTTGTTTCTCTACTTTGGCGTTTGTGGTATGCCCGGTGCCAGTTCGCCATAACCGTGTCTCCACATTTGAAGCAGGTTGGTTTCAGGCTGACAGCTTTCTGAGCCTCAGCAATGCTGTCTCTGCAACTGCTCTATCCCCATCTTTGGCTGCGGCACGTCTTGCAGACCCATCAATGGTAGAGATTTCTGTTGACGCTGGCCTGGATCGGTTTGGTCGGTTTGACCTTGGGGCTGTGGCGGTCGGGAACAACTCGGTCCTTGGTGCGGCATTAATGGGAGGTTTGACAGCAACGAATCCGTCACATATGGAGGCTGCCGCTATTCAATTAGGGCTTGACCTTGCAAAGCATTTTGAGTATTATCAGGTGCGGATCCTGTCTGATTGTAAGAATGTGGTGGATTATTTTTCAGCTACGGGTACCTCAGGCCTGTCAGACGGTGCGAAGTTGTTGCTCAACCATGCGCTGGGAACTTTGGCACCCCTTACAAATGTTCAATGCTTTCACGTTTCTCGTTTAGATAATTTCGTAGCCCACAACCTAGCTTCTTTAGCTAGCAAATCACAGCTCCTTGCGAGTTGCTGGAAGTCTGCTGACTTCCCCTCCTATGTACTGACATTTGTTCTTAATCTATCAACTTATTGGTTTCAAAAAAAAAAAAAAAAAAAAAAAACTTGCTCACTCTATAAGAAGGAAAATCGCATAATGGAACAAGACCTTTTTAGCCTTCAAGACAAATCCATTCCACCTGCTTCTCTGGTTGATTTTAGTAGAGCGCTTCAACCTAACTTATCCTGTGGCACTGGGCTTATGACACGACATGTGAGTATGCCTTGACTAAGCTCACTAATGTCTTGCACACAAGAGAGCTAGCCTGTAGGCTCGAGATATGGAAGGCATTGGTCACAATCAACTGTAGCTGCCATCAACATCTTACATGGCACACTACAAGAAAAAACAGATTTAGCTATCATTGCTACCACACATATATTGGTAGCTACTTTCAAAAATTGCTACTGATTTTTAATGGTACTAACATAGTGGTGTCTATTTTGCTACAACACGACAATGGTAGCTAGATTTTTTAAACAGTAGTCAAATCGCTATCACCTGACAAGACAACTACCATTAGTAGTAGCTATTTTTTATTTCATCTTGGTTCTTTTTGTAAGAACAATTTAGCTACCAATGTTGGTAGCTAAATTACGGAATAGCTACTGCAAGATGTGGCTAATTCAATCATAAGCTATTGTGCCACTATTAAAACAGCAGTAGCGAAAAATATATAACTAGTAGCTAAGTTGCTACTAAAAGTTGCTACTACCAAATAGATAAGCTAAGTTAATAAAATTGCTACTAACACTCATCACGGTTGCCATTCTGCTACTGTTTGGCGTCGGTAGCGAATATTTTTTAACAAGCATAAAATTGTTACTATCTTTAAGTATGAAATTGCTACCGACTAATGATTTGTTAATGAGATTATGACTAATATTGTGCTACTTATAAAAAATGATAGCTAATATTTTTAAGTGATAGCAAAATTATAATTCTCTTATATTTTAAATGTGTGATATGTATTAATTCAATTTCAAAATTGCTACTGACTAATAATGCTAACAAACTTTAGTTAATATTATGCTAGAATACAACAAATGAATGCGGTATCAAAATTATTATTCTTATAACTTAAAATTGTGATTACTACATAGTTTGAAATACTAACCTATACTACTACTACTACTACTACTGCCATAATGGACATGTATCTTTTTTATATAAATTTTAATATTTTAAATTTTTTTTCATATAGTATATTGGTTAGCTTTTATCTATCAAAATTTGAAAAAGAACAATATTAAATAAAAATTGTCTAATCCGTGAAAAAGAATTAAACTATATACTACTACTAGAATTTATTTTATCATATAGATATTATTTAACATAATATATTTTTGATATTATAATATTTTTAAGTCGTATCATACATATTAATACATTAGTATAAAATAGAGTAAAAGTATTAATTATTTAAATTAGTACATATTTTGATTAAAATTTACAAAATTAATATAAAAATAGTAGTAATAATAATTTAATTAGTTAAGTGCATATATATATGAGTGTGTGTTTATATATATTTAATTTAATACAGTTTTTATTACTATATGATACTTTTATTTACAAAAGCCACATAAACTAATAAAACATAAAAAAATTAAAACTAATAACAATTTAAATTAGATGACGTGTAGGTTAAAATTTGCAAAGTAGTTGAATATATATATATATATATATATATACATTTATAAAATGTTAAAAGGTATACAAACTTATAATAAAACGTACATAAATATACGATATATTAATATTTTTAATTTACAAAAACAACACACAAATTAATAGGTTTTTGAAAAATAGTAAAGTTACAACAATTTAAATTAGTCAAGATTATACAATATATACATCTATTAAAATTTATAAAAATATTTATATACAAATTTACAAAAACAAAAATATTATTTAAAAGTTTTAATTTTCATGTAATGATGTATATTATATTAGTATTTTTAACACTATATAATCTTAATTATATAAGTAACTTTACATAATATATTATCTTTTTTGTATAATTTCTGACATTTCAAAGATTTTTAAAAGATGTATATGTATATTTTTTTAATTTTTTATAATTTTAAGCCAATAATATACTTAAATTTTTATTAGCTTTATTATTTTGGTCCCATTAAATTAATTTGTTATATTATATAATCGGTCATATATCTATTTTATAAATTTTAATATATCCCTGGTTTGATCATGTCTCGCAAAAAACTTCCATTTATATTTACAGTATCAAACATTCAATATATACACGTAGTTTCTATATATGATGTGAATAACTATCATGGCACAATGGTTAAGACATTCTATATTCGTCCCAAACATCGGGGGATCGATTCTTGCTCTATGCACATTCTAATGCACTAGTTTGAATTAAATATGTCATTGGTATGGAGGTCTATTTATACTCATACGTTGTAAGGTTCGATCCTAGATGTGTACACATAATTAGTCAAGTTACGCGGGCACATGGCTCTCACTTCTTGTGGGATTGAATGGTGGTGGTGCCCATTGTTCAGTAGTAGTGGTGGTGGTGGGGCACATAAAATGCGGTAGCCCATTGTGTTTAGCTACAAAAACTGATGATTTAGCTACTGATATACAGTGGTAGCTAAATCTGATTTTTCTTGTAGTGGCAAGGTATCCAAGACTCATAAGCTACTTTGGAAAGTACGTGCTAATCGTACTACATCAAAGCCGCAACCTCAAAGTTGGGAGCCAACTTATATGGGACCTAACTTCCTTCCACGATGATATCGTGGCTGCTTCTAATTCTTCACAGACATGATCCGAATATTAGCATCTACTTGAGACTTATTTTGTCTTTGCTATTTATTTATTTTTTTGCCTCATTTGCTTTGTATCTTTAGTGAGAAAGGCTCATATGAACCATAGTATCACTTTTATAGATGGTTTCCAGCCACTTATCAAATATATATAAAATCCGTTTTGAATATATGTGATATCGAGTAAAGGACAACAATGGAGGTGGAAATGCTAGGGATGTGCACCAAAATTCCGGAAAAGAACTATGGCCGCAGCTTATATAGACATCACCATACCATTATACCACGATGCATAGGCCACTACAAGGAAAAAGGAACATGTAAATACATAATTCAAATGTCCTCCTGGAATAATTGTATTTTGTAGTTATTCGGGACCATATGTGCTGGATTGTAAAACATGATCATCACGTGCGCTTTTATTGGATCCATGGATCAACTCGCGACATCTGAAGGATCTCTTGCCACGTCTGTTTTCCATCACTGATCAAAAATTCGTTAGTGTGGGTGAGATTGGGACGACACACAATGGAGCTAGAGCTTCTTTTAGAGCCATTATTTTTCATATTGCATTTAGGTGGAAATATTTCGACAAAAAAAATTCATTGTCATATCACGTTTTCTTACTTTAAAAACTGTTTCACACAGTTTGAGATGACAGCCACGTAGTTGAAACAATTAATGTTTAAATTTTCAGCCACATGTGTAGGGTTTCATTATCAGATTATGTCCAGAAAATTCGAGCTGCTGGTCACTAGAGTTGCTCTAATTGCGTGCTGTCATCTCAAACTGTGTGGAACATTTTTGAAAGAAAAACGTGTACACAGTGAACATTGCTTTTGTCGAAACATTTCCACCTGCAGTATGGAATAGTATTGCATCATAACTTCTATTATTAGCTGTATATAAGAGGACCTAAGGAAAGCAATTATCAATCCAAGTACTGCCTCGATTTCAAATCCAATTATTCGATCATAACATAAATAAGATGTTCTCTTCTTTAGCACTTAGCATGCTGACATTTTCAGTCACCTTTCTCTTACTCATCATAGGATGGTTGAGGAAGAATGAACCTACATTCAAACCCTTATTACCACTACAACTGGCAGGCTCTTTACCTATTTTTTTTATTGTTGGCTGAAACAAAATCAGCAAAGGCAATACTTGGGTTCAGTTGAACCATTCTCGCCTGAGTACATCAGATTCAAAACAAAAGAGTTCTAGCAGACAGGGAAATAAAACATTCAAAGGGGTCCAGCCATTGGAGATAGCAAGCGTGAGGACGACACGCACGGTGACTGGTTTGACAACCGGACTGAATGTTTCATGGAAGTCCCAACCAGGGCATTGGTGAAAACCCTTGGCAACAAGGCGGGCCTTAAGACGATCTACAGAGCCATCCGGTAAATACTTGATGCGGTATACCCATTTGCATCCCACAAAACCCAACTGAGGAGGAACAAGGGACCATGTGTTATTGGAGTTGAGGGCATCAAATTTTCGTTGCATGGCAGCGCGCCATGACGGGTCTTTGAGAGCTTGTGTGATTGTTTTGGGTTCAATAGGTAAGGGTTGAAGAGTAGTGTGCAGGTTGAGTTTCTGGATGGGTTTTGTAATGTTGTTTTGCGAGCGAGTGACAACGCCACGAGGGGGAATGACCTGAGGTAGTGGAGGGGTTATGTTTGTTTGGGAAGTGGTAGGGGAAGGTGTATTTTGTGGAGATGGGGAAGGGGAATCCGTGTGTGTGGTGGTAGGGGAAGGTGTATTTTGTGGAGATGGGGAAGGGGAAGCCGTGTATGTGGGAGTGGAGGGTGATGGTGCCGTTATTTGTGGGAGAGGTTCAGATGGTGAGGTGGTGGTTGGGTTCGGATGAGAAAGTGTGGGCGGTGAAGTAGGGGGTGGTGATGGTACTGATTGTGGGAGTAAGGGAAAAGAAAGAGTAGTCCATTGATCATTGGTTGACATTAGAGAATTGGACTTTTGTTGGTCTACAAGTGGAAAGACGGTGGGAACAAAGCGGACATGGCGGGAGGTGTAGATGCGGTGTGTGGTTGGGTCTAGACAGTAATAAGCATTTTGAGTGGTTGAATAACCTACAAAAACACAAGCAAGAGATCTCGGTTCCAATTTATGGTTAGTATAAGGTCGTAACCAAGGATAACATAAACAACCGAAGCTTTTTAACTTCACATAGTTGAGATGTTTATTAAACACCCTGTAATATGGGGACGTGTTGTGAAGAGTTGGTGTGGGAAGGCGATTGATGAGGTAAACAGCTGTTTGAAATGCATGTGGCCAAAATTCAAGAGACATGCCAGAGTGAGTAAGTAGAGACAGTCCAGTTTCAGTAATATGGCGGTGTTTTCTCTCTGAGATACCGTTGTGTTTGGGTGTATGTGGTGGGGTTGTAAAGTGGCTTATGCCGTGGTTGCTGAGGTAGGGGCGAAGGGTGATGAATTCACCTCTTTTGTTAGAGTATAAAATCTTGATTTTGGATTGAAAGAAAGTTTCAACGAGAGAACGAAACTTGATAAATATACTATGAACGTCAGATTTTCGTTTGAGTGGATATATCCAAGTGTAGCGTGTGAAATGATCAACAAACACAACATAATATTTAAAACCATCATAAGATAACACAGGAGAGGTCCATACATCCGAAAATATTATTTCTAAAAATTTTATGGAACTAAGAGTAGAAGTTTGAAATGGGAGCTTGTGGCTCTTATATAAATGACAAGATGCGCAGGCTGCATACTCCGCTGTGAGAGTTGAGAGGGGGAGATGCAGTTGCAGGAGCTTGAAAGTAGCAGTAGAAGGATGACCAAGGATATGATGCCAAGAGGGGGTGGAGGTGCACTGAACTGACAGAGCAGTGGGAGTGCTGGAGGGCCACACGTACAAGCCATTGTGACAGGGTCCATTAAGGAGTGTTTTGCCTGTTTTGAGACATTGTACATGAAAAGAACTCGGTAAGAAGGTGACAACACAGTGTAGTTGTTTGGTTAGTTGAGGGACATAAATAATGTTTTTGGAAATATTAGGAACACAAAGAGTATCGGAAAGAGAAAACATATGAGCAGGTGTATGAAGGGAGAGAGTGCCGGAGTTGGTAATTTGCAAACCTTCACCACTATCGGTAAACAGCTCATCAGGCCCACTATAGGGGTAGTGAAGGGAGAGGTGATCAAGATTATTGACCACGTGATGAGTAGCGCCACTGTCGACGACAAAGCTGGGAGGGTTGTTGGTGTGCGCGACATGAGCTTGAGGTGGTTGCGGTGTTGAAGAGTTGCGAGGCAGGTGTGGTGGTTTGGAGTTTGGATGTGTTGGCGGAAGATGGGGCAATAGGTGACAACATGCCCCTGTTCACGGCACCACTGGCATCGACCAAGGAAGGGCCTGTCATTGGGAGGTGGGTTGGGAGAGGTGGATTGATAGCTGTTTGGCGATGGTAAAACAGGCGATTGACGAGAGCGCTGAGAGCAGTTTCGAGACTACAGGTTGAGTGCTGTTGCAGGGACGGACATATGTGTAGCAACAGTTTTGAGTTCAAGCTCCTTTATGAGGAGTTTCTCATGTAGTTCATCAATTTTGATGGTTGAGTCACGTGCTTTAATGGCATCAACAACAGGCTGATAGTTTGCATCTAGACCGTGGAGGATGAAGTTGACGAGATCGTCATCGTCAACTGGTTTATTCAGAGAAGCAAGTAGATCTACGGTGGTAGTGATGGACTGAAGATATTCGGTAATGGATTGGGAGCCTTTGGTAGAAGAGCGCAACTTATCTTTGAGTTGGTTGACATGGCCTTTGGACGGGTTTGCATAAGTGCGAGCTAGGATGTCCCAGGCCTCCTTCGAAGTGGTGGCGCGGGTAACAAGAGGAGCAACAGAAGCAGAGAGTGTACCAACAAGGGCTCCATATAGGAGTTGATCCTGGTGCATCCAGGAGGTATACGCCGGATTGGGACCAGTTGTTGTGCCGGTGGTGAGGGTCTTGGGAGGGGCTGGTAGATCACCATTGATGTATTTAAACAAATCATAGCCGGTTAGAGTTGCTTTAATTTGGGATTGCAAGGTGATGTAGTTTGTGGAGGTAAGTTTGATTGCGTTTGTGAAGTGAACGATAAGGAAGGGTTGATTGGTATCGTTTGGATTGGTAATAGTGGTGGAGAATTCTGCAACCATGGATACGATTAGAGGTGGAAGGGATCTGAGGCTGATACCATATAGAGGAATGCTCTCTTTGATATTTTATTTACTGATGAATGCAACGGTATAAATATACAAGATACATAGGCTGTAGGTTGTTGGGAGGTTTTCTAAGATCCTAAAATCACTCTACTAATCTCAACAACTTAAAGAATAATAACAACATGCTGAAAATCTGTAACAGAAAGATAAGTATGATAATTACAAATATAATAAAGAACTAATCTCTAACATAGCATTCCAAATAGCTCCGAAGGTGAAGAACATGGTGGAAATCCACCACCTGCTTGCTTGTTTGCGATTAATGTGAGTTCTCCAGGCAAGGAAAAAAGCTGTTACTGAGTGAGGAAAAATAAAGGGTACACCCACCATCTGAGCATGAAGTCCCATAGTCTCCTTGAAGAGGGACAGTACAAAAATAAGTGGTTTGATGATTCAATTGAGACCTTGCAAAAGGGGCAGAGAAGTTGATTGAGAGTGACCAAATTCATAGCAAAAAGTCTATCCCGCGTTAGTAATTTGTCTTGCAACAGAAACCAAGTGAGAAGCTCTAGACGAGGTGGGGCGGAATTTTGCCAGAACACTTTGTGCCAAGAAGAGTGTGGCAGATTCTTCAGTTCAGTGATAGCAACATGTAGAGACTTTGTGCTATAATCCCCATTTTGACCGAGAGTCCAAGAGAGGGAATCAGATTCATCTGATGGGTTTGGGGCAAAACCATTAAGAAGAATTAGAAGTTCCTCCACTTGTAGGAGTTCGTAGAGAAAAAGTTGTCTTCTCCAAGAGAAATTCCACAGCCATTGGTGTAAAGTGAGAAGCTAATGCGGGTAGCAGATCGATGAAGCTAAGGTGCACATCGAACGCAAAAGCAAGAGATCGACGAGAAGATCTGAAATAGCAGGAAGGAGGAAAAGAGAGAAGCGAGAAAGAAGACGCTAAAGAATAACTACTGATTCCATTGCATTTCAAAAGAGAATCCGATTCACATATATGTACTGAGATAATAAAAGACTAACGGTACTAAACACAACGGCTAAAAAGGCAACGGATCACTAATCCTAATCAACGGATCACTAATCCTAATAAGGGAAGGACAGAAAGGGAAAAGCATATATAAATCTAACACCCCCCCCCCCCCTCAAACCTAGGAGAAAAACATTTATCCTTGGTTTGACAAAGTGTCAATCATTCCCATCGAGTTGATCTGCTGGCGATATTCCTTCCCGGTTAACGATTTAGTGAGCATGTCAGCCTTCTGATGAAGATGTGAGATGTGAGTAATGTTGATTAATCCGGCCTTGATTTGATCGCGCACGTAATGAACATCAATTTCGATGTGTTTGGTGCGTTCGTGGAGAACCGGATTCTGAGAGATGTAGACAGCAGAAAGGTTGTCGCACTTGAGAGGTATAGGTGTAATATCAGGAACACCTAATTCATGAAGTAATCGTGAGAGCCATGCTAATTCGGTAGTAACACGTCGGAGGGCCCGATATTCAGCTTCGGCGGATGAAAGAGAAACACAAGCTTGTTTCTTAGATAGCCATGAAATAGGAGTGCCTCCAAGGAGAATATAATATCCGCTAACGGACCTGCGAGAAATGGGACAAGAGGCCCAATCAGATTCGCAATAAGCAGTAAGAGAAAAATTGTTGGAATTATTGAGAAAAATTCCAAAACCGAGAGTTCCTTTGATATAACGAAGGACATGGAGAGCAGCGTTCCAATGATGTTGGCAAGGCTGTTGGTTGAATTGACTCAAGAGCTGTATGCTGAAATTAAGATCGGGACGCGTATTAATCAAGTAGTTGAGTTTCCCGATTAAACGACGATACTTGGTGGCATCTTTGAGGGGAGCTCCATCAGCTAAATGGAGCTTGATTCCGGGATCAAGAGGACTAGTAACAGCTCGCTTGTCCAAAATATCATATTCATTCAAGAGGTCTGCCATGAATTTATGTTGGGTGATCGCTACACCATTGGGTGAATAGTGGAATTCCATTCCAAGGAAGTAATTCTGGGACCCGAGGTCTTTGATCTTGAATAACCGATGAAGAGTATCCTTGATGTGGGCGATTCGAGCTTGATCATTCCCACAAAGAATGATGTCGTCCACATACACGCCAAGAAAGAGGATGGAGTCACTGTGTTTCCATTTGAATAAAGAATGATCATTATCAAAATGATAAAACCGAGCTGTTGTAAAATGGTGGACAGCTTGGCGTACCACTGCCAAGATGCTTGTTTCAACCCATACAAAGATTTTTGCAACTTGCAAACCATGCCTTTGGTGGAAATGTAAAGACCATCGGGAATTTTCATGTAGATTTCCTCGTGAAGATCGCCATGGATGAAGGCGTTGTTAACGTCGAGTTGATGCAATAACCATTGACGTTTAATGGCAACACTAACGAGGGCCCGGACTGTGGTCATTTTGACAACGGGAGAGAAAGTCTCGTGAAAGTCTTCCCCTTGTTTTTGATTAAAACCACGAATGACGAGACGGGCTTTATATCTTTCTATATCTCCATTGGATTTATATTTGACCCGATATACCCATCTGCAAGTTATGCACCTTTTTTCTTTTGGAAGCTTGACAATAGTCCATGCATTATTGTCTTGCAAGGCGTGTAACTCGGTGTTCATAGCTTCGCGCCACTCTGGATATTGAGAAGCAATCTGATGAAGAAGGTTCTGTCGGGCATTCATGCGTGGCCTAAGCACAGAAAATATTAGAAGGGGTTAGATCAGTCAAAGAATTAATGTTGGGTATATAATTGGTGTGAGAAAAATGAAGCCTAGTAGCCAAAATTTCAGAAAAGCAATCTGTAGAAGCATGGTGGCATTCGTAGTCCTGGAGTCTCGCTGGAGGATATCTGTCTCGAGTGGATCAACGAATGTTTTTGTCGGGGTTGGATGAAGGTATAATGACAGTAGCATCGTCCACGTTCATCCTCACCACACTAGTGTCAGAATCATCAAAAGTGTCGCAGACATCTGTTTGGTCTTGTTGACTTTCAGGAAAAACATCTTCTGAGGTGGAAGCATCACAGGTAGCCGGCTGTTCATGTATGTCAACGTGGGAATTTGTAGTATCGTCAGGATTTGACGTAGAAGCATTATCAACAGGGCGGCAATTTTTATGAACTTTGTTATCATCAACCGGATATGATAAGGATGCATCATCATCATTATCGAAAACAACAGGGAAGGTATCTGCAGTATCTTCGAGATTATCCTCAGCAACCTGTAAAGGAAAAATAGTTTCGTAAAATATTACATCTCTACTTGTAATAATCTCTTGTGTATCGAGAAGGAGCAACCTATGACCCTTCTTGCATATTCCAGGCCCAACATAGACAGCTTTAGAGCTACGATCATCAAATTTTGAATGATGAGAGTGAGGGCCGGTGTGATAGGCCAAACAACCGAAAGTTTTGATGATGTCCAGCCATGGAACAATACCAAGGAGGAACTCATAGGGAGATAATCCATTTAATGTAGAGGAGGACATGCGATTGATGAGATAGGTAGCCATCAGAACACTTTCTCCCCAATAGGTCTTATCCAAACCGGATTGAAAAAACAAAGAGCGAGCTGTTTCTAAAAGATAACGATGCTTCCGTTCAACGACCCCGTTTTGTTGGGGGGGGGGGGTGTAAACACACAAGGTTTGATGGAGAATGCCCTTGCTTTGAAAAAATTGTTGTAAAAGTTTGGATGACCCCCACTCGTAGGCATTGTCGGAGCGAACAATTTTGACTTGTTTGTTGAATTGACGCTCGGACATGTGGATAAAATTCTGAATGTGCTGCGTAGCATCGGACTTAAATTTCATGAGTATAACCCATGTACACCTACTAGCATCGTCAAAGATAGTTAAAAAATATCTAGAACCATCATGATTATGTTGAGGAGAAGGCCCCCAAATGTCAATATGAATGATGTCAAAACAGTTTTTGGATCTATGATTAGATTGCGGAAAAGGTAAACGATGCCCTTTTGCACGAAAATACATCACAAGCAAAGTTCAAAGGAATATCATCTTTGTTCACCAAACCCATCTTGAGCATCTTATTCGCAGGAGGATGCCCCATTTTCTTATGCCAAAGTAAGAACTTATTTGGACGACTATTACTGGAAGTTCTATGAACACTATTACAAACATTAAAGCAACTGCTCAAAAGATGTATATCCAGAATGTAAACACCATCTTCTTTATGTCCAATGCGGCACTTACTCATCAAGGTATGGCCCTGCAAATAGACATGAGAACTATCAAATGAAATGCGGCAATCAATTTGACCAGCAAGTTTGCTCACGGACACTAGAGCAAGATTAAATCTGGGCACATACAAGACGTTTTCCAACCTAAAATCCTCGGACAACTGTACTGCACCAACAATATCAATAACCTCTGTTTTGCCATTGGGCAAAGTAACATAATGACACTTAGGAAGTTTTTGTTTTTCGCACAACAGATCCACATTTCCAACAAGGTGATCACTGGCACCTGAGTCAATCAGCCATCTCTGTTTATCATAATTTTGATAAACAACAGAATTATTACCATTAATATTACCTGCGAAATCAGAACTGTTGCAGCCATTTTTCAAGTTGGCGCTTGTATTTGCCTTTTCCGAAACATATCCTCTCTGTTCAAAGAATTCACAGAGATGATTAAGTCTCTCAACATCCAAAATAGCAGCATGTCGCTTACCTCCTTCCTTCTGTTGAATAGCATTTGCGGTAGACACCTTAGGCCCTTTCCACCATTCAGGATATCCATGTATTTCAAAGCAGTCCTTCTTGAGAAGTCCAGTCTTCCCGCAGTGACTACAGGTTCCTAGTTTCCTTTTGCCAGCACTATCCCGTGGCTGTTTAGAGCGATCACTACGACCATGCTCTTCTTTATTAACAGCATTAGCAAAGGAAGTTTCGGCATTATCCTTACCTGTCTTACCTGCTGTGCGCTGTCTTTCATCTTGAAGGACTATAGCATACGCTGAGTCAATACTAGGAAGAGGAGACATCATCAAGATGTTGCCACGGATATTGACAAAGTCTTCTCGTAGACCTAATAGAAACTGGAAAAGTTTCTGATCTTCAACCATCTTGGTGACCTTGTCACCATAGCCACAGATGCAAGTTCCAATGTTGGAGATGCTTGCGATGTCGTCCCACAGCTTTTCCAATCGCACGAAATAATCAACAATGTTGGAAGAGCCTTGTTCGATCTGAGACAGTTCCCGTTGAAGTTCAAACATCCGTGTGCCATCAGAACGATCGTACCTTCTGGACAACATCTTCCACATATCACTGGAAGTATTTTGAGACATCAAGGCGTCGACGATGGAGGATTCAACACTGGAGATGATCCACGACCTTATTAAACCGTCGCAGCGATCCCAGTCTCTTCTCCGATTTTTCGGAACCCTAGATCTCGGCAGAGAACCATCGACAAGCATTATTTTGTTTTTAGCCAGAAGTGAGATCTCCATTTTCTTTTTCCAGATCAGAAAGCCTATTCCGTTGAATTTCTTGGCGGTCAATGATACTCCGGGTTGATCTTAATTGGCAACAAGAAGAGGATCTGAAGAACTGGAGCGACCGGCGCGTCTTGACTTTCTGCGTTCGTCATCTTCCGATAGTTCATCATCTTCTGTTACGCTCTCGTCTTGTTCACTGGAGCTTTGAATCGATGACATTTTGGAGAAGAGTAGGTCACCGGGGATGAGACCGCTCTGATACCATGTAAAGTGAGAAGCTAATGCGGGGAGCAGATCGATGAAGCTAAGGTGCACATCAAACGCAGAAGAAGCAAGAGATCGATGAGAAGATGATCTGAAATAGCAGGAAGGAGGAAAAGAGAGAAGCGAGAAAGAAGACGCTAAAGAATAACTACTGATTGCATTGCATTTCAAAAGAGAAGCCGATTCACATATATGTACCGAGATAATAAAAGACTAACGGTACTAAACACAACGACTAAAAAGGCAACGGATCACTAATCCTAATCAACGGATCACTAATCCTAATAAGGGAAGGACAGAAAGGGAAAAACATATATAAATCTAACAATTGGCAACCATTCCACCAGCCTATCTCTGCTACTGTCCGGAATTTCTGATCACTAACCAAGAACAATCTAGGATAGATAAGTTTGAGAGGTTTATCGCCTAGCCAAAAATCAGCCCAGAATCGGATCTTTTGACCATTTCTGAGCAACCACTTCATCTTTCCATCAGTAGCTTGCTCAAATATTGGGTGCCAGGTTGCTATTGAGACAATTGACTTCCACAAGCCTTTGTGTTTAACATTCTTCCATGAGTTGTCTGATATAGGAAGGTGGATATCAACATCATAGATAGAACAAATTACATTTTTCCATAGCTTCCCATCATCCTTTTGAAATTTCCACCACCATTTAAACAATAGGGTTGCATTTTTAGTCTCTAGGTCATCAATGCCAAGTCCACCTAGTTTCTTTGGTTGCGCCAGCTTGGTCCAAGAGATCAACGGGATGCCACGGTGTTCACCATTTTTCCAAAGAAAGTTTCTTTGCAATTTGTTAATCTGGTGCAGCACTGATTTGGGCATTTTAAAGAGGCTAAGATAATAAAGAGGGAGGCTACACAACACTGATTTAATTAAGACGATTCTCCCTGCCTTGGATAAAGATGAAGCTTTCCAACTAGCAAGACAGTTTTCAATCTTCGAGAGGATAGGACTCCAGGTGGTGAGTCGATTTGGGCTCGCGCCAATACTGCACCCCAGATAGATTGACGAAAGACTGGATAGGGCGCATCCAGAATCGCTTGTGCTTCTGAAAGTTGGATTGCTGATAGGTTGATTGGGATCATTACTGATTTGTTCCAGTTCACCTCCAGCCCTGACATGTCTGAGAAGAGGGTGATACACTATTTGATTGCACGCAGTTCATTACAGTTTGGGCTACTGAAAATAAGGTATCATCTGCGAATTGCAAGTGCGATAGAGAGATTTGATTATATCCAATCGCCATACCTGTTCTGTCTCCTTGGGAGATTGATTCCTCTAAAAGCCAATTTAAACCTTCAGCGCAAAGGACCTGTTCTGTTCTATAGGCAGGCTCTTTACCTATAATCGGCCATCTCCCATTATTTGTCAGCTCGGAAGCCCCTCACAAGGTCTTAGCAAGGTTGGCTGATAAATATGGCCCCATCTTCAGGGTAAGACTCGGGGTGCGCCAATTTGTGGTGATTAGCGACATGAAGATGGCTAAGGAGTGTTTGCTAACCAATGATCGGGACTTGAGTGGGCGTCCACAGATGCTGGCCTTCAAGGTTCTAACCAACAATTACACCATATTTGGGTTCTCCCCAGTTAGCCCTTACTGGCGTGATCTTAAAAAGATAGCCACTGCTGAGCTTCTATCAAGCCAAGAAATGGCTGTTGAGCTGAAGAAGTTGAAAGTGACTGAGGTGAGGGCTGCGATTAAAGGTTTGTTTGATAAATGGGTGGTTGGAAATCAGATGAGGAGTAGTGGTTGCTCTTCTACAGATTACCAAGTGATTGAGGAGATGATGCATTGGTTTGGGAATGTGGCAATGAATATTATACTGAAAGTGGTTATAGGTAAGTCATTGAGAAAGGAAAGTGAGAAGGAGTATGCGGATAGATTGCTTAAGGCCTTGAGAGATTTCCATTTGGCTGGTGTTTTTACTGTGTCTGATGCACTTCCTTATCTTAGATGGTTAGATGTTGGAGGCTTCACTACTACATATAAGGTCTATGGAGGCAACTTTTCTTGCCTCTATAAATCAGAAAATTGCCTCTGTAGACATTTAGAGGCAACTATTTTGTTGCCTCAAGGTTGCCTCTAAAGGATTGCCTCAGTTGAATATGGAGGCAACTAAAACGCTTGCCTTTGTTGATTTTATCTACAGAGGCAACTTTACTCGCCTCCGTTGACCTTGAACAATTAAGGCAACCAGAAAGCTCGCCTCCGTTGCTCTGTATCTAGTGAGGCAACTAGCTGAACTCGCCTCCATTGGTCTATCTATGCAGAGAGCATCTACACCATACGCAACGGAGGCAACCATCGTTACTCGCCTCCGTTGATGTTCCGCAAACGAGGCAAAGTTAAAAACTCGCCTCCGTTGATCTATGTAGAAAATAAGTAAACGGAGGCAACCTACTCTACTCGCCACACAAGCAACAAACAATAGAGGCGACATGACTAGGTTGCCTCCGTTGATCGCCAACAAACGAGGCAATTAAAATCTCGCCTCCCTTGATCTTTTATTTTGAAAAAAAAAATAAATTCATACAGGGGTCAGCCCCATATATCAAGGTCTGCCACAATTACGGTACATTTTTATTGCAGAAAAAGAATGTGCTTTACATTATTTTTTGATTCAGTCAACTAGTACTACTCATTACAATCTGGAGATAGCTTTAAAGGACTCAAAGTGAGGCAAGCTATTAAAGATTTTTCATAGACAGTCTGTTGCACAACTTTTTTTTCGGACATGATAAGACCAGCATTTTGCTCAAGGGCATTGGTCACATCCAGCGAAACTTTCCTCATATCTTCTGAATTCAAAGCCTGACCACCAAAAATTATTTATATATTTCGAGTTAGACTACAGTAAAGGTTTGAAAATATAGCCCAGTTTACTGATACCAACATAGTCCAATACTATACTGGAAGACTGTACCTGAAGCTTTCTGAAGCTATCCCTAGCTACAACTGCCATTTCACGCGCACTGGCATCTTAGGATATATGACACCCAGCAAGTGAAAGCATAATATGAAGCATTGTTAGGATATCTTTGCTTGTTTACTTGCACAAGGATTTAGTAGCTGCAAACATATCAAAGTTCAGATGCAGTAAAGACCAGACCAAGAAGAATCCAAGCCAAAAACAACACCAGTAAGATCCAGGCATTCCAATTTCAACAGAACAAATATGCCGAACAGCCTGGTTTTATACAACCACCAACAGTTCACAAGTGATGTACCAGGTCAGAGAGATAACCCCATGAATATTTACCAATTCCACAATCCAAAAAGTATGATCCACTTACTATTACTTTTAGTATGTTGATGCAGGTACCTTAAAAGCTCTACCATGGTCAAAGATGATCTCAGTTGATGACATAGCAGAGAAGTTCCAGCAGCTGCACATAACCCAAAAAATAAGCAGCAAGCAAAATCAGCAGTCAAATGCCATCATCCCTTATCAGCAGCTTACCTTCCCTTTTCTTCTTTTGGCCACTTGGTTGCTGAGAGGAACCAGTAGAGACTCCATCTCCTCGTGTGTAGGAAGTGTTTCAGACATGATTAAACACTAATCAAATCTAAACATAACAAGAAATCACAAAAAAAAAAAGCATAATGTAAACTAAAAATGATGCAGAGCAGTAATTCTAAGAAATGAAGAAACACTCTACCGAAAGTGAAAAAAAAAAGAATGCTAAGTAAGAAATGAAGAAACCCGAAATAGTTCCCTAGCGGAATACATGGTCTTGAAAACTCAATAGAATGTAATTTCCCAAAGTATTCAGAAGAGTACCTGGAACTTTGTAACAGTGTCAAGAGTACAAAGGATGCCCTGAGGAGATTCTACAACAAGCTTGGAAGCTTCCTTGTATTTTGTCTGTGCAAATAATTTTTAGAACAATTGGACAACCTGATAAAAACCAATTATGAAATAGAGATGAGATTAGCCCAAATGGAGAAATAGCTTCAACAGTTCTGTTCAGTCTTAAATAATAAAAAATGTATCTCCTATCAAGTCGGTTGATCCTGCAAACATATCACACCCCTGTCGGTAGATCCTTCAAGTTCAGGCTTGAAGTCCACTGGGTTTCCAGTAAGTCACTCAATCATCAAATATCACTAACACATCAACAGTTAACAGAATTGGAGAGGAAACTTCTGTCTTCAGTCCTAAAGCTTCCAATACTAATGAGAAAGATATTTTAGAAGATTAGGTATGCTAACCTTGCACAAGACACGGCCAGTAGCAAGATGCAAGGCCTTAATTCCTTCTTTCTATTTTGATAAAAAAAACATTTATAATTGCATAGTTTTTTAACATATATATTATACACTATAGAAAAACATGCAAGAATGCAATTTAACTAAAAGTAGCTATTACCTAAATCCGCTTGTTTTGCTTTGTTTTATAATACATGTGAACGGTGAATAATGCTAATTATTAGTATAACACATAATTTTAAAAATGAACAAAATTATGTGATACCTTTTTAAGAAAGAGCATAATCATGTTATTATAAGACACTGATATGTATGGATCTCAATACACTATAAAGAGAATCCATAAAAACCTGAGCATTAACTGCCACGTTTAAAAGAATGACATCTCCATCAATTACCAACAAAACAGAAGGGAAATAATACGGTTAATTGAATATATACATTTAGGTAGATATACCTATGGAAACATGTCTCTTGGTTACCCAGAATTCCCACACTATATAAGAACCATTACACTTGCTCCCTTTGTATCAAACACACACATATCGGCAAAGAAAGAAGAGAATATGAGAGAAAAGATGTCTGCAGTGGGTTGTCATAACAGTGCAATACTACCAAATGGTTTAGATTTAGACTTGAATTTGAGCACAAAAGTATATAATGATGATGAAGATTGCAGTGAACAAAAGAAGCTGAGGCTAACCGAGGAACAATCTGATGTCCTTGAACAAGTTTTCAATGCAGCTAGTATTATCTACCACTACTCTGCAAAAGATTTAAACAGAAAAAAGGAAAGTCAATACTGTCAGAAAATCATGATGCATCGTTGAAAGTTATGTCACATGAGGACTTGAATAACAACAGGAACATGGTGCAGGTCGGTAGGAGATCCTAGAGCAGTCTTTTCAGCTACCTGAAGGAAATAAATATAACAAACTAATCACTAACAGACTAAGAGATCCGAAATTAGGAAGCTAGTGACATGCTCCTTGAGGTATACTCTGTCCCAAACTTACTTTATTAGAGCAAATTTACTGGCAGTGGTAGTATTTGTGAACTAGTTTCAGAGTTCTGGTTGAATCTTGCCAAATGTATATAACTTACTGTAATGATGAAGCCATATGATGTCTGTTTGAATGAATCTAAACATCGTTTTTTTATGTATAGATATAATAATCTATACTCATGTTTATAGTCGGCATTAGCAGATCGATTAATTGAAGCTTTGTTTAGTTCACAAACTACTGTCACTGCATATGTATGTCATAAAAACAAGCTTCGGCAATCAAAATGAATAACATGTTGGAAGGTGAAAAATAGTAAGAAAAAAAACAAACCTTAACTATTAGCTCCATCTATAATCCCAAAAGGGGAAATCTCAACAAACATGTAAAAAATTTGGCACTTATTATGAATCCACCCACAGACTAGATAAATCAAAAAGAGTTCTGTTACAATTTAGAGTAACGCAGAGAGTACGATCCACCATTCTAGAATCCTGCAAACAGACAACCAACATCACGGAAAAACGGTCAAATTAATTGAATCAACTGTATCCATAAAGAGAATCAAAGTGAAACATTATGAAACACTAACAGAAGGTATAAGAAGCTTTGAACAACATGAAACACTACATATCATCACAACACTATTCTAGGTTTAGCTATTTTTTGCGAGAGCTTCCTGATCTGTAGCGAAGGATGTGTAAGCAATTGACCGAGACCGAACAGAGAGTGATAGAATGACGACATCGTCAACCGAAAAGAAATCATAGATGAGCAGCTAGAATGGTGGAAGTGAAAGAGGAGATTGATTTTGTACCTGCTTTGTGAAGACCCCTCTCCGTCTGACTTGTTCTCGAACTGGTCTTCCGGTTTGAAGTCCAGGTGAGCAGCGACGGATCCGGTGAGCAACAAAGAAAGAGGAGAAACAAGGAGGAAGAGGAGAGCAACCGAGGAAGAGGAGAGGAGGGAGACCGAAGAGCCGAAAAAGAAAAGAACGAGGAACAGGAAGGAAGGGGAGATAGAAAAATATTTAGTTTTATGTTTAGTTATTTTCTGATTTTAGTTAATTACAATAGAGGCGACGCGAGTATAGGTTGCCTCCATATATTAGTGGAGCAACCGAGGCGACCAAACTAACTTGCCTCCGTATAACGTTCATGAGAAGCAACATAATACTTGCCTCCCTATATAATAAATCAACCGAGGCAATCTGTTGTATGTTGCCTCTGTTAATAGTTCTAAAAATGTACAACGGAGGCGAGGTGAGCGGCGTGCCTCTACTGATCTTTTCAATGGAGGCAATGTATAAGTTGCCCCCAATTATCACAGGCTCTAGATGGGCAATATACCAACGGAGGCAAAATATTTGTGTCGCCTCCATTGATCACACCAACAGAGGCAACAAACCTACTCGCCTCAATTGATAAGACAAACAGAGGCAACCCTCTTGCTCGCCTCCTTTGCTTTCCCTTTGGAGGCAAGTTTTTTGCTGCCTCCTTTGATCTTATATAAATTGCCCCATTGATAGATAATGTTGTAGTGTTTGAGAAGTTCATGAAAAAGACGGGTAAAGATCTTGATGACTTTGCGCAGTCATGGTTGGAAGAGCATAGAAGGAATCCTGGGGTGGAAAAGAAGGGGGGACTTTATGGATATATTGATCAGTAAATTTGATGCGGGACATGCAAATACATACGCAGAGATGTAGATACTGTCATCAAATCGACCTGCCTGGTAATGAAGCAATTAATTTCCTCAGTTTTTACCCATAATTAATCTGTGCTGTAATATCTCTATTGAGTATTGTGAGGTCTGCAATTTCCACCACACGGCGCTGGTGAGAATAAAATTTGTAAAAAATTTTAATTTATATAAATCTAAAATAAAAAAATTATATTACATGATATTATAATTCATTAATTTTTAATATTATAATTTATTAAAATTATATTACGATTCTTTAACTAATAAATAGTGAATTAGATAACAAACTTCGGAACCAATAAAAATTTCTTATTATTTTATGGTGTATTATTATTATTTTATTATGTATTTTAAACCTTATATGGTAAATCATGTACTTTCTTTATATCAATTATTATTTTGTGTTGTATTATTGTTTTAAAAAAAATTTATGTTTACGATGATATACTAAAATGATGTTATGATTCATTAAGTTTGGTATTATGATTCATTAAAATTGATTATGATTTATTGACTAAATTAGATAACAAACTTTAGAACCAATTAAAAAATCATTATTGTTTTATGTGTTGTTATTATTGTTTTGTGATGTATTATTATTGTGTTATGGTGTATTATTGTTATTTGTATGTTACAAATTTAAACCTTATATGATGAATCATGTATTTTCTTGATATACCAATCTAGAAACAAATACTGAATCATTATTTTTTTGTGGTGTATTATTGTTGTTGTATAGTGTTTTTTAAACTTTATACGGTGAATCACACTCTTGTTGAATATATATATATATTATATATATATTTGTAATTAGTATAAATTTTTAACTGTTTGATCGTTTTGGAGACCTTGAATTTTAAGGAACACTGTTGTATTTTTCAAATTTATATTTTAAAAGTTACTATAATTTAAATTAATATAACAAAAGACCTGTTGACCGACTACACCTGATAGACCACTATAGGCTGCACTATAATCTGCGGGGACAGCCGGCAGCATGATGCATCTACCTCCTGTGTAAGGTCGGCCTCCTTGATTGTAGGTTTTACGTATGTAATTTATAAGCGCCTTTATTTTTCCACGCAGACAATGGTATTAGCTGGGACCGATCCCACCTCAGCGACAGTCACATGGGCTCTTTGCTTGCTACTGACCAATCCTGAAACCTTAAAATTGGTTCAACAAGAGTTGGACACCCACGTGGGTAGACAAAGACGGTTGGAGGAATCAGATCTAAGCAAGCTAGTTTACCTCCACTCCGTAATTAAAGAAACACTACGGCTCCACCCACCAGTTCCACTTTCAGTGCCTCATGAGTCCACTGCAGATGTAACCGTGGGAGGCTACCATATTCCACTAGGTACGGTGGTGGTTACCAATTTACACAAGATTCACCGTGATCCTCTTGTGTGGGATGATCCTCACACTTTCAGACCAGAAAGATTTCTGACCAGCTAGCCATAAGCATATTGACTTCAAAATCCAACAATATGAGCTGATTCCATTCTCAAGTGGTAGGAGGTCTTGTCCTGGGAAATCCTACGCACTTCTAGTGATGTCGTTTATGCTCGCCTCCCTACTTCATAGCTTTGAAATTTCCACTCTCTCGGAAACATCTATTGACATGACTGAGACGGGTGGACTCACTAGTTTGAAAGCTACCCCTTTGGTTGTTGTCCTCTCCCCTCGTTTACCTCATCACCTTTATGAGACCGATGGTTAACTGTCCAGAAAATTCGCCTGGACCAAGATGCATGTGTTAGAACAATGTCACAAAAATAAACATCCTCTACTATGGCGGGGCACAGACCAATCCACTACTACAGATACGATCTGTGGCAACGTTTTAATCCCAACACACCACTTAATTTACACACTTACTTAACACTAGTGTTGCCCGTCCTGGCACAAAGAATTATCGGTTATCATAGGTTTTACTCCAGATGGAAAATACACCTCTGAGATTTTAGAAGCACTTGTTTGATTCAACCGATCTTCTCCCCCTATTGTCTTAGACGGTTTACTAATAAAAAAACAGGGACTACAAGATTTCCCTGGAATGAGGATACTCCAAATCAAGACCTAAACCTTACATGTTAGCCGTTTGATACTTTTGGAATCATTTTGGTCCCCAAGGGCACTATATTTCAATCCCATGGATGAATGATCCTCTTGAATAGATAATTCCTAAACTATGGGTTAAAGGTCGACTTATCATCAAGATCATAACCTTCTCCCACGAATGACATCAATAGTATCTAAATATACATACAGTAATAACTTAAGCATCATCCCACACGACTGACGAAAGGGACAAAGCTAATTGTAATCACTTGAGCTGTAACTCGGCTCCTTTCAGCTAGAGCTAATCATCGGGCTGAGATGCATATGGACATTTTGTTTGTTGGGCTGGCAAAACTGTTAGAACCCGAAAACCGAATTCAACCCATCCAATTTAAATTTAAATTAAATCTGACCAAATATTATGCAATCCCAAAGATATGATTAGAAACTGAAATTATCTGAATCAAACAGCATCAAAACAAAGATAGATCTATGAGAAAATCACATAAACTAAAAAAAGGTTGATCTGTTACTTTAACTGAAAGTCGCCTGTATCGAAGTTTGCTAAACTATTTGAATTGTGCATGGTAAAAAGTATCATAACCCGAACATAACAAAAAAAAAAACCAAGTTCACCCATCAAAACACTGACCGAGTATCGTGCAACCAAGAGTCAACCCGAACCACACTATTAATATGAGGTGAACCAGGACAGAGTAACGTAAATTAGTACTAAGTCTATATTGTGTACATGATTGACCGACAGCTGGCCCGCTAATGTTTATTTTCTGCATCTGGCTGCAATTAAAAGATGCATAGAAACATGTTATGATATGATATATCCGTTTATGCCTTATTAAATAAAAGCTGTTCTAGAGTGTTCTTTTTCTTAGTCTTTGTTAGCTTCTGTTTTCCGCGTGTGTTTAGTTGCCTATATAAACACTAAGCGCTACTGTTCCTTTTGTACTGAAAGGAAAGAATGAATAAAAATAACTCGACTATCGTATCGAAGTTTCACTCTCCTGCGTTATGCTTCTTCTACTTATTGACTGATTTTCACATGGTATCAGAGCTGCAATCTAGAAAGATTGTATGTTCGAATCAGTCAATTCAGATCTACTATTTCTTCTTCTCCTTTCAGTCGTTTAAGGTCTCTCATTCATTCCGCCATGACAGAAAACGCATCTATACCAGAAAATTCATCCATCCAGCTTCGAAAAATTCATCGAGAGCCTTAATAATGTTCGATCTAGTTCCGATTCTTCAGATCCTCTCTACATTCATAATGCTGAGCATCCAGGAATGATAATTGCTTCGAAATTCGACGGGAAGGGTTTCCAAACCTGGAAACGCACCGTCATGATTTCTCTAGTGTCGAAGAACAAAATCGGGATGATAGATGGATCTATCACCAGACCGACAGATGACGCAACTAAGGCTTCCGCTTGGGACAGATGTAACGGTCTGGTGATGGCTTGGCTCCTGAATGCCTTGGAGAAGGAGATCTGCGAAACCTTCATCTTCCATTCCACCGCTAAGATATTTGGAAGGGGCTCCTTGCTAGTCGACCAAGTCGACGGAACGCGCCGGTTCAATCTCAAGAAGGAGTTATATGCTCTGGAACAAGGTTCCGACACAGTAAGTGTTTATTTCAACAAGTTTAAGCGCGTTTGGGATGAATTGACTTCAGTTATAAATGTCAATTCATGCGATTGCTGTAATTGTGGACGAATAGAGAAATTGAATAAGATGTTGGAGGAGGACAAGGTCCTTGACTTTCTTATGGGATTAGGAAGTCAATTTCTGAATATTAGGGGAAATATTTTGATGATGAAGCCTCTGCCTAGTTTAGAACTGCTTATTCTTTGATTCTCTCAGAAGAACGGCAGAGAGAAACAGGGAAAGGAAAGAAATCTGATGTTTTGTGAAAGTTTTGCTAATGTCGTTGATAAGGGATATAAGCCTTAGCAGTCTATCAAATGGCAAAGTAAAGGAAAGAAAACCTGTTCTTATTGTGGGAAGACAGGTCATTCAGAAGAAAATTGTTTTCAAAAGCATGGATTTCCGGGGGAAACTCTCTGTAAACACTGCGAGAAGCCAGGTCATAATGAGGAGAATTGTTTTGCCAAAATTGGCTATCCAGCTGGTTGGAAGTTTGGTAAAAACAAGAAAGTGGTAGCTAATCTGGTTAATGAGAATCATGACAACTCTGTTGAGGAAATTGTTAGCGATCAGTCTGGAAAGGTTATAAGCCAGGAACAAATTAATCTTCTCATCAACTGCCTGCAGAATATGTCATCAGTTAACAGATCAGTCAGTTGTCACTTTGCAGGTATGAAATCTACTTATTGTCTTAGTGCTAATATTAGCAGAGATAGTAGAGTAGAAAATACTTGTGGTAGATGGATCATAGACACTGGAGCGACTGATCACTTAAGTGGAGACAGGAATTTCTTTTCTGATATCAGTAATAATCCTCATGAACAGACTGTTTGTATGCCAGATGGGAGAATACAGCGAATTGAATTTGTTGGTAAAGTTCATTTAGGAGGAGAATATTATCTTCCTAATGTCCTTTTAGTACCGAGCTTTAAGTACAATCTTCTGTCAGTGAGCAGATTTGTTGCAGAGAATAATTGTCAGGTTCTCTTTGATGACAAACTTTGTGAACTACAGGACCAGATATCCAAGGTTAAGAGTGTCATAGGCAGAAAGGAGAAGGGACTATACTGGCTCGACACTGAAGCTCTTGGAAGATTTTTCGACAACATTCCAAGACAACACCAGATTGTTTGCAATTTTTCAGTAGGGAATAAAGTTCTGTATTGGCATAGAAGGCTTGGACACACACCTTTACGAAATCTTGTATCTCTAGGACTGATAAATGATAGAGATATTTGTTCAGATTTTGTTTGTGAAGATTGTAACAGAGCTAAAGGACATAGACTCTCCTTTCCTCGATCAGATTCAATAAGTAAAGATTGCTTTGATATTTTACATATTGATGTCTGGGGGCCACTTGCCACTCCTACTCATGATGGTTTTCACTATTTCATTAGTATTGTCGACGATAGAAGCAGGTGCTTGTGGACGAAGTTTTTGAAACATAAATCAGACTCCTTTGATTGCATTAAAGACTTTCTTGCGCTAATTGAGCGACAATTTTCAAAGAAAGTTAGGTTCTCAGGTCTGATAATGCATACGAGTTGGGTGCTTCTAAAGAAGGAATGCAGTTCTTTCAACAACAAGGAATCATCCATCAGAGAACCTGTCCCCATACTCCTCATCAGAATGGACAGAGAAAGAAAGCACCGTCATATTTTGGACACCGCTCGTGCTCTATTCTTCCAAAGTGGAGTTCCTATGCAGTATTGGGGAGAAGCAATTCAGTTTTCCACCTTTGTCATTAACAGAATTCCTTCTGTTATTCTTTCAGGGCAATCCCCCTATGAGGTTCTTTATGGCAAAACACCAGATTTTGATTCTTTGCGCACGTTTGGATGTTTGGCATTTGCAGCTGTGGTGAAGCCACATAAACATAAGTTTGAAGAAAGGGCGATGAAATGTGTATATCTGGGGCCTAGTTTGATAAGCAAGGGACACAAGTTATTGAGATTGTCTGATAAAAGGATCATTCACAGTCGCGATGTGAAGTTCCATGAATCTCTTTTTCCTTTTAAGGAACAGCTGTCTGCATCTGAAGATTTTGTCTTGTTTCCTAACACATCTACAGATGGTTTCTATGAATCTGATGATGGTGTCTATTATATTAATACTCCCGTGGAGGAAACAAGAGGAATGGATGGTACTACAATTGCAAACGGGAAATTGAAGACAAATAGAAATAACTAAGAAAATTATCCTAGAAAATCTATAAATCTAAAAATGCCCACGGGTTGCAAAAATAATCCCGGTCAAAGAGTATAGTGAACTAGAAGCTACCGGGGTCGAATCCACGGGGACTTAGTAATTAAATCTAATCCTAGAAAATAGGGAATTAAGGGGGTTGTCGTTTGTTTTGGTTTTTAAAATTAAAAGTAGCAAGCGAGGAAATTAAATAAAAGTGTGTAGAGAGATTAATGAAGCGGAACCTTGGGTTCAGGGGAATTCTTTGCTAGCCATATTATATAACTAATCACCGGTTAATTGAGACTTGGATTGGCAAATTCTTTTTATCTCTTTAAGACTAAATCCTAGTCAAATTGAGCTCTTCTATCCGTAACACATTAGGCCGAATCACGAACTAATACCAAAATAAAAGGATTAAGCGCGAGAATTATTCTTGCATCTGAAGGTCCAATTAATTAATCTAATCAATTTTTCCACAGATTAACAGGTTGCTATGACCTTTCTATCACTCACCGGTCAGATCCTGACAGAAATTCGCAAAGCTAATAATAAAAATCTGCAGCTTTTATTAAAAGCGTAAATAAAAACAACAACCTGAACAATCCAAATAATATCCCAACAACCGGTAAAATAATTATAATAACAGTCTAACTACGAATCCCCCGTCACCCAAGATTTAATCCTTTAGCCTAACATAATTGAAGAACAAACACAAGAAGAGAGAGTAGAAATCATCTGTGTGTTGATCTTCTAATTCGTCAGCAAAAAGGTTGAGCAGGAATGAATTTGGAGCAGAAATCCTCTTCTCCGGTGTGTTGAAATGGTCGCGGCGTAGAGAGAGTAAAAGAGGCGATGTGTGCAAAATGGTGATTGTTTTATGGCCGCCTTTCACTTCCAAAGCCTTCCTTATTTATAGTCAAATTCAAGACTTTCTGTTTGTCCATTGATGGTTTCTTTTAGTCTCTTCAGTTTCATAAAATAAATAAACACCTTCCAGTTCCTTTAAGTTTCTGTATTCAATTGTCTTCATCCATTAATAACTCTTGGAAGGAAGTTTCTTTATTTATTAACTTCATCATCAATAGCATTGGAAGACTCTGGAGTTACCTGTGCGCTTCTCTCCTTTCTGCTTGTCCCTTTTTTTTTCCTTTGTTGTTGCGGCAATATCATAGAAATATATATAATAAATGTTGTTCCGGGCACAACTTCGGTAGGGTCTAAATTATTCATATGAGCTCCGATTTGTTCCCTGTTTGTGGCATTGGAAAGCTCGTGAGGAGATCTATGCATTTCTAGCATCATTTCCTGCTTTAAACATATAAATTGGCATCAGTTCTTGCCCAAAGTAAGAGTTATGAAAAACATATGATAAGTATGAGAAAGCGTATAAAAAGGTTGCATAAATAAGAATTTAGCACCAATAAAACCATATCAATTTCACACTTATCAAATCACCCCACACTTAGCCTTTTGCTTGTCCCCAAGCAAAACTCTCAAGCACAAGTAAGCCAAGCTAATGGAACTCAACAGAAAAGGAAGAGCACAGGAGAAAAGAATTGCTAGCTTTACCAATCAAGGGGGCAATTCAAGCTATTCAAAACAATTTATTCTTTCCAAAAACATGAAGTCATTCGGAGCTAACAAATGAGAAACAAAACCATAAGAGTCCTGCCTTTAACCTTGAGTCAATCCACCTTTTTCCTTCACAAACCATAGAAACGACAAGGGGCATGAAGTAAGATCATATTCCATCATACCTTTCAATGCCACATACTCTTGATCCATTAGAGAAATTAATCTGTATTTAGCATAGCATTTGCATAAATATTTTAATTAAAGCGCTTTCAACTTCTTTCACCACAGACTTTTCTCTCCACCCATGTAGCGGCTTTGGGTCAACTATCCCAGATCACAAGGACCTTAGGTAGCTAGGTGATAAAGCACCCCAAAGGACTTAATAACCAAGTGGACGAGGCCTGATTTGGATCAGAATTAAAATTAGCATGCCTAGGATCAGCGGAGTACCTTGCCTTGTTCTTTTCCAACCATTTCAAACCAGTTCATTCCAAGGCTCAAAGCTAAAAGCAAGGTTCAGATGGAGAATATTCTCACTTGTTTCAGTATTTTCAGAATAAAGACTTCAATTCAGCAATTAAAAACAAGAAGAATCTCAAAATTTTGCACCCCAAGATCAGCTAACCAACTAAACTTCCTCTATGGCTTCCTTCCAAGTTGAGCAATCACAGCAAGACTTTAACAAAGGCAAGAGAAAAGAGCTTAGAGACGCACAAAAAACAAGCGATGAAGGAGCTTACCCCACCCACACTTAGAGTGAAGCAATGTCCTCATTGCGTAGGAAGAATTAAAATTGCCAAGCAATCCAACGGGGAAACAAAATCACACGCAGATCAGAAGGGAGCTTGTAAAACATAAAAGAGTAGAAAAGTAAAGAATACTCCCCAGAGTCCGCACAGGGTGTGTAGCAAGGCCAACCCCACACTTGAGTTCAGCTAAGCGATAAAGTAAGCAAGCTGATAATAGTATCTGCAAAGCCAGAAGAACTCAAGTGGAACAAGACAAAATCATTAGTAGAAAAATAAGAGTCAAGGTTCTTGCAGTAAGCATAGCATCACCCAACACACCACAAAAAAGAAAAGAGCAAAAAAAAAAAAAAAAAACTAAAAAAAAAGAGATACAAACGGTGGGTTGACAAGCTGAGGAGTTAGAGTCTCTGGCTAGACTCTCACATCGTTATCCCGGATCAAAAATAAAAATTGACAATGGCATCAACGAGAATACGAAGTGGCCAACAATCAAATGAAAACCACCTGGATCAAAGCAAAACTTTACCTTAGAAGATAAAATAGGAAAATAAGTACTCCATAAAACCTGGTGTTTGAGGCGGTATTGAAGGTAGCAATATTCTAGGTGAAGATGGGGTGACAGAGGCTCTTGTTCTTCAAACTTGAGGATAAAACATCCTCAACTATCGGGTAAGGCTCAAAGAGACTGTCGGAATGGCAAAGAGGCGAAGACCCATCCCCCTCAAATTCTAGGATGTAAGCATCCTCCGCCTCTGGGTGAGGGTTAAAGAGGGTTCCACGTGGACAATCGTCTGCAAGAATGACCTCATTGTCAAGGATTAAAGTCTGTTGACGAGGAGCGAGTTGTTGCAGATATTCTAATTGATCTTCTAACCGCATCTGCTCTTGCAACTTAAGGCAATCATCGAATTCATGAGGTCCCCCACAATATGAGCAAATATATATCCTGCGACTAAGATTGCCTCTCGTTCCAAATTGCTCCTCAATCTGTCTCATTTCTTCTATCTCAGACAATCGTCAACTCGTGAGCCCTCCACATTGGTGAGCAACACAAATCAGAGAAAAAGGTCAGAAAACCGAAGATTCTTGATCCATCCTTTTGTAGCTAACTGTCTGTAAAGTTCAGACGTCTCATCGTGGACCTTTTCAGTTCAACCAATACTTGTACACTCACTTGCCATTACTTCATCGATTCTGATGTTTGCCATTGTTAGAAATAACAAAAAAAAAAAAAACTAGTTAAAAAATAAATAATAAACAAAATAAAGTGTTCTGCGCATCCACTAGTACCTGCAAAAACACAAAAAGAAAAGAAACAAAAGGAAATGAAATAGAACTAGATTAAACATAGTGTAATAACACTAAAAAAAAACGAAATAGCTAAAACAAATAGACTCAAAATATATTGAAAATAATAAAAACAAAAAACAATAAACTAAGAATAGAATAGAAAACAAAATAAAAATAAAACAAACAAGAAACTAAAAAAACTAAAATTAAATAAAATTAAAATTAAGCAAACAAAAACAAATGACAACCAAAGTCAAGGACTAGACAAAAGTCAAGTCCCCCGGCAGCAGCGCGCCAATTTGCAAACGGGAAATTGAAGACAAATAGAAATAACTAAGAAAATTATCCTAGAAAATCTATAAATCTAAAAATGCCCACGGGTTGCAAAAATAAATCCCGGTCAAAGAGTATAGTGAACTAGAAGCTACCGGGTCGAATCCACGGGACTTATAATTAAATCTAATCCTAGAAAATATGGATTAAGGGGTTGTCGTTTGTTTTGGTTTTTTAAAATTAAAAGCAAGCGAGGAAATTTAATAAAAGTGTGTAGAGAGATTAATGAAGCGGAACCTTGGGTTCAGGGGAATTCTTTGCTAGCCATATTATATAACTAATCACCGGTTAATTGAGACTTGGATTGGCAAATTCTTTTAATCTCTTTAAGACTAAATCCTAGTCAAATTGAGCTCTTCTATCCGTAACACATTAGGCCGAATCACGAACTAATACCATACAAATAAAAGGATTAAGCGCGAGAATTATTCTTGCATCTGAAGGTCCAATTAATTAATCTAATCAATTTTCTCCACAGTTAACAGGTTGCTATGACCTTTCTATCACTCACCGGTCAGATCCTGACAGAAATTCGCAAAGCTAATATAAAAATCTGCAGCTTTTATTAAAAGCGTAAAAAAACAACAACCGAACAATCCAAATAAAATCTCAAACACCGGTAAAATAATTATAATAACAGTCTAACTACGAATCCCCCGTCACCCAAGATTTTAATCCTTTAGCCTAACATAATTGAAGAACAAACACAAGAAGAGAGAGTAGAAATCATCTGTGTGTTGATCTTCTAATTCGTCAGCAAAAAGGTTGAGCAGATGAATGAATTTGGCGCAAAACCTCTTCTCCGGTGTGTTGAAATGGTCGCGGCGTAGAGAGAGTAAAAGAGGCATGTGTGCAAAATGGTGATTGTTTTATGGCCGCCTTTCACTTCCAAAGCTTCCTTATTTATAGTCAAATTCAAGACTTTCTGTTTGTCCATTGATGGTTTCTTTTAGTCTCTTCAGTTTTCATAAAATAAATAAAGACCTTCCAGTTCCTTTAAGTTTTGTATTCCAATTGTCTCCATCCATTAATAACTCTTGGAAGGAAGTTTCTTTTTATTTATTTAACTTCATCCATCAATAGCATTGGAAGACTCTGGAGTTACCTGTGGCGCTTCTCTCCCTTTCTTCTGCTTGTCCTTTTTTTTTTCCTTTGTTGTTGCGCAATATCATAGAAATATATATAATAAATGTTGTTCCGGGCACAACTTCGGTAGGGTCTAAATTATTCATATGAGCTCCGATTTGTTCCCTGTTGTGGCATTGGAAAGCTCGTGAGATCTATGCATTTCTAGCATCATTTCCTGCTTTAAACATATAAATTGGCATCAGTTCTTGCCCAAATAAGTTATGAAAAACATATGATAAGTATGAGAAAGCGTATAAAAAGGTTGCATAAAAGAATTTAGCACCAATAAAACCATATCAATTTCACACTTCCAACAATGCAGACAGATTGTAGTCCTTTATCGATGACAGAGAGCTTCTGAGGAGGCCCAGATTCCGCACATGAAGAAGTTACTGGCTCAGAAACTGTTCCATCCAAGAAGAAGTTACTAATATAATTCCTGTTTTACCAACAAGAAGATCTGCCCGCATACATAATCCTCCATCACACACCTTCGAGATTATTTTGTAGGCCATTCAGTTACTTCTTTACCACCAGAAGAAGATTTTCACAGAGTTGTTGGCTACGCGTTTAAACTTTGTTGATCACCCATTCCCAACAGTCTTGCTCTCTGTTCCCTCACTGATGTTCTTGCTTCCCCTACTGTCTCGATGGCACCCTCGGCAATCATTTCACTGGTTCAGTACTACAACATCACCACTTTTATCCGAGCCTAGCTCTTATCAGGAGGCTATTTGTTATCCAGAATGGCAACAAGCAATGTAGCTGGAGCTTGATGCTTTGCGTCGCAATCATACCTGGATATTGTCCCTCTTCCTAAGGGAGCTAAGCCCATCAGCTGTAAATGGGTGTATAAAGTGAAATTAAAAGCCGACGGGACGTTGGAACGTTACAAAGCCCGTCTGGTTGTTTGAGGATTTACTCAGAAGTACGGGTGGATTATTCCGAGACATTCTCTCCGGTAGTAAAGATGACGACTGTGCGAACCCTTATTGCTGTGGCGATTAAAAGGGGGTGGCATTTACATCAGTTAGATGTAAATACGCCTTCCTTCATGGCGATTTACATGAGAACATTTATATGCGAGTGCCTGAAGGTCTGACTGTCAGTGAAGGAAATCGAGTCTGCCATCTGAAGCGTTCTCTATACGGGCTTAAACAGGCTTCGAGGCAGTTATGCCAAACTCACCACATTTCTTCTCATCCAGGGGGTTTCGTTAGCTCTTATAATGATTATTCGTTGTTCAGTAAGCATGATTCCGGGCTTGTTATTCATGTTGGTGTTTATGTCGATGATCTTGTTGTGTGGGAACAATGACATTGGCATCTAGGATCTGAAAAACAGTCTTCATTCCGAGTTTCAGATCAAGGACCCTCGGTGGATTATGTTATTTTCTCGGAATGGAATTTCTGAAAACCTCTGGTGGGATGATTGTTACACAGCGCAAGTATGCAAAAAACTTCTTGAGGAATTCCAAGTCCTAGACAGTTCAGCTGTTGCAAGCCCCCTTGAAATAGGCTTGAAACTTCTCCCAGGTGATAGTACTCCCTTTCCTAATATTGAGCAGTATCGTCGCATCATTGGGAAGCTTAATTACCTGACGCATACAAGGCCAGATTTATGCTTCAGTGTACAGCTCCTTAGTCAGTTCTTGAACAAACCTTGTGTCAGTCATTACAATGATGCTCTTCATGTATTACGGTTTGTGTGAAAGGTACTATTGAAACTGGAATTCTGCTTAACAATTCTCCTTCACAGCAGCTTCTTGCCTTTTGCGATTCTGATTGGGCTTCTGCCCTGTTTCCCGACGATCAATAAGTGGTTATTATATCCAGCTTGGCGGGTCTCCTATATCCTGGAAGTCGAAGAAACAGCCGTGTTTTCTTTGTCTTCCGCAGAAGCTGAGTACAGATCTCTGCGCAAGGTTACAGCAGAGCTAGCATGGTTGAGTAGGTTGCTTCAGGAGCTTGGGGTGACGGAGAACATTCCCATTCCTGTTAAATGTGATAACAGGGATGCCGTTTTCATTGCTCGAAACCCGGTTCTCCATGAGAGAACTAAACACATTGAGGTCGATTGTCACTATGTTCGGGATCAGCTGCAGCAGGGTTTGATTACCGTTTCTCACAGTCCCAGCTCATTCCAGTTGGCTGATATGTTAACCAAATCTCTCTCTGGCAAGCAATATCGGGCTCATTATCCATCAATGGGGATTTCCAGTCTCTGAACTCTTCTTGCAAGTCAAGAATGGATTCTCACCATTCTTGTCTTGTGGGGGGGTGTTATGATATGATATATCCGTTTATGCCTTATTAAATAAAAGCTGTTCTAGAGTGTTCTTTTTCTTAGTCTTTGTTAGCTTCTGTTTTCCGCGTGTGTTTTAGTTGCCTATATAAACACTGAGCTGGCTACTGTTCCTTTTGTACTGAAAGGAAAGAATGAATAAAATAACTCGACTATCGTATCGAAGTTTCACTTCTCCTGCTCGTTATGCTTCTTCTACTTATTGACTGATTTTCACAAAACATGGGGAAATCTTATACTTTTTTTTTATAATTATAGGCACATGGCCTAGGGTGTCGCAAGGGCAAATCAAACAACACCGACTCAACTCTTACATAACTTTTCTAGTCCTACCTTACACAGACATTACATGGGACATCTTACTATAAAGTTTAGAGATCTTATCATAGGGACCTTCCTTGACATCTTCTTACAACCTCTGTCCTACACGTCATCCATTCTTCTTCCAGGCTGGGTAATCGGAGAGTAAATTTCTTTCCCCCACCACCGTTCTTCACGGCGCACCTCCCTTGCATCTCTGATGACTCTTCCAGGCTGGGTAATCAGAGAGTAAGGGGGCGTTCACTTTGGGGTAATCAACAAAGGGAAACGGAATCATTCCCTTTGTTGTTGTTTGTTTTGTATTTTTAATGATTCTGTTTCCCCCACTTCAGGTTTCAAAAACCCCCAATTTCCTTTTGGTGATTCCCCCCAATATCCCAGGGAAAGGTATTCCCTTTCCTCCCTCTTACCCCTATCATCATCTTTAGCATAAACAAATTATAATATATAATATAAATTTATATAAATACTAATATATGATACATAATTTTTATAAATATTATATACAATATTTTATCTAATAGAAATACAAATATTTATTTATACTTTATATAAATATAAATATACATACATATCAATATGAATATAATATATATATAAATGTTAATATATAACATTTAAAAATTTTAAAATATAATATATACTATAATATATGGTAGTATATATTATTTATTTGAAAAAAATGAACAAATAATATATATAATATAATTTAATTACAATAAATTTTGAAATAATAAAATATTATTTATAAATATTAATATATACAATCATATATACACATTAGTTATAATTTAAATAAATATGAACAAATATTATATAATATAGATATTAATAAATATTATTTATACTTTAAATGATATAAAAATAATGTATATATATATTTTATAAATTTAAATAAATATTATATAAAAATATTTATATATATTATTTATAATTTATTAAATATTATTAAATAATATTATTTAATAATTTAAATACTATAAAACTAAAAAATAATAATAATACTATAGTATATATAATTTATATAAATATTTTTTATATTGTTTACAGTTTAAATAAATATTATATAATATATATTAATAATATTTTTTTAACTTAAATACTATAAAATTAAAAAATTATATATAGATAAATTTTAAAAAATATAATCTATATAAACTATATAAATATAATATGTCATTTATAATTTAAAAACTATTTATATATGCTATGTAATTTATATAAATATTCGTATATGTTGCATACAAATTAGATAAATATTAATATATATTATTATAGTGTAAATATGTATTAACACTTCTCTGTTTGGAACCAAACAACAAAGACACTCATTGAGAATTCTATTCTGTTTCCATGTAGAATCAAACAGACTTCTTGATTCGGGGGAATCCCTTTCCTTTCCTTTCCATTCCCTTTCCTGATTCCATTCCGTTTCCTCGCCTTGAAACGAACACACCCTAAACTTCTTTCCCCCACCATCGTCTCCTCTACCAGGTTGGGTAATCGGAAAGAAATCTTATACAATGGGTCAAAGAAATTGATCAAAAATTTGTAACCAGATGACTGGAGAAAGTGTTTCTATGTATCGGACAAGATACCAATACATGTTAAATAGTTGTTAATAATAGCATGAGAATATAATTTTTATTGAAGTAACTTAAGAACGTACAGCACAGGCTTAATTAGTAAAGAAAACTATAGAGAAACAAGTTTACACGCCTTCTTTTTATTATAAACTACGTACACAGTAGTTTATTGCAACGATGATCCATAGATATGATCATGCTATAGTAGAGGCCGGCGGATATATAACTAGTAACTCTTAGGAACTATTGAGGTGATGAGCTTCAACATCTTTGGTAATGTTGAAGATTAGGTCAAGAATGTGAGTCGGGAACGGAGCATCTTCATGAATCTTCTCATACTCTACAACCCACTTGACGGTGTCGCAGCAACCTTCCTCCTCCTTCTGTGACGGCACGATATGCATGTGGACCACGAAGCTCTTGAACTCTTGTGCAAGATCTCCACCGATTATCCTGAACGTGATGGTCTTCTTCTCCGTATCTATGTTTTCCATCACGCACTTTGTAACGCACGCTTTCCCATCTACATAACATAAAGTTTTACCATATATATTATGTAAGTATAATTAATACTTGCCAGTGGCTATGGAGTAAAACAAAGTGCAGTTCTACACATATGTTAGTTTAATAATTACTACCGGCGGTGTAATTCCAGGTGACGATTGAACCGGACTTTCCAAATTCGCCCTCATGGAGCTCGCATCCTTGAATGTGCTTAGGGATGACGTTGGAGGCGTGGTGTGGCTTACTCGCGAACAGATCGTGAAGTGCATTTGCTGATGCCTTGACCTCCAACTCTGCCACTATTTTCCCCTTAAAAGCCATGATCAAGAAAGTTAATTAATTAGTGCAGCAAAGTCGACCTGACACTAATTAATTAATTAATCTTATCAGAAAATGTAACAAATACTATAAACTTTGTGGTTGGATATGTAGTTTGTTTGTGTATATATAGGGTGACACTTGAGACGATATCAAATTTCAATTATTGGTTTTCTCGAAAAAAAATATATTTATTGGTACCCTACCCATCATGCATGTCGGGCGTTACGCATTAAATCAACGTCCAGACAGCACATGATCTTAATTATTGATTCTGCTCAATAGCAAAGCATTCATATATCTATTTTTTTTTTTACATCATCTGGTCCCATGCTCTCTGGTAATAAAATTTAGATTGTAAGGGGTTTTTTTCGAAAACAGGAAGGTTAACTATTAAATTAGGTCAGTAATACAAGCAGGAACATCATCACACCATACACATTCATATATATAGCTACTTAAACGGCCTAGGTTTGCAAGTAAATGGACATCATTATTTTTTGATCGGTCCACATGCAACCAGGTAAGATTGTCAAAAAGAGTAGAGTTAGCGAGAACTTCATGAAGGATGTAACCAACATCATCCCGGACATCTGTATTATCTTGAAGGCATTGTATAATAGATAGACAATCTGAAAGGAAAGTAACGGATGACGCTTCCAACTTAGCGGTGATGTTGACGCCAAGTAAAAGGGCTTTAGCCTCAGCAATCTGGGATGTTCCGGGCACTTTCTCCTTTACAATCCCAACCACCCCAATGGCACCCTTCGAGTTCCTACAAATAACTCCTAAACCCGAAGAATCACTGTATGTGCTACCATCGACAAAATCCCGTAGATCAGGCTTCCTTGATCCTCCTCTTCAATGAAAGCTAAGATCAAATTGAACTAGCCGAGAGAACCGTATCAAGGAAGGAGTCAGCTTGGTCAATACCCTTTTCAAAGAGCGAACCCTATTGTGAACAATCTGACATTTAGCAAACCACAACTTATAGTGTAATACCGCCACCTTCTATTTATTCTCACCGGTCTCATCAAGACAGATTGAGGTAAGCTAATCCAAAAACACTACATCATTTGTGATCCTCTTAGGTCGACACAATCCGCCTAAACGCCACCACTCTTTGACTTTGGGACAAGTAAGGAAAACATGGGGCAAGCTGTCAAACCCTCCACAAAGGGTAAGCGACAAGCACACCACAGGGGATAATGCCATGGAGTAGTATCCAAGCGAAGAGCTTAATTCAAACTGTAATAGGGCATTTATGAATACACTTCATAGCCTGCTTGATTGTGTTCTTGTCGGAATTAGTGATTGGAAACTTCCGCGATAAGGACCGTACCATGTAGTACGTCAATTCTTGGTACGCCCTCCACCCACCCCCATGACCATCCATCCTTTCGGTTATTGTTACTAAGAACTGTTTCAGGATGAGAGCGGCATCTTCCTCCTTGCACCAGGTCCTGACCTTAGCTTCATCCCATGTATAATCTCTGTCATCAATCAACCAAGAAACAAAGCCATGCTCTTTAACCGAAGGTGGGAGTTTCCAGACCCAAGGCTTCCCATTTTGCTTATCCAGGAGCCACATGACTACAATTTTAACGAAATTTCATGAAATACCACTATATTTTTTGCTAATTCATTAAAAGCTCCCCCCCCCCCCCAAAAAAAAGGAAGTCACAAAATGCCATTACATATTTGCAAAAGTTCATGAAATGCCACTATAGTAATTGACCAGAAGGAAAAAGATAAAATACCCATACTAGTTAACAAAGTACTTTTCTTTTTTATTTGAAAAAGGTAATGATGAATATATATATAGACAGAGTTTTTACAAAATTTGATATATAGAGACCTATATATCAGACTACAAAATATAAGCAAAGAGGCTCGGGGGAGGGGGGTATACAAAAACCCTCAATAACATAATCAAGCGTGAATCTAGCTGCGGGGGATATCAAAAAGGAGGGGGAGGGGAACAAAATTTTCCACAACACCAAATTAACCCTCTATACAAAAAGGCTAGGAGCAGAGCACTCTATCCAGCCAGTGAGAGTCTTTGTTAGAGTGATCCATCTTCATCCAGATAGTAGACTTTATGGCAGCTTTAATGTCTACAACTAAAGGGGCGGGGCTCTTTGCTTTGTTGGCCATTGCGCGGTTGCATCTCTCAATCCATATGTAATAGACCACATTAGCGATGACAACTCTCTTTACTCGGTCGATCGGGCTATTCCTCTTGCAGTAGCGGGAAATCCAATGGGAGCAGCTACGAAGGCTGTTCCTATTTGTTGGGATCTTCAACCAGTCACAGATGCTCCACCAAACTCTGCTAGAGTACCTGCATTGGAAAAAAAGGTGGTGGCTAGTCTCTGGAGCTTGCTCACAGAGCCAGCATCTGTTAGCAAGACAAATGCCCCAAGATTGGAGCTTATCGCAAGTTTTCAACCTACCTCTAAAAGTAATCCATAAGTTGAATTTAGCTTTGGGAAGGGCCCAGGATTTCTAGCAAATGTTATGCCAGACAAATAATCTCGCGGGTTGGGTTATGTAGTTGTAGAAAAGGCTGACAGGGGGTTGGGGTTGGTAGGAATGAAGCAGAGAGGAGGCATCCTCAGAGGAACCGCACTGCTTGATCCACCAGTCCCTGTGTGGAGGATGGTTTTCCAGGCCCAAGGGTCATTTCCCTTTACCGCAACCGTCCAAATGTCTTGGGTGTTCGAAAAGAGATTGTGGATCCATTGGATCCACAGGCGCTCCGAGTCATTTATGATCGAGGAGATGGTTTTAAGAATGAAGCACAAGTTCCATTTGTGGATGTCTTTAAGACCCAAGCCCCTGTGCTTTTTTGTGTCCGTAATGGACTTCCACGCCACCATAGGAGTGGTGTTACGGTCCGTCTCACCTGACCAGAGGAAAGAGCGAAAGTACTTAGTAATGCTCTTGATAACATTTTTGGGAATGGAAATACAGGAGGCGCAAAAGCCGACAATGCCAAAAAGAGTGCTTTGAATGAGGGAGAGACGACCCGCAAAGGAGAGGGACTTGCCCGCCCAGGCGAGATGGATCTATGGATGCTGTCAATGAGAGGGTTAAAGTCGATGGTTTTCGGTTTCCTAGAGGTTATGGGGATACCCAGGTACCGAAAAGGAAAAGAGCCAAGGTTGAAGCCGGTAGAGTGGAGGATATAATCCGTTAGGATGGGGTTAACTCCTCCAAGGAATATGTCAGATTTTGTTGGATTAAGTTTAAGCCCCGAGGCCTCAGAGAACAGCTCAACCTTACCAAGCATGAGAGAAATTGAGTCGTGGTCGCCTTGCAGAAAAGGAGAGCGTCATCAGCAAAGAGGAGATGTGAGAGACGGAGAGAGCTGCAGGACGGATGGAAGCGGAAACCAGGGGTTTGGGGGAGCTGATCAAGGAGGCGGGAGAGCATATCCATAACTATCACAAAAAGGTAGGGGGAAAGGGGGTCCCCCTGGCATAGACCACGTTCCCCTTTGAAGAACCCAAAGGGGGAGCCATTAATGTTAATCGAGAAGGAAGCGGTAGTGACACATTGCATGATCCAGTTGTTGAATTTTGGGGGAAAGTTCAGATAGGAGAGGGTGTCCTGGAGGAAGGTCCAGTCCACGGTGTCGAAGGCTTTCCTGATATCCATCTTCATCATACACCGCGGGGAGATATGGGCCCTTTGGTAGTTTTTCATCAGGCAGGAGCAAAGTTGGATATTGTCAGAGATAAGGCGACCCTTAATGAAGGCTGCTTGGTTTTTGCTGATAATGGAGGGAAGGGTGCCTTTCAGCCTATCCGCGAGGATCTTGCTGATGATCTTATAAAGAGTATTGCAACAGGAGATGGGTCTGTAGTCCCCGGGCGAGGAAGGAGGGTCAGATTTTGGGATGAGGGAGATGATAGTGGAGTTGACTTCTTTGAGGAGTCTGCCACTGTGGAAAAATCCTTTGATTGCCTGGCAGATATCCTCCCCTACTATATCCCAGACAGCTTTAAAAAACTTGGTCGTGTAACCGTCCGGCCCGGGAGCTTTGTCATCCTTGATGGAGAGAAGGGCTAGCTTAATGTCCTTAGAGTCCACAGGCCGGATTAAGAAGGTCCAGTTGGATTGGTTTCAAGCTTACAATATGCCCCTAAGTGTTAAAAAATCACAAAAATTCAAAATACTATAAAAATATAGATAATTATAAAAAATTAAAGAATAAAATAAAAATATAGGGAAATTTCATGAAATGCCACTATATTTTTTTATAAATTCATGAAATTCCCCTAAAAAAGAAAGTCACAAAATGGCACTACTGTTATGCCCCAGATTTTCTTTATTTCCTTTATTCTCTTTCTGATTCGCAAAGGGAGTTCGTATTAATTTTCGATCTTATATTAGTATGTTTATGACTTTTGTTTATTGTTATTGTGTTGGCTTGAAGAATGAGGGCTAAAGATGCCCTTTTCGTTTGGTTAATAATTAAGGAATTATGAATTTTATTTCTTTTCCTATTATTCATAACTCTTCTTTTCCCCTTCCTCATTTTAATTCACTTTTATTTCCTCCTCCCTTTCCTGACAATATCTGACGATAATTTCTCACTCCCTCAAACCTCTCTCTGCAAACCTTCATCTCCTTTTGCTTCTCCCTCCCTCCCTCATCTCCTCCTCTCTGTAAATCTATTGTCAGAGTGCTCTGGCCTTAGTGGTTCAATTGTTCGAGTCTATAGATCTCTGGTTGGTGATTCCGAGTGTGGTTGCCGTTCTCTGTTCAAGTTCTGTCGCCCCTCTTTCTCGTGTTAGTCTTCCTTTGATTATTTAAGCGTTCGTGGTTCGAGTGGTGATCCGAGGAGAGCGTTGTGTAGAGTTGTAGATCTGTGCTTTGCTTCGGATGTGAGGTAGGTGGTAGATGGATTTGGTTGCATATGTTCACCCACGGGGGTTTCCGTTTCTGTTATGTATTTGTTGACTGATTTGTCTCTGATTTATGGTGAATTTAGCGTGGACTTGGAATTGTGTTTTGACTCGTTAAAACCCTATGGGATTGTATTTGTTTTGCATATTTTGATATGTAAGTTTAGTGCTTTGACAATGGTGAATCTGCCTCTGCAATTCTCTTTGGGTTCGACTTTGTTTTCTGAAATTTTTGTCGTGTCCGGACTTGCACGTCCGGACGTAAGGTCGGACGCCCATGTTTTCCTTTGCTTTGTGAGATGTCTGGACGGGGTGCAAGGATGAATGTCGGGTTTGCAGTTCAACTTGTGTCCGAACATGCAAGCCCGGACATAAGTTCGGACACGCGTATTTCACATTTCGGACTCTGTCTGGACCATAGGGCCGGACAGAAGTCCGGACGCCCTTCTTTGTTTTCAAACTAGACTTGCGTCTAGACTTGTGCCCTGGACATATGTCTGGACATGTTGATTTTGCAGCCTAGCGTGCGTCCGGACTTGTAGGTTCGGACACATGTCCGGACACGTATGATTTCGCTTAACTTCTTCGTTTGAGCCCTGTTTTGATCGCCGTTTGTGGCATTGTGTTCCTCTCCTCGAGTACTATCTATTTTGACATGTTTTAGTATGAGTTAATGTGCACTTCTGATTCGTAAGCCTCGGGGTATGCTTTTGACCTCTTATTTGCTCTAAAAACGTGATTTAGCTTCTGACTTCGGTTTGGCTTTCGTATTTGCTAGTCGGTTTAATACTTCTATTTTGCTAAGGCACTTGCTCCGTTTGTAAGCTTCTATTATGATTTTGATAAGTTTCTACCTTCTACTATGTTATAATAAGGACTTTCGTTCTGTTCTGCATAAGTTCTGATCTAATCTGTTTATATAATGCTTCTGTTTTGGTTGTGTTTAAGACCTTGTGCTCTGGTGTTAGCGCTCTGCAATACCCTCTACTCTAATTTGTTAAGCCTCTGTTTTGGGACCTAGTCTTCTCTATGTATGAGACGTGGATGGCTGAGTCTAGTTATCCCGTTGCATGCTGCGTAGGATGTCCTTCTATTATCTGTGAGGGCGATAACCAGTCTTTCCTTAATTTTTTTTTAAAAAAGGCCCCACACGGGTTTAACAATTATTTTAATTTTATCGAGTCGCCATCTAATTTAACCATCCAATTAGAAAGGTATATTATATGGACATGAAATAGAAATAGCAATATAATCTTCTCATTAATTCCTTTTTCTGAACACTTGTAATTACAGCCCTGAAACTATAAATTACAAAAAAAATACATGAGATTACCCAAAATGATATTACAAACTTTTAACCAATCTAAGTTCGGGGGCTAGATTAAGAATTGGGGAGGTGCTTGGAAGCAGTACCCTCTTCCTCCGAGATAACTCGGTCTTTACTCTTATCATCAGATTTTAAAAGAAAAATATGGAATTAAAATAATAACAATAGTTCAATGAGATTATGCAATATTCAGATATATATATATATATATATAAGCTCTAGGATTTGGAATATGCAACTTTTTCGCTAGAGGAAAAGCATTATGAATGTGGACACTCTCATAATTATGAGTTCGCCATCTCCAACCTTTAAGAGGCAAGATGGGATCCTCATCTAGTGATACAAGAAATTGCAAGATATATAAACAGACTGTACAAACTTAAACATTAAAGATTATGACCATTTTCTTCATTTACCTGTTACGAATAAGAAGCTATGAATATCTACGATCGAAAGTTAAGCATGTTAGTAAAAAAGGAACTTAAAAACCATCCGTATTACTTTAATGAAGAGGCAAGATGGCAAACATAATGATTGTATCAATATCTGTAATGACATTTTATCACACAACTAAACTGCGTGAGAGGATTTTCTTCGCAATCCATCTGGTGGTCGACCCGGCCAGCGGAAAACAATTTCAGGCTAACCGCTTGCATAATGTTCATTTGGAAAACAATCAACAATAATTTTTGAACTTGGAAATGTCAGAATAATGATCATCAACATTTATCCTAAAAAAACACGTGACTATGGCCACCGAAATTTGACTCCTGTTTCCATATGTATTCACGCTTTAAGCTAAATTAGAATGCACAACAACATATAGAATTAGCAACAGGGAATCGTATTCAATGGCTAGACTGTAGAAGGAGAAAGAGGAATCGAGGAGGAGGAGAGGGAGTTTAGAGAACGATTCAACCAATCGACGAGATATCAAAGGCAAATCGGAAAAGCATTGAGAGAAGAAAGAAGGGAAGCTATAATTGTCGTTGTTGTATGGAAGAAAGGGGGGAAAGACCCGAAACATATATACAAGGACTAAAGACCGTTGCTAAACGGGATTAGAAACTAAGAGCCGTTAACAATTGGGATTAGAAACTAAGAGCCGTTAACAAACGAGATTAAGGGAAAAGAGGGCAAAAGAAGAGAATATAAACCTATCCTAACACCCCCCTCCTCAAACCTAAGAAAGAGAGCTACTTTGTTAGGTTTGAAGTATCTAACATTCCCATCGATGAAAGTTGCTGTTGATAATCCTTTCCCGTTAGGGACTTCGTGAGCATGTCCGCCTTCTAATGCATGTTAGAGATGTGAACAACATCGGTGAGACCCGCTTTGATTTGATCACGAACGTAATGAATGTCTATTTCGATATGCTTCGTGTCTTCGTGTGTTCGTGAAGAACGGGGTTGTGGGTAATGTAGACAGCTGATTTATTGTCACACTTCAACGGTATGGGAGTGATGTCGTTGATGTCAAGCTCATTGAGAAGACGGGAGAGCCAAGCTAATTCGGTGGTGACACGTCGGAGGGCACGGTATTCGGCTTCGGTGGAGGAAAGGGAGACAGAAGCTTGTTTCTTGGATTTCCAAGAAATGGGAGATCTGCTGAATAAAATGTAATAGCCGCTGACGGACCTGTGAGAAATGGGACAAGAAGCCCAATCAGAGTCGCAATAGGCTAAAAGAGAAAAATCTGACTTGTTATTTAAGAAAATGCCATAACTGAGGGTCCCTTTGATATACTGGAGGACATGAATGGCGGCATCCCAGTGGCTTTGACAAGGATGTTGGTTGAATTGACTTAGGAGTTTAACACTAAAGTTGAGATCCGGACGGTGTTGATGAGGTAATTCAACTTGCCAATCAGACGACGGTATTCGGTAGCATCAGGAAGAAGAGGACCGTCTTGTAATTGAAGTTTGGTGCCGGGAGAGAGAGGGCTAGAAACAGACCGCTTGGAAGTAATGTTGTAGTCGATGAGGAGATCAGTGGCGAATCTGGTCTGCGTTATGCCGACTCCATGGGAAGTATAATGAAACTCGAGCCCAAGGAAGTATGTGAGATTGCCAAGATCTTTGATTTTGAAAGAATTATGGAGGGTGTTCTTGACTTGGAGGATCTTGGTATCATCATTTCCACACAGAAGAATATCATCGACGTAGACTCCAAGGAAGAGGATGGAATTTCCATTGCTCCATTTGAATAGAGAATGATCATTATCTGAAAGAACAAACCCAAGGTTAGTGAGACTAGTTGAGAGTTTAGCATACCACTGACAAGAGGCCTATTTCAAACCATATAGAGATTTCTGCAACTTGCATACTAAACCGTTGGGAGCATTCAAACCATCCGGGATTTTCATGTAGATTTCCTCGCGAAGGTCTCCATGAATAAATGCATTGTTGATGTCGAGTTGGTGGACCATCCAATGTCATTGCATGACAACACTTAATAATGTTCGAATGGTTGTCATTTTGACAACCGGAGAGAAAGTCTCATGAAAATCCACTCCTTCTTTTTGTGTGAACCCACAGACGACCAAACGGGCTTTATATCGATCGATGGTTCCATCGGCCTTGTGCTTGGTGCGGTACACCCATTTGCAAGAGATGCATCTTTTTCCTTTGAGAAGTTTAACAAGGGTCCACGTTTTGTTTTCCTCAAGGGCTTGAAGTTCATAATCCATTGCTGCTCTCCATTCTGGATGTTGGACAGCAACCCGATATGACGATGGCTCAAGAGGAAATTGCATTTGGACCCGAGAGCACAAAACCTGAGAAGGAATGAAGTCAGTGATGGTATTTAAAGAAGGTAAAAGATTGGGCCTGGAGTGTTCGAGTCTGGTGGACATGACATGAGTAAATAGGTCCCTGCCAACTTGGTTGCACTCATAGTCTGCAAGGCGAACCGGTGCTTGTCTTGTTCTCGTGGAACGGCGAAGGCCAGGAGGCCCAGAAAGATTTAAAGTGTTGTCATGGGCCTGTTCCATGTTAGGTGGAGGAGAAAAGGGCTCTTTTTCCACGGGCTGAATTTCTGTCAAAGGGTGAGTTGGAGAATTATTATCGTTGGTGCTACTGAGCCGATTGTTAGTGGGCTCCAACGTGATGTTATCAGAAATATGATGATTTGTGTCAGGAGTGGAGGGGACAACGTTATCGGAGGTCAGTTTCGCTGGACCAGACCTATCAACGCTTTTCTCGTAAGTGAGATTGTCGTCCAAGTCTTCATTTGTGGTAATAGGAAAGAACGGGGAACTGGTCTGGGCCGATCCATTGGACTGAAAAGACTGTTCCTACAGAGGAAAAAAATTCTTCAAAGAAAATCAAATCACGACTTGTAATAACTTTGTTATCCTCAAGAAGCAGAACACGGTGCCCTTTCTTACATAATCCTGGCCCGAGATAAACTTCTTTGAGCCCACGATCATCAAATTTGCTTCGATTGACTGTCGGCCCATTGTGATAGACCAGAGAACCGAAAGTCCTAATGCTGCTCAAATTAGGAGGGGAACCATACAAACATTCATAGGGAGATAATCCATTTAGGGTGGAGGACGGTAATCTATTAATAAGGAATGTTGCCATAAGGACACTTTCACCCCAATATGTAATATCAAGCCCCGATTGAAAAAATAAAGCACGAGTAGTTTCCAGCAAATAACGATGCTTTCTTTCAACCACTCCATTTTGTTGCGGAGTATAAACACATGTGGTTTGATGTATGATCCCCTTCTTATGAAAAAAAATTGTAAAGCTCTTGATGATCCTAATTCATAAGCATTATCAGAACGGACAACTTTAACAAACTTATTGAATTGTCTTTCAATCATGCTTATGAAATTTTATATGTGTTGAGACGCTTCAGATTTTGATTTCATGAAGAGAACCCAAGTGCATCTACTAGCGTCATCAACAATAGTTAAGAAATAACGACTACCGTCATGATTTGTAGTGGAGCAAGGACCCCAAGTATCAACATGAATGAGATCAAAACAGTGTTTGGATTTATTATCAGAATGAGGAAAAGGCAACCTATGGCCCTTTGCCCTAAAACATATGTTACAAACAAAGTTATCAGGAATCTCACGTTTCTGTATAAGGCCCATATGAATCATTTTATTCAGAGGAGGATGACCCATCCTTCTATGTAACATCAGCACCCGAGAATAACAAGAATAAGCAGAAAGTTTATCATCATTACAAGTATGAAACAAGTCACACAATAGCTTAACATCTAGAAAATACAACCCATCCCTTTGATGTCCGATCCTTCTTTTATTCTTCCAAGTACGGGCCTGCAAATAGCAGGCATCAGAATCAAAGGAGATCACACTATTACTTTGCTGCGCCAACTTACTAACAGAGGCAAGGGAGAGTTTAAAATTTGGAACATGTAAGACATTCTCCAACCTAAAACCATCAGCAAGCACAACAGTTCCCATTACATTAATGGCCTCAACATGTCCATTCGGCATAATAACATAATTGACATCAGAATTTTGTTTTCTATCGACAAGCAGAGATTCATCCCCAATTAAATGCTCACTAGCACCAGAATCTAGAAGCCATCGATTATTAACACGTTTATGATATGAACTACTGCACTTAGAGTAAACAGTACCTGCAAACTGAGACTCACTTCCGCAGCCAAACACGTTGTTGCTCGATGCACCTTTATCAGACATTTTTCCTGTCTGTTCAAGCAGGCTACAGAGTTTAGTAAGCTTGCCAATGTTTGAAACAGAAAGACTCTTCATACCTTCTGTCTTTTTGCTAACAAAATTTGTAGTGGAGTTATTCTTTGATCCCTTCCACCAGTCGGGATAACCGTAAAGTTCGAAACAACCACTTTTGAGATGTCCTGATTTACCGCAGTGAGTACAAACATTGGTACTCCTTTTTCCGGTGCCGTCTTTTCTAGGTTTACTCCTTTCACCGACGATCCCTTCTGTTTTGCTGGTGCTGTTTGCGAAGGAGATGCCAGAAGTTTCATTCTCACCCTTTCCGTTGACCCGCTGCCTCTCCTCTTGGAGAATAATGGCATAAGCTGAATCCAGACTAGGTAAGGGTTTTTTCATGAGAAGATTTCCCCTGACATTAATGAAGTCCTCACGTAATTCCAACAAAAATTGAAACAATCTTTGATTCTTAGAGTGCTTAGTGATTTTTTCGCTATAACCACAGACGCAAGTACCAATATTCGTCATAGCAGCGATGTCATCCCAAATACTCGTAGTTTGGTGAAATATTCAGTGACAGTAGAATTCCCTTGCTCAATTCTAGATAAGTCTCGATTGAGTTCAAAGAGTCTCGTACCGTCGATTTGATCAAACCTTTGAATTAGACGCCTCCACATATCAAATGCGGTTGAGCATGAAACGAGACTGTCTCCAATGTTGCTTTCGACGGAAGCGAGTATCCAAGATCTCACCAGTCCGTCGCATCTGTCACAAGTATCTCTTCGCTTTTTCGGAACCTTCGATCTCTTCAAAGTACCATCGATCATCTTAATCTTGTTTTTGGCCAGCAAGTAAATCTCGATCTTCTTTTTTCAATTCTGAAATCCCTTTTTACCGTCGAATTTTGTAGACGTAAGTTGAACTCCAGGCGTCTCTGAGTTTGACACTACCAGTGGATCTGAATCGAGATGACGCCTGCTCCTTTTCTTGTCGATAATTTCTTTTTCTTCTTCTCTAGATTCAGAGGATTTCTCCTCATCGTCGTGGAGGTCGCCATCTTCTTCGTCGGATTCGGAAGACATTTTAGGTGATTTAGGGTTAGAATACGGTCGTTACCGCTCTAATACCATGTAGAAGGAGAAAGAGGAATCGAGGAGGAGGAGAGGGAGTTTAGAGAACGATTCAGCCGATCGACGAGATATCAAAGGCAAATCGGAAAAGCATTGAGAGAAGAAAGAAGGGAAGCTATAATTGTCGTTGTTGTATTGAAGAAACGGGGGAAAGACCCGACGCATATATACAAGGACTAAAGACCGTTGCTAAACATGATTAGAAACTAAGAGCCGTTAACAAACTGGATTAAGGGAAAAGAGGGCAAAAGAAGAAAATATAAACCTATCCTAACATAGACAAATCATTAATTAATTGCAACAATCTACTACTTTAATTAATCTAGTTATACCTCAGCGGATGAGTTGCACTGGAATGAACTTGATTAGACAAAAGTTGCGGTTGTAATGGAGAGATGCACTTTGATGGTGATTAACGGAATGATACTCCTAACCCCGAGCAGCCATCGAACTCAAGCCAATTAAGAAACTCTTCAGAACTTTGTTATACTCTATCAGAAAAATCACCAGCTTGTTTGTTCTTTCACTCTTCTCTCCAAATGGCTTCCCCTCCTAGATTTTTCAGATCGGTATTTTATAGGCATCTGTATAACAAAAGAGTTGAGTAAATTGTGGGGTAGTGGAGCGTGAACTGCTCGAAGTGCTAGAGATATCTCTACTTCTAAGAATATGGAAGACTTTTTTTTTAACAAATTCCTAAGTGAGAGTGGGGTGAGTGGGTAAAAAAAAAGAATAGAAAAGAAAAAAAAAGAAAGAAATTGATCGTGGTAAAAATTAGTCATCAACCACATTTCTTAATATTACAATGTCAACTAATAGAATAAATAAAAACTACGAAAATAAAGTGTTCCTAAATAGTAGAGCCAACAAATAGATAAAAACTATGAAAAATAAAATGACAACAAACGTTCCTAAATAATATAGCCCACTAATATGATTAAAATAGAATGGATAAAAAAACTAAAAATATAAAATGACACCAAACAAAAATAAACTTAACGTGTTACTAAATAATAGAGCCCACAAATATAAATAAAATAGAATAGATAAAAAAACTATGCAAAATAAGATAAAATGACAACAAATGAAAATAAACTTAATGTTGTTCCTAAAAAATATAGCTAACTAATATAAATAAACTATAAAAAAATAAAATAAAATGACACCAAAACAATTAAATTGAACGTACTCCTAAATAATAGACTCAACTAATAGAAATAAAATAGAATAAATAAAACTATGAAAATAAAATAAAATGACACCAAAACAATGAAATTGAACGTACTCCTAAATAATAGGGTCACCTAACAGAATAAGTAAAAAACTATGAAAGGTAAAATAAAATAACACATAAATAAATTAATTAAGTGTTCTTTTTTTTTGTTTCCGCAAACATGATAATAACAAAAGGGGAATAGTAGATAAAAAGGAAATGAAATGATAAAATAGACTAAAACAACCAACGCTACAATCTTAAAAAAAACTAAACAATAAATTAAACTACAAAAAGTGTAACCCTGGATAGAAATCCTCGATAAATAGAAATTTAAATAATAAACTAAGCCAAGATAACCAACACTATAATCTAATGAGGATAAAGAAAGTAATAATTAAAAATAACTAAATGCAAAAAGTGTAATCTTTGTGCCTTGAACCTGTGACCTCTAGTCTAAAATTAATTACAACTACCATCTAACTACAAAAGCTTGTGTACACTAATAAATGAAAATATGGTTAAATATTCAGTGTCTACAGATGCCACCCATTGACTGAATTTGATGCAATCAAAGGAAAGTCAATGTACGATGGCATCGTAATATTTAACCAAGCTTAGCAGCGTCAAATAAATGAGAATGTGGTAAAATATTCGGTGTCTACAACTTGAAAAGGGGTTACCAAAGGGAGGCAGTTTGTCGCTGAACCAAATGATGAAGTGTCTCGAGAGATAAGATCATAAAGAGACATGAACTTTCCACCTCTTGATACTATTTTGGCCCCCCCTGTTTTTACCCATTTGATGTTTCAAATTTTACTTGTTCCCCTGTCTTTCTTAGCTCGGAACCATCCTTAAACTTATGTGAGGATGGGGAAGACGTTGGTGTTGTGTTCTCTCTAATTCAATTAATGAAATGCATATCTTTGATTACTTGGTTGCATGTGTTAACTTGGATGATACTCATGCCCCTAATGAAAATGTGTTTGACAATGATAATGAAAATGAAAATAAAAAGGAAAGAGATATTCTTACATATATTGATTACCATCCCACAAATTAACAAATAATTGAAGATACCATCACCATCAATGTCGGGAATGTAGAAGAGTCAAAAGAATTGAAAATTGGGAGTTGCTTATCAGAGCCAGAAAGAATGGAAATTCTCGATCTTTTTAGAGAGTATAGTGATGTGTTTGTATGGAGTTACGCTGACATGCCCGGAGTTGATCCAGAAATTGCACAACACACCATACCGTTGCATCCAGACGCAAACCAAAAAAGCAGAAGTTGAGAAAAATGAACCCAGAAGTAGTCCTTAAAGTAAAGGAGGAGATTGAAAAGCTGCACAGGGTAGGTTTCATCAAGGTAGTTAGATATCCTGAATGGTGAGCTAATGTTGTCCCAGTAAAGAAGAAAAACGGGAAAGTTCGGGCGTGCATTGATTTTTGAAGTCTTAATGAAGCCAGTCCAAAAGATGATTTTCCTTTACCCCATATTGATATACTGGTTGACAACACGACACAACATGCCCTCCTTTCATTCATGGATGGATTCTCAGGGTATAACCAAATTCAAATGGCAGAACAGGATCAAGAAAAAACCTCTTTCATTATGCCATGGGGAACATACTACTGGGTGGTCATGCTTTTATGCTTGAAGAATGTTGGTGCAACCTACCAACGTGCAGCTACCGCTCTGCTACATGATATGATTCATCAGGAAGTTGAAGTGTATGTTGATGACATGATTGTTAAGGCCAAAGATAGAAAAAATCATATAAGTAACCATCGGAAATTCTTTGAGCGTATAAGAAGATACAATTTAAAACTAAATACCGAAAAGTGTACTTTTGGTGTATCTGGGGGAAAGTTGTTATGTTTCATGATTACCAAAAGAGGCATTGAGGCAGATCCAGAAAAGATTAAAGCAATATTAGACATGCCTCCTCCAAAAACCGAGAAAGAGATCAGAAAATTCCTAGGCAAAGTTCAATTCAGCAGTCGTTTTATATCTCAACTAACACTCACATGTGAGCCAATCTTTAAACTGTTGAAAAAAGGACAGCCTAAAGTATGGAATGAACAATGCCAACAAGCATTTGAAACCATCAAGAAATAGTTGCAGAACCCGCCGATATTGGTTCCTCCTCGGCATGAGACACCTCTGATCTTATATTTAAGCACATGAATTTTCAATGGGTTCTATGCTAGCACAGAATCAAGGAGAACCGAAGAAAGAAAAGGCTATATATTACCTTAGCAAGAAATGGGTGGAATATGAAACCCGTTACTCCAGTATCGACAAAACTTGTGCCACATTGGAGTGGGCAACTAAGAGACTCCAACATTGCCTTTTGGGAAATGAAATTCATCTTGTAACTCGAATGAATATCATCAAGTATCTATTGGAGAAACCAGTATTAGACGGAAGACTTTCCAAATGGCCTCTCCTCCTTTCAGAGTTTGATATAAAATTCCACCTTCAAAAGATAGTGAAAGGGAGCATCATCGTCGAACAACTAGCAGCATGTCCAGTGGATAACAGTTTAAAGATTGGCTCAAATGTGAGTGATAGTTGAGATATAAAACGACTAATGAATTGAACTTTGCCTAGGAAACTTCTGATCTCTTTCTCGGTTTTTGGAGGAGGCATGTCTGATATTGCTATAATCTTTTCTGGATCTGCCTCAATGCCTCTTTTGGTAATCATGAAACCTAACAACTTTCCCCCAGATACACCAAAAGTACACTTTTCGGGATTTAGTTTTAAATTGTATCTTCTTATACGCTCAAAGAATTTCCGAAGGTTACTTATGTGATCTTTTCTATCTTTGGCCTTAACAATCATGTCATCAACATACACTTCAACTTCTTGACAAGTACACTTTTCGGGATTTAGTTTTAAATTGTATCTTCTTATACGCTCAAAGAATTTATGAAGGTTACTTATGTGATCTTTTCTATCTTTGGCCTTAACAATCATGTCATCAACATACACTACAACTTCTTGATGAATCATATCATATAGCAGTGGTAGCTGCATGTTGGTAGGTTGCACCAGCATTCTTCAAGCCAAAAGGCATGACCACCCAGCAGTATGTTCCCCATGGTGTAATGAAAGAGGTTTTCTCTTGATCCTGCTCTGCCATTCGAATTTGGTTATACCCTGAGAATCCATCCATGAATGAAAGGAGGGCATGTTGAGCCGTGTTGTCAACCAGTATATCAATATGGGGTAAAGGAAAATCATCTTTTGGACTGGCTTCATTAAGATTTTCGAAAATCAATGCACACCCGAACTTTCCTGTTTTTCTTCTTTACTGGGACGACATTAGCTAACCATTCAGGATATCTTACTACCTTGATGAAACCTACCCGATGCAGCTTTTCAATCTCCTCCTTTACTTTAAGGACTACTTCTGGGTTCATTTTTCTCAACTTCCGCTTTTTTGGTTTTACGTCTGGATGCAACGGTATGGTGTGTTGTGTAATTTCTGGATCAACTCCGGGCATGTCAGCGTAACTCCTTGCAAACACATCACTATACTCTCTTAAAAGATTGAAAATTTTCATTCTTTCTGGCTCTGATAAGCAACTCCCAATTTTCAATTCTTTTGACTCTTCTACATTCCCGACATTGATGGAGATGGTATCTTAAATTATTTGTGCATTGGTGGGATGGTAATCAATAGATGTAAGAATATCTCTTTCCTTTTTATTTTTATTTTCATTTTCATTATCATTGTCGAACACATTTTCATTAGGGGCATGAGTATCATCCAAGTTAACACACGCAACCAAGTAATCAAAGATATGCATTTCATTAATTGAATCAGATGAGAACACAACATCAACGTCTTTCCCATGCTCACATAAGTATAAGGATGGTTCTGAGCTAATAAAGACAGGGTAACAAGTAAAATTTGAAACATCAAATGGGGTAAAAACAGGGGGGGCCAAAATAGTATCAAGAGGTGGAAAGTTCATGTCTCCTTGTGATCTTGTCTCTCGAGACACTTCATCATTTGGTTTAGCGACAAACTGCCTCCCTATGGTAACCCCTTTTCCAACTGTAGACACCGAATATTTTACCACATTCTCATTTATTTGACGCTGCTAAGCTTGGTTAAGTATTACGGTGTCATCGTATATTGACTTTCCTTTGATTGCATCAAATTCAGTCAATGGGTGGCATCTGTAGACACCGAATATGACACTATATTTTCATTTATTGGTGCACACAAGCTTTCGTAGTTAGATGATAGTTGTAATTAATTTTAGACTAGAGGTCACAGGTTCAAGGCACAAAGATTACACTTTTTGCATTTAGTTATTTTTAATTATTACTTTCTTTATCCTCATTAGAATATAGCGTTGGTTATTTTGGCTTAGTTTATTATTTAAATATCTATTTATTGAGGATTTCTATCAAGGGTTACACTTTTTGTAGTTTAATTTATTGTTTAGTTTTTTTTAAGATTGTAGCGTTGGTTGTTTTAGTCTATTTTATCATTTCATTTCCTTTTTATCTACTATGCCCCTTTTGTTATTATCATTTTCATGTGTTGCAGGAAGGTAAAAAAGAACACTTAATTACTTTATTTTTGTGTTATTTTATTTTACCTTTCATAGTTTTTTACTTATTCTATAAGGTGACCCTATTATTTAGGAGTACGTTCAATTTAATTGTTTTGGTGTCATTTTATTTTATTTTTCATAGTTTTTATTTATTCTATTTTATTTCTATTAGTTTAGTCTATTATTTAGGAGTAAGTTCAATTTAATTTTTTTGATGTCATTTTATTTTATTTTTTATAGTTTTTACACGTTAAGTTTATTTTTGTTTGGTGTCATTTTATATTTTTAGTTTTTTATCCATTCTATTTTAATCATATTAGTTGGCTCTATTATTTAGGGACAATTCAGTTTATTTTCCTTTGCTGTCATTTTATTTTTCATGGTTTTTATCTATTTATTGGTTCTATTATTTAGGAACACTTTATTTTAGTAGTTTTTATTTATTCTATTAGTTGACATTGTAATATTAAGAAATGTGGTTGATGACTAATTTTTACCCCGATCAATTTCTTTCTTTTTTTTCTTTTCAATTCTTTTTTTTTTACCCACACACCCACACTTAATTAGGAATTTGTTAAAAAAAAAGTCTTCCATATTCTAAGAAGTAGAGATATCTCTGGCACTTCAAGTGTAACACCCCTACCGTTAATACCGTCATTACCGTCCAATCTCCCTATACATCCATCCTCACGCAGCGGATACATACTTACACAACGACGGGTGGTACAATGTCGTTAGCCACCCATGTGACTAACAAGGCTACTACTACATACAACATCGGTCTGATGGATCGGAATATCCGAGTGCTACACAAATTCAATCCTTACTACAATTACATCCGGGTACTACAACTTCCCATTCAATACAATACTCCATTACAATGCCATACAATACAATTTAACATACCGAGTTTACTAAGTTCCAAATACAAATGCAACACTTCTTCCAAGTTCATACATACTCATTAAGAGTCTACATCTACCCATTCCTCACAACTACTTACTTTCAATACTTATGGTGCACCCCCTTGGTACACTTCTACATCCAGGCTACAAGCCTTGTACAATTCACTACTAACTACCTTTCACTCCTAGCTATCCAGACATAGTTGTCGGTCTCTTACTGTGATCATATCCGCTTCGGGTACCTGCACACTAAAAACGTTGCCCCTAGGGGCTCAGCTTTCGCTGCATATGACTTCCGCATACCCCGCGTACTAGCGAGGGTACGCCGACCACTTGGTCGAATACATGCATTTCATTTTACAATACATACATACATACATACATGCTTCCATTCATACCAATACAATACTACACAAGTAATACATACATACATTTCAATACGTACAAGGCAGTCCATACAAGCCAATTGATACTTACTTACCTTTCCTGAAATACACATACTCAATACATACACAATACATACGCAATACATACACAATACCTAGTACTTGTTAGCTCCATTTGTCCACCCGGGTTAATCGGGTGGAGATTACGCTTTTACTCAGGGTCAATAACTTACACTAGCCAAGACCATTACTCATACAATACTTACTTACTTACTACATACTCAAGTTAAGTCGTCGGGACCTCCGGGCAGGGACTACAATGTCCCACCACCGGGCTTTACTTGGTTCACCAATCCAGGATGCTACCCATTTAAGGGGTTTGGGCCGTGGAAAAGTTTAAGAACCAGGAATCGGATCCAACCTCTTGTGTCTCCTCATCCTCACGCGTGGCCAAAACTATATCGGTCTTCTACTCATTCCAATTTACTCAATACTTACGTTAGGAGTTAGGTAGTTAGGAATTAGTAGAAGTCACACATCCAAGCCACACAATAATCCATTACTCACCACATACATACAAGGTGCAATACATTACACAAGTACACTACAAGGTACATATACACACCCATTCTCATTCATTCATTTCATGAATTACACAAACTAAATGTTCAAGAAAATATAACAAGAACAAATATAAACAAGCACAAGTAAGTGCATTAAAGTCCAATTCGTGCATTTATCTTATTTAGGTGATCAAATAAGCACACAAATCGGGGTAACCAGGTTAGGATACAGAGCATGAAGAAATCATACCATTTACAGGAATTTACTTTACCGGGTGTTCTCACGTTCCTTTGGTTCACACTTGTTCCTCGTGTCTTACTCTTGAACCACTAAATATGTTTCAAACATTACCATTAATACTATGTACATACGGTACATTAACAATTACTACTCCCGTACTTACCCCGTTATCCCGTTATTTCGGTTTAACTTAATGCTCTTATACTCACCACTTTCTTACTCACTCCTCAAACTTGTTCACACTACTTAGGACCTTTAAAAGTCACCAAACAAGGCCTTAACAACTTCTAAAACCATTACCAATCAATCCCCCATGTTTAGAAGCCTTAAAACAATTTTTTTTGCTCTCTGGTCTGGACCGCCCCTCTGGGGAGGTCCCAGGGGCGGTCCACAATAGAAACTACATTATCCTGCAGAATTCGATTGGACCTCCCCACAGGGGCGGTCCTAACAGACCCTGTTTTTAAAAGTGTTTTTCTACTCATTTTGGACTCCAAATTCACCCCAATCTTTTCCCACTCATTCCACAATCTTTCCACATGTTTCCTACATGTTTAAACACACTTAAACAATCACTAAAACTCCTTAAATCCATGGTCCAATACTTACTCAACTTCTTGTTCAAATTCTACAAATTTCTATTCCCATTTTTCACACTTTGCACACTTGTGCATCCCTACACTTCTCTTTGCATTTTGCACTTTTTCCTAATGCCATTTTACCATTCCAATTCATTTCCAAGCAAATACAATATCTATACCCAAGTCCAACACTCATTTCACTAAATCTTGTACACTAATTTTTTTTGTAGTTTCTACAATGCATTATCACACTATTTGCTACAGATTTTACACTCTTATACTCTCATACTACTACTACTACCACTTCATCACTACTAAACATACCTACTCAATCCAATATACACCTTGGTTCTCCCATTCACCAAGTCATCCATAAATGTACATTTTCTAACAAAATTTTGCCATAGTTCACCTACAATTCTAACTTCTCCACATACATACTTTCTCACCAAATTTATTCCTATTCTAGCCACACCCATACAAGGGTCCTACCAGCAATCAAAACAAATCTCAACACATCAACACTTCAATACTCCATCAATCAACAATACCAATACTCATACACAATTTATTTGGCTCTAAGGCCTACAATCCACATACTTGCTCACAAATGCTCAAACTTTCTATAACTACCATACTAATACAATATTTTGGGTTCTTTTATTTGTTTACCCATTCCCTTTACTCTAATGCATTTAAATTTAGCATTAAGAAGGAGCTCTTACCTTAAGCTCTTAATTCTTCATTCTTTTCCAATTCTCTTCCTCTTCTCTTTCTTGTACAAATCGGCCATATGGGGAATGGAGTTGCCAAACTCCATTCCCATCACCCAAAGCACACAAAACAAGTTCAATTAACATACTAACCCTTAGATTAATGCTAGTTCATTGAAATGCTTAAAACAAGATTTCTAGGGTTTACCTTTGGAGTGTTTTAGGAGGGGTTTTAGCCCTTGGTTCAAGAAGGTGATTCCACCACCATTGCAAGGTTGAATTGATGCTCAAAAGAGAGAAAAAATAGAGCATTATAATGGGCACAAATCGGCTACAATAGAAGGTGGAGAAAACTTGAGTTTTTCATGGAGATTTTTACCTTAATGGAGAGAGGGGACTCCAAGCTACACATTGATGCCATTTTCTTCACCAATGGGGTATACCCACGAAAATGAACTTCATCATTTTGGAATTTTAAAAAGAAGGAAGTGTAGAGAATGATGAGGGGAGTAAGAATATGTAATTATTTTTACATTTGGAGTTAAAATGGAGCTAGAGCATGCAAGAGAAGTGGAGAAACCATTGTTGTTTCTTTGGAGCTTCAAAAATCTCCAGCAACAATGGGGAGAAGGAGAAAGAAATCACTGGGAGAGAAGGAGGGAGGTGAGGAATAGAGAAATAAGGAAAGGAGAGGTGAGAGAAAAGGTAATGTACTTTTCACTTTTCTCTTTTTGTTTTTTGACCTCTTATTTAATTAGCTAGTTGTGTGAGTGTGTGAGGGATTTGTTTAACTGTTAAAAACCACCCCCCTACAGTTGTACTAGTTGGAGCATTTTTTGTCTTTTACAGAAAATGCTCGTTAATTTACCCGGTTTTGGTACTATTCACTAACCGGGCCGGTTTTCCGGAATTTTCTCGTTTCTTTAATTTTATTGGTTATTAAGCTTCCATTAATGCTTAATTATAGTTATTTAATGAACTATAATTTTTACGGGTTCGTTTGACCACTCCAAGTCACGTTTTTGCATTTTCTCGAAAAACGTGCACTAAATCTCTATTAGCGTTTTGATACATTATTTGGATCCGTTTTCTTTGGGAGTTGTTCCCATATATTATTTAGGCCTTATTAAGCCTTTAGAATCCATATAATACTCTAACCGAGGTCTCATACCTCCTATGGTTATTTAACGCTTATTTAGCGTTTTTCGCTTTTCAAGCGTTTATTCATTTCTTCTGGATTTATTTTTCCTTACTAATATTACTTAGGCACCATTAGGCCCTTAAATTCATATTAGGATAAATTTTAATCCCTATATTTAAGTTCGGGGTATTTCAATCTACCCCCCTTAAGAAACTTTGTCCTCAAAGTTGTTCACGGTTATAGGTTTACTATACTTACTCATCCATACACGTCTATGCCAAAAGTCATACATTCCTCCTCCTTACAATTCCCAAATCCATTACTCAAGGTCTCTACATACCATTCCGTACCAATATACCATAATTACTCCAATCCGCATTACATCCAACCATCTGGTTTTACTCTACAAAATTTATACATACCTACAATGCAAAGCAATCCCCAAAGCAATGCAATACACAATACAATCCCGCAGGCACTCAGGTCATCTAGACACAGGACTCCTCTATGTCCCGCTGCCCTTGGAATAATATAATATGATGTACTACTATCGTTCTCTGGTATAAGCTTCAAACAAATTCTCAATCTCTAGTCTAAAGGGAAATTCTTTCACAATTACTAATTAGAAATTTTTCCTAAAACACAACAACTCCAAGTCCACTTTATATTCATTACATCTATCCTAAGCGTGATTCTTGTGACCACTTAAGGGGAGTTTCAAGAATCGTTCGACCCTGATGTGATCAGCATCAGTGTTGAACTATCTTTCCACCCCAATTTGTGTTCGGTTTCCCTTGATCTGATCAGGATCAAGTTCGACTTCCCACATCAGTTTCAAACAATCAAATAATTCAATTATTTCCATTTTCTATCTTTTTACTCTTCCTAGTCATAATTACAAATTCATACAACTCCAAAGGATAGAATTCAGTCCATCAATCATTCTCAATCTACTTCCCAAATACTTTACTTCGAGATTCAATGCCTAAGTGCTCATTTCATCGACCTTCGCTACTTCCATTCATTACTCTCAAATAATCTACTAAGAAATACTATACTTATGGAATTCAATCGTCCTCAATTTACTTCCAACAGTTTACCTAGGAATACACTACTCATGGACTTCATTCATCAACTACTCTCAATAATTTTGTACTACTTCTCTAAGAAATACAATACTTGTGGAGCTCCGTCCACTGCTCATTTTCAATTGTCTCACAATAGTCTCCTAGGGAACTCACTTTCCTCTAGGTTCTTCATCGGTTTTATACCAACTCATGTTATGGTATTTGCATCTCTCGTGACTAATTACCACAATTGCAATATGAATGAATACGTATGTTTATTTAACATAAGTACCAATCATCAATTCGATTCTCATTTGTGCTATGCATATTATAGTTTATGTGTTTTATTCATGAAACTTACATTAGGCGGTTTTCGCTCTACCCCCCTTAAAAGGGATTACGCCCAAGTAATCTACCATATGTTATTATTGAACATTGGTTTACTAAGTTCGAGCATTCTGAAGCATTTGAGCTTCTCTACGGTCTATTATATACTGTACTCTGGTCAAAGGGTCTTAACCATACTAATGGTTTAGTCCTTGCACCAAGAATTCCTATATGAGTTTATTTAACTCATAATTAATTCGGTTCTAGCCTATTAGGCTTCAAGGCATTGATAGCCATTCTTTCATACTTACTAGGTGTATTAAATTTCTTAGCTAGGGCCCACTAGCTTCTGCTGCGTGACCCTGATAACCTTAGTGCTTAATTCGCTCTCTGGTTATTCTAGATGTGCTACTCATCGCCTTTCCTATCCCTTTATTGTGGGAGTAAGGTTTATTAAAAGCGTGGTATTCTTTTACCGTGCTTGAATTCAATGAGTTCTAGATTTCTAACCAGCTCTCTGGCAATCCATTATAAATACTATTTGTACTCCCACGATTATTCACTAAGTTCGTCCGACTTATTGTCGGGCGAGTAAGTCACTACTTACTTGTAGTGCTTTCTCTATTGTCAATAGCTTCTGAATTATAGCAGTTTCTCCAGTTCAGTACAAGTGTTCTTTACTTGTATGACCTTCCATTTTCTATGCGTCAGTCCTAGTGACTTTCTTCAGTCTTCTTTCACCTTTTATTCCAATGGAATTCACATTTTGTGATTGTTAGTGTGTTTTACACTCTTCGTGCTTCTTTGGCCTTAGGCCGCACAGTTTGTTGCTAAGCTTGCTGAATTGGCTTATGCCATGTTCGTTGGTGAAAGAAGGGTTTACAACGGTTTAAATTTTCCATATTCCTAGCTATCCCATTAGATCCTTAGCTGCACAAGTGCAATACCAAAACACTCAGTCATACAGAGTGCAGAGGCGTAAACGCTTGGCAGTAAGTCACTTATGTGATAGGAATGAATATTTCTGCCTGTCATCCCATACTTACAACTTCGTGTCATTATCTACTACTTTCTCATAGCGGTCGCTTGTTGTGCACCAAATTCTTACTCATTATACAACATCATTCTTACGGTCTCTGTTACTGTGGTAGCTTATCTTTACTCATTGCCATTGTCGTTGGCACCATTTCCTTACGGTGTAAATACACCGAGGGTTTCCTATGTTCCATGTGTATAACGGTTGCTGTAGCATACCGTAATGTTATTATCTTCCCATGTGGAGATGTTTTATTCAACTCAGGTTTCATGTGTAGGTTAGCTTACCTCACATTACTTCATCATTTATGATATATTGTGCCAAATTTTTTGGCTGATAAACTCTCTTGAGCGTTGGTCATTCGTGGTGTGCAATGTGCATTCACATTGATTGTTTTTGACAATTACTGTCTTTCTAGTGCTAAGCATTGGTTATAGGCTCAAGCTGTGCAGTTTTACTTTTGTATGTACATCACCTGGACATCCCAAGAAACTTTAAGGGTCTTCTGGTGAAATACCCCAAACCTAAGTATTCTAAGTAAACATCAATTTATGATGTAGTAAGGCTAATATATGCCTTAGAAAGATTGGTAGACAATTTAAACCAAGGAAAACACAAGAAAATGCCTTAAGGGCAATTTAGGCAAAAATGTGCTCTAAGCTTGGAGTGACTTTGATTAGCACCAAAATATCATTATAAGACTTTATTAACATGCTAATGGACATGTTAAATCAATTACCAAAGAAAACCAAGCTCAAAAACAAGCTTAAACATAAAATGTGCTTTAAGACTCCTTAAAGCACCTTTTTGAGAAATTGTCTTAGAATTGAGTTTTGAGTGGCTAAATTCCTATGATTACATCTTAATCAACATGTGTACTAATTAATATCACATTAGGAAGCCTAAATCAATGGGAAACCGAAAATTTCACAAATATGTGCACTAATTTGTGAATAGTGCCAAATAGTGACTAGTTTAAGTTTTAGTCAACATAAGTCAATTAGTTGGTCAACAAAGACCATGACTAGCCTTATTTAATGAGGGGGCCGGTTTTCTAAGGGATGAGTCATTATAGACTTCATAAAATAAGAAAAGAAAGAGAAGAAAAGTAAGGAAAGTACTATTTGCTTTAACATAAATATCTACCTTTACATACCTCTCTCCTCATCTCTTCATTCTTCCTTCTTCCCCAACGTTTTTCTTCATTATCTCTGCTCCAAACCGTAAAAGCTTCAGCCCTCCATTGTTTTTCAACTTCCATGGCTTGTCCAAGTCAACACAAAGCTCCAAATCCAAAACAAAACACATGTTTCTCTTAGTTAAGTCAAGGGCCTCTGTAACACCCCGGTTTTTACACCCTAATTTATTTATTTTTACTTGTACAAGTTCCTACAATATTTTACAGCGGAAAACTAAATAACACATAAGCCAAACCGGAGTGCTACCGCCACACCCACACCAACTAGTGTGGATGCTAAGGCTAATCCACCTACAACCTAACTCCCGGAACATGCTCCAAGGAGTTTGCCACTTACAAATAAATAAAATTCCTAATTATGTAGGCGTGTTCCCTTGTCCCAAGCTCAAGAGCAATATCACACAAAGATTTAACTTCACCTGCAACCATAAATCCAAACAAACACACAAAGGGGTTGCACAAAATCAGCGAAACTGAGTAACAATTACCTCACCCTGTAAAATTCATTTTCTCTTTAAAACTCTTTGCATAACAAATAAGCATCCAACATCATCACACAAGCAGAGAAATGCAATAAGAGTATATCACACAGAAGAGTTTACCTGCCCTTGGATTACCATCACATTCGTACCTCGTGAATCGGTTAAATCTCAACACCCCACTGGAATCACAAAGTGAAATCCACAAATCTCAATTCTCTGGCCCTATGTCCTTAAGTGTGCACACCCCCTAAGGCTAACCATAGCTCAAAGAGTAGATCATAGGACGACCCCAATTCATTGGTAGGAGTCTAATAATCAGTCGCCAATACGGCAAGCCATAAAATGACTTAATATTCAGTTGCTCAAATAGCTTTTGTCAATGAGGCTAACCATAGCCTTTCTCAATATCACCATCCAACCAACCAAAAAGTCCACCATCACATAGTATCACACACAATACAATTTCCAATCCAACATTCATAATCATGATCAAATAAGTAGTAAAACTCTTGAATAGATTCTTCACAATTCGTGTAATAATAAGCTCCTTCCATGAATATACCATTCACTCAACCAGAAACCAGCTCAATCTCTTATCAGTCATAAACCAACATTCAACACAAGGATAACTCAAAAATCATTCCCAAAACCTTCCAGAAGAATATTACAACACAATCATCCTTAGAAAGGGGTTAAGATATCCACACCATATTTTCTATAAATAGTCAAACCAATATCATTCCAAACCTTTCAAGGCTAAACCAAGCAACAAAACACCCCAAACCATACTTAAACACAATTTTCCTTCTTTCCAAGTTTAGCACACATATAACCGTACAGGGCTTCCTTATATATTTTACACTTCACCATCTCTTAAAAATTCAACCAAAAGTCATATTAGGACTATAATGACCAGATAAACCATTAAATCCAATAACCAACACACAATTACACTTATACAAGCTTAAAGCACACCTTTAACCCAAATCACTTCCTAATAATTCGAATGACTTCCCAAATGAGTTTCGACCTCAATTTTTGACCATGGATCTAAATTCACAATATAAGACTTCCCTTAAAAGTTCAGCTCAAAATAACCTCGGAAACCTATTTAACTAAGTCTCAAGGCTTAAAGCACCATTTAAGCCCTCCCTCCTTAACCTAGCATTTTTATGTCTAACCACGAGTTCCCACCACCTATAATCAATTATTATGAGTTAATATAGGTATACTACACCAAACTCAACAAAATCCCATCGAAATCACTCATGGAGTCTTAAAACACATTTTTCCTTCCTAAAAGTTTCCTAGAAATTATCCTACTTACCAAAGGTATTTTCGCCTGAATTTTTGAGTTTAGTCTAGTAAGAACTATCTAAGAACACTGTCAAAATTTAAGCTCAAGAGAAGCTAGGTTTCGCAAGTTACCATCAACAAGAGTAAAGCTCAAAATCAGGGTTTAAAGAAAGAAATGGTGAGCATAAGTGTTACCTGGAATCTCCTTGCCATTCTAGCCACGACCTTACAAGCTCCTTAGCTAATTGAATCAATTTCTTTCACCAACCAATTCGCCCAAGGTCACCAGCTGCTTCTCCCTCCTTGAAATCTTGTTTTTCCTTGATTTCTAGCTTGAATTCTCTTCTCTAATGGTGGGTGTTGTGTCCTATGAGCTTCTATGGTACTCTAATGGCGTGAGGGTGTGTGAAGAAGGCAAGGAAATAATAACCCAGCTCCCTTTTATAGATGGCGTGAGTGATCTCTTAAATGAGATTAATTTCTTTCATTAATTAAGGGGAATGATTATAATGATAAGGCTTATCCTTTGTAACCCCTTGGATGATGGACACTTGGCTAAGACTAATCCCAGCCCTTGGAGTGTCTCCTCCCTCATTAATGAATGGATAAGGCTTATCCCTAAAATGATTACAAAATGACGAATTAGTGCATAGTAAGGAGGTTAAGGAAGATGTCTTCATTTACAGCCGTCAGATCGTAGATATTTTGCTTGGATTAATCTCCACCATCCATGTGTGACCTCCCCTCATTAATGAAGGTGACACAAGGCTTCTCTTGATTGGACCATGTGTAACTAATCATCTCTTGACACCTCGACGCTTACATCATCATTATGTCATGCCAACATCATCACTGCATCATCACTGCCTCACACTGCATCATCATGGTCAAGGTTGACCATTGACCAAGGTTTGACCATTGTCCAATGTTTGACCAAGGTTAGTCTAAGGTCGGCCAATGTTTGACCACAGTTGACCGGAGCTTCTTGACCTCTAAGTAACTTCCCGAAATTTCAGTGTTTCCGGGACTTTCTGAATTAGGGTTTCTCCAGGGTTTCTTGGGTGATTCCCGACCATTAGGGTTTCCTGCGACTTCCTGGAATTCCCAATCCTTCCAATGACTCCATATTAAGTCTATATATCCCTTAGAATAGGTTTCTAGGGTTTTTGGAACCATTCCTGGCATTTACGGGACTTTCAGGAATTTTAGGGTTTACTTAAAATTTCGGGGTATTATAGCTTCAAAGTGCTCTTTTCAAATCATTCAAAGCTCCATTTCGGTGCCAAGAGAAAACTCCATTGATGGAGGAAAATCAAGTTTGAAGAGCCCATTTGGTTCTCCATTCATCCAAGGTAATGAAAATGTAAGAAAAGCCATGTTTCCACCACTTCTTCTACATGGCCGAAAATTACTACTCATGGGACTTCATTTTTATCCATTGTTCTAGCTTGATTCTATCCTCCAAGGGCTAGAGGAGGTCCTTCTTGATTCATATCCAAGCCTATCTTAAGACTTCAAGGTAAAATATTCATTTTAAGACCTTAAAACACATTTTTAACCTAGGGTTTACTCCTTAAGGTTAGTGTATTGTTTAGCACTCATGAGAGTCATTGTATATTGATTAGAACATTGGCAAGGGGAGTAAGAATGGTGGCCAAGATTCCCAAGGGAAGAAGCCTAAGGAGAAAGTTAAGAAACTTGAGGAAAACAAGGTAAATTGCTTACCTAATGGTGGTTTAAGTTTTAAGGAATGAGTTTTAGGTGGGTACTAATGTGGCTTAGAGCTTACATTGTGTAATGGGTTATATAACCTAGGGAAAAAGAATTTAAACAAGCTTATGAACTTGTGACTAAGGAGACAATGGGAATGAGTTGATAATATAAGTTTAAGATGGATTTTAAGAGCATTATAACTACTATGAGATTGATGGGTGTAATTGCAGGTTGAAAGCTATTACATGTGGGAAATTCAGTGTTTAAAATTCATGTCATTTAAGGGCCTAAGAGCCATGTTATTTAAGAGCCTTAGTGCTATGCAATTTAAGATTATTGCATTATATTGAGTTTGTTATGAATGAGTTGAATTGGGTGAGAAAGTAAGATGAGAAAGAACTTGATGTGTGTGACATGGTTGAATGAGGAAAACAATGCATTTGGGCATGATAATATACTAGAGAAGCTATGGCGAAATTTGAGTAGAAAACAAAGTGTTTAAGTGGTGGTGGTGAGTTAATATGCCCTAGGATTCACTAGGGATCATTCTGAGGAATTTGAGTGGAAATGAGTTAACTAAGGAGTTCTGGAGGTTTAGAATGACCTAGAATTGTCTATGAGGAAATTAGAGTTTAGATGGGTGTGTTGAACACACCAAAGTCATGGTAAGAGGGATGGTGAGACTTGTGCATAAATTTGAAGGAGAAGGTGTATAATACTTTAAGATGATTTAGGTATGAACTAGGGAATATAACAATGAGAATTTTGGGAAACTTGTGTAAGTGAAGAGGATACTAGTGGTGGAACAATAAGGTTTTAGTTGGATGGTAATGAGTGGACTTAGGTGATGGGAGTGAAAATTGAAGGAGAATGTTGTCGATTGTCGAGGAAATTGACTAGGAATGTATAAGAGTGTAAGATCATGAGAATAGTGAGTAAATTGAGTAAAAGAGATGTAGATGCCTAAGGAGGGTGTAGGAAGGTCAAGGTAAAGAAGAACAAGGTTAAGGTGCTAAGAGGATGGGAAGAAATGTTTAGGTATGTCCAAGAGTTTAGGAATGATGAGTAACAAATGGAAAAGAGAGGAATTTGTGCATGGATATGCAAGGTGACTTGAGGAAGTTTTGGTAAATGAACTGAAGATGGAAAATGATGTTTATGAAGTGCTCAAACTGTTAAGGAGGGAACACTTGGGTTGGTTGAAGTTTTGGTAAGGTTACAAGTTGGAAATGTAAGGAAATAAGTGCTAAGTATTAGGAGTTTTAAAAGTATTGAGAGGATGTTTAAGAAGATCTTTGGAAATTGTTTTGGAGAGTTTGGTGGAAGTTCTAAGGTGAGTTTAAGTGCCTAAATGGTATTAGGACACATGGGGGAACTTGTGGAGAAGTTTGGAGTCAAATGGGAATTTAAGAACAAAGGTCTGGAGCAGACCGACCTTGGGGACCGGACCTGCAAGGTCGGTCGAGCCCAGTTTACACTACCAGAAAAGTTTCTGGCATGGACCGACCTTGGGGACCGGACTTGCAAGGTCGGTCGGGGGTTGAATTTTTGGTACGGATTGAGTCTCTGGAATGGGCCGACCTTGGGACCGGACTTACAAGGTCGGTCATGTCTAAAGTTTTGTACGGGGATTGGTCTCTGGAACCGACTGAACTTGGGACCGACCCTGACAAGGTCGGTCGGGCTCAAATTTTCAACGGGGAAAAACTCTCGGGAATGGACCGACCTCGGGGACCGGACTTGCAAGGTCGGTCGGGGTAAAATTTTCAAACGGTAATAAGTTCTGGAATGGACCGACCTTGGGTAAGGTCGGTCAGTAGGGTCGGTCGACACTTTTGATTTTTTTTTTAAAAAGGAAAGAAACCCTAAGAGGGCATTGATGATTAGAGGTATAAAGACCTAAGGGATTAAGTTAAGTATAAACTTAAAAGTTTAAAGTTAAGTTGTAAGATTAAATTGTAAAACTTAAGAGGTGTTAGGTGGGGAAACATTATGGGTTAAGTAAGTTAATTAAGTTGAATTAAGTTAAGTGATTAACAACCTAAAACTGAATCAATGTTTTAGGACTTGAGAGTTTGGACTCCGGAGGAGAGTAAGCAACCAAACGACCAACGGTGAACGGTACAGTTCTTCTTGTGACCTGCTTGCTAACGAGGTGTCCCTCGGCTTGTGTGCTATTTGTTTTTGTGTGCTCACTAAACAAGATAAAGCATGCAACCGAAACATTATGTTATTTGTATTGTTGCGTGATGTTTGAAAACTAACACAACTTACCGTGAGAACCTACTAACTAACGTTTAGTAAGGAATCGAGTGAGACTAAGGAACACTCCCTAATATTAGTTTGTTAAAAACCGAAAGAGGTTTAATCAACAAACATTGTCTTGGGACTTCTACTAACTGGTACTTGGGGGGAGTGAGGAACCCGGGACTGACTCCGGTCATGCATGCTAAGGAAAAGGGGGTCGGTATCTAAAGCAGATCCGACTTCCACTTAAGGACTTGTCTCCGGACTTGTTGCCTAGGGTCGGTTGCTGGCTCAGCTACATTGGACATCCAGTCCAAGGTAGGAGGCATTAAGATGGCGTGGGGGGGGGGGATCTAGCCTACATCCTCAACAATTTAAGAATGTGGTTTATTGCCGGTAAGTGTCCTGCTGCTGGCTAGGGTTAACCAAGCCCTACGAAAATAAACAACGAACTAAGGGTTAACCAGTTCTAATGAGGGAACGGTTGGCATATATGAGATAAGGTTTGAGATAAGTTGCAACCATTCCTATTTAAAGGATGGTTTGTATTATAAGACTGAGATAAGCTACATCCATCCCTATTTAAAGGATGGTTGTTTTCTAAGACTAAGATAAGACTAAGATTGAGGTAAGATAAGGTTGGACTGAGATTAAGAGGAAACATAACCTAAGGAGTTAATTAATTAACTCTCTAATTAAGGGAACACATTTAAGTCGTTCATTGTGTTTGAACTTGATTGTTCATATTTGGATTATTGTTTATTGCACTTTCTATTATGTTGTGCATCTAATCAACCTCCATGCTATCGACAATTAGTCGTCGTAGCCACGTTAGCTTGGGGGCCATGAGAGGATCGTACCAGCATTCGTGCTGACCCCCTTTGGGGGCTGTTTTTACTACACAGGTGTACGTCAGGAAGCGGCCGTCACGAGAGTAAGATGGGGTAGACGTGTTACGGGTTAAGTGTGGCCTACGAGTTGTGCATGTACACTCGTATGGCATTTTGAGTTAGTAAGATGTATAGGATGTGAGGGGATTTGTAAGAAGGATATGTATTTGGTTAAGATTGGTATGTACTAATGTTCGGTATATTCTGTTAGTCAGAACGTGGCAAGGTCCTGGAATGTATATGAATCCGCTGCAATGTTGTATTTATGGTGATAAGTTTGAGATATCCACGTTTGGATTTAGATGGGGTGTTACAAAAAGTGGTATCAGAGCCTAGTTACGCTCTGAAGACAAGAAATACCAAACTTAGGAGAATACTGAGGCTGAGTTTAAGTTATGGGTTAAGGGTTGAGTGATAGAGTGAGAGGTGCGTTAGTTAGGACTCCCTGGTGCTTACCGGATATCCATAGTACCTAAACCCGCCCTCCACATCCCTTGCCTGACTCATGGGGAACAAATGGCAGAGAGAAGAAAGCCTTCTCTTACTCGGGGAGACCCGATCTGGCAGTTAGTTAACAGTAAGCAATACAAGAAACATCTTGTTGAGCGACAGTTTATGAGGACTTGAGGATTTTAATGGAGCGCAACAGTGAAGCAAGCGCTACCGATGAAATTTTACCAATAAAAGGACGGTAATTACCGACAACATGGGTCGACATGCTACGCAGTCGAAATAACCCGCAATACCAATGATAAGGAAAACACTACGAGTGCAATGGATAAGGAAATTATAAGAGACATGAGTACCGGACAGTGGTCCGAATGAGCATAGCAATGGGATAATACAAAGCTTAAGGGATAAGATTACTGGAAAGTCTAGTTAAGAACGGGAACTCCAAACCCCATACAATGAGGAAGGTTACAAACCTGCTGAGATATAACAGACGACAGTAAAAAAAACTCATACGACTGTATACCGGAATAGGACTACGATGTAGTGCCTAAAGGAGGATCATTACTTAGTAACCACGACAAAATGTGTGGAAACAGGAGCTAGGATTAAGACGTAAGAAAATAATAAGGGGTTCCCTCAGAAAGAGGAACCCCTGATAAATGGCAGTACTGTCGAAATAACCAGGAAACTGCCGGATGGCTAGTTATACAAAATAAGAGAACATCGAAGGAGTTCCGATGACTACCAATTACATGGAGATTAGGAGGAAGTACCACTACCGACGTACACGGTACCAGTAGCCATCCTGCATGGCGCACTTGCCGCAGGAAGTGCTACCACGATTAAGTTATATGGAAGCCACCATGGCGATATAGGAGAACGTTACAGTTGTAGCAATACCGGAGTGTGAATCTATAAGAATAGGAGAATGAGACCTTGGAAGGGTTTGACAGCCTGACCATGAGGAGATGAGTGGATTCACCAGTCAGCAGGGAGCTGAACTTGGACGAAATACTAAACGATATAAATATTAATAACGGTATAACCTACTACAACAACAACAACCGACAGTACGGTAAGAACTCCAATCCCGAACTCCAAGAGGAAACCTAAGAGATCGCTCAGTGATCCGAGCAAAACGATATGTAAGCAATAACATACCGGGAAGTGTTACATAATACAGTGGAGACTGTTGACACAACGACTTTCAACAAGAATGGGATAAGACTCCCAGATTGATCACTAAGAATACCAGTAATAAGCATTCTTCAATGAAGATGTTGGAAAACCCAGGAAACAGGGATAAAGGAAATGAACGTAAGCTATAACCTACTAAGGATTAAGGACGTACAACCCTGGAAAAGGAAAGCTCAGAGGACTACCCCCACAGAGCGGGCATAGTCGAGCCGAGCAAACTGATGAATGACAGTTAATACTGTTTGTCTAACTCATTAACACCCAAGTATAATTTATCATTGACGGGTGGCGTAGTCAACGGAAGTTGAACGAAGCGTTGAGATGGAAGCACATGAGGGCCTGGATGACATCCAACTTGGACACCGTAAGGCAAACGCCTAATACGAACTCGGCTTTATTTGCTAAAAGACATAAGTCAAGTAAAATGACAGTAATGTCAAAGACACTAAGTAACCTCAGATCACCTGAATAAACTTCCATAGCAGGAAGCAGGATGCAACAACTTACCATGAAACCCGATACTACATTTAATATGTAACTTAACGGTGGATAGTGTTCAAAGGACCAGAAGCTTATGAGGATAACCTACAGATGAGTAAGAGTACAAGTAATGAACTGAGACATTAAGCACTAAGAGCCTACGAGCCAAGGATGTTAACCACATCAGAGCCCGAGGCGCAGTAAGTTGTAAGAGAGCTTGTTAAGCTATGAATGAACTACAATTTGTAGATAAGAACGGTTATCAACCTATAACTTAGATTGTGGGAAATATTGCCAGGAAAGGGCACCAATGAGAATAGTGGGATAGTACATTGACAGGGGCGGAGAACGAACCATGCCTTTTAGGGTGGGGATACCTCTCCTTGTTGTGAGGCCATGAGTGGGAATAAACCCCTCAAAAAGGGCTTTCACTTATTAGAGATGTAATACACTTTCGTTAGAGAATGAAAACTGTAAACCTTGAGATTACCTTAGAACATACCAGATACACTTGAGTAATAAGGAAGGCTGCAGAGACAGACCTCATATCCAACACCCAGGATTTAAGAATCAGTGATCGTCAGAGATAAACATGGTGAGTGCACAGAATGGCACGTCAAGTGACCAACGCTCAGAAGAGCTTGTGATTAAACGGATGACTTCTTCAGTAACCGGTTAAATTACATGGTAAATAACATCATAAAGGATGAAAGAATGTGAGAAAAATTAGCCTACTTATGAACCTGAGATTGAAGTAGAACACCTTCGTATGAAGAGATAACCATTTTACAGCACGGTATGACAACCGCCAAACACCGAAATTAGAGAACTCCCAGTGTGTTTACACCAAGAAGGGATTGAATATAAGATAAGATGTTAGAGTAAATGAGTAAGTAGTTGCGCCATCAATGGGCAACATGGTAAAGGCCAACTACCACGGTAGCAGAAGTCATAAAGACAATACCCTTATAAGTGGATTAAGTCATGGTGCACAGTAAAGTGACCATTATGTATGAGCCGTCAAATATTGACACTGAGGCAATTATATTTATGAGCTAAGACCAGTATAAGTAAGGGAATAAGATGGAAGACGAACTGCGCATTGATGCCAGTAGTCTGGACCTGGTTAGGTAAGATTTCACAGGAAGCACACTACCCATTCCTTAAGGAACTGGAAGTGCATTCCTAGTAGACCAAATATGAGAAACAAGATAAGAGGCTCTATGGAAAGAGACCTCAGTTACTAAGAGACCGAATCAGTACGAGATACAGAAAGAACTAGAGCATACAATACCCAACAACGTAGTAAATGGATTTCCCTTGATTAAATTCAAGAAGAACAATAAGTGTTATTATGGAACGATGAAAGAGGAGATCGACAGTAGAATACTTCATAATTAGCAATAGCTAAACGTGTGACGGACACTACGAGTTTACTTAAACGAGATGTGGGACGACTACACCCCACAGGGGCTTGCAGGCCTGACACGCTCATTTATGAGTTAGTCGGGTAAGTAGTAATGTACCAGTAAGGTACCCCATGCATGTGGATGAGTGGTGTAAGGAACACGGGAAGTAGTCGGCTCCGTACCACGGACAACGACGCAAGATCAGACGAGAGCAGCTACTACCACAAACAATCGAAGAAAAGAAACTCAGTTGAACCAACGACACAAAGGAATCAGAGAACAAATAATTAAGGACTATGAAGTGCGGGAAGCACGGATGGTTAAGTACAGACATTGGACATGTCTTAAGAAATTAAGGATAAACTGTACAGCGCAATAAGCACTAAACAGTAGTTTCAGATTAAGAATCATCCTCTGACCAAAGGTCAGTTGAAAAGAACGATTTAGATACTTGAGAAAACACTAAGAATACAAACATTAGATCTCCAGGGAGACTGGATAGTCGAGCTACAACTCATTAAGGCCGTGTATATATAAAGATAACACGTGTCCATTGAAAGACCTTTAGTGCTAAACCATAAGCACGCAGGAGAAAGATATACAATACTATAAAAGGATAAGAGAGGCAGTTAAGCCTAAGACTATCAGAGTCGCGCAGCGGAAGCTAGCGGACCGGTAACTTAAAGAGGTTTCACATACCTGATGAACCGGAAAAAGGAATGATGTACCACACACCTTCCAATGGAACAAATATAAGACTTAGCAACTGAATGCTTTAGTATCTTTGAGATTAGATCAAACTAAGTTAAGAATATGGTATAAGTACCGTTAAGAATCCTCGATACAGAGACTAAGTCATTTTTGATCAAATTATAAGTGAGATAGATGACATGAAAGCTAAAATGCTTGGTGAGAATTAGACATCTTGAACCTATGTTCAAGAATGATATAGTGTTGATTACGTGGGTGTAATCCATTTTAAGGGGGTAGAGCGAAAACCGCTTAGCGTATGTTTATGTACTGAGTACGTAAACTACGATGTGCATAGCACAAAAGAATTGGAGAATTTGTTTTACATAAACATTTTGAGATAAATCATGGTTATTGCACACAGAAGATGTGAATACCTTACATATTAAGTACCTACCTTGTTAACTCCGGTGTGAGTACAAGTTAAGAGAACTGGTGAAGAAGATTAATGAGACTTAAGGAATATGGAATATATGAGATATGGGTCGGTATGAAACTACATGTGAGATAAGAATAAGATAACGCTATGAGATATAAGATGGTGAGAATTGATATGAGACTGATATAGAACTTAGTAAGAATGAGAGCCTTGAGGTAATTACTAAGAGATGAACTGGGAATGATTGATGGACTAAGTCCACACCTTGGAGATGTATTGATTATGATTAGAAGAACTAAAAGATAAAAAATTGGAAATGAGTGAATTATTTGATGTTTGAAAATGACGTGGGAGGTGAAACTTGATTTTCTAGGGATCAAGGGAAACCGAACACAAATTGGGGTGGAAGGATAGTTCTACACTGATGCTGATCACATCAGGGTTGGATGATTCCTGAAACTCCCTACCAGTGGTCACAATTAAATCACGCTATGGATAGAGGCTTTAGGATAAAATGAAATTGGAGTTGATTGTATTTTCAAATAGAGGGAACTATCCCTCACTTGACCTCGTAAAAAGGATTTCCTTTTTACTGAGTCTCGCCCATGAAGTCGAGGACGCATGAGCCTTTGTCTTCGGACCGGTGACATGGGGAGAATAGAGTTGTTTTGTATTCTGGCCCATGGTGACGAGGACGAACGAGCCATTGTCTACGGACCGGTGACATGGGAGAATACGATGAAAATTATGTGATTGTTTTAATCATCAAAAAGGAACAAAGAGAATTTTGAGTGCTATACATGCTTAAGCATGTTGTGTGATATTTGAGTATAAGCATATGGCGGATCTAATGATTCAATGAGTTTAAGTATACATAAGTATGATCTATATGATCTATGGAATGAGGTAAGACATGTATTCTAATAAGATAAGATGCATGGGAACTTTGGGGACAAAGTTCTTTTAAGGGGGGTAGATTAAAATACCCCAAACCTAAGTATTCTAAGTAAACATCAATTTATGATGTAGTAAGGCTAATATACGCCTTAGAAAGATTGGTAGACAATTTAAACCAAGGAAAACACAAGAAAATGCCTTAAGGGCAATTTAGGCAAAAATGTTCTCTAAGCTTGGAGTGACTTTGATTAGCACCCAAATATCATTATAAGACTTTATTAACATGCTAATGGACATGTTAAATCAATTACCAAAGAAAACCAAGCTCAAAAACAAGCTTAAACATAAAATGTGCTTTAAGACTCCTAAAGCACCTTTTTGAGAAATTGTCTTAGAATTGAGTTTTGAGTGGCTAAATTCCTATGATTACATCTTAATCAACATGTGTACTAATTAGTATCACATTAGGAAGCCTAAATCAGTGGGAAACCAAAAATTTCACAAATATGTGCACTAATTTGTGAATAGTGCCAAATAGTGACTAGTTTAAGTTTTAGTCAACATAAGTCAATTAGTTGGTCAACAAAGACCATGACTAGCCTTATGTAATGAGGGGGCCGGTTTTCTAAGGGATGAGTCATTATAGACTTCATCAAATAAGAAAAGAAAGGGAAGAAAAGTAAGGAAAGTACTATTTGCTTTAACATAAATATCTACCTTTACATACCTCTCTCCTCATCTCTTCATTCTTCCTTCTTCCCCAATGTTTTTCTTCATTCTCTCTGCTCCAAACGTAAAGCTTCAGCCCTCCATTGTTTTTCACTTCCATGGCTTGTCCATCAACACAAGCTCCAAATCCAAAACAAACATATGTTTCTCTTAGTTAAGTCAAGGCTTCAAAGTGCTCTTTTCAAATCATTCAAAGCTCAATTTCGGTGCCAATAGAAAACTCCATTGATGGAGGAAAATCAAGTTTGAAGAGCCCATTTGGTTCTCCATTCATCCAAGGTAATGAAAATGTAAGAAAAACCATGTTTTCACCACTTCTTCTACATGGCCGAAATTACTACTCATGGGGCTTAATTTTTATCCATTGTTCTAGATTTATTCTATCCTCCAAGGGGCTAGAGGAGGTCCTTCTTGATTCATATCCAAGCCTATCTTAAGACTTCAAGGCAAAATATTCATTTTAAGACCTTAAAACACATTTTTAACCTATGGTTTACTCCTTAAGGTTAGTGTATTGTTTAGCACTCATGAGATCATTGTATATTGATTAGAACATTGGCAAGGAGAGTTGAATGGTGGCCGAGATTCCCAAGGGAAGAAGCCTAAGAGAAAGTTAAGAAAACTGAGGAAAAACAAGGTAAATTGCTTACCTAATGGTGGTTTAAGTTTTAAGGAATGAGTTTAGGTGGGTACTAATGTGGCTTAGAGCTACATTGTGTAATGGGTTATATAACCTAGGGAAAAAGAATTTAAACAAGCTTATGAACTTGTGACTAAGGAGTCAATGGGAATGAGTTGATAATATAAGTTTAAGATGAATTTAAGAGCATTATAACTACTATGAGATTGATGGGTGTAATTGCAGGTTGAAAGCTATTACATGTGGGAAATTCAGTGTTTAAAATTCATGTCATTTAAGGGCCTATGAGCCATGTTATTTAAGAGCCTTAGTGCTATGCAATTTAAGATTATTGCATTATATTGAGTTTGTTATGAATGAGTTGAATTGGGTGAGAAAGTAAGATGAGAAAGAACTTGATGTGTGACATGGTTGAATGAGAAAACAATGCATTTGGGCATGATAATATAATAGAGAAGCTATGGCGAAATTTGAGTAGAAAACAAAGTGTTTAAGTGGTGGTGGTGAGTTAATATGCCCTAGGATTCACTAGGGATCATTCTGAGGAATTTGAGTGGAAATGAGTTAACTAAGGAGTTCTGGAGGTTTAGAATGACCTAGAATTGTCTATGAGGAAATTAGAGTTTAGATGGGTGTGTTGAACACACCAAAGTCATGGTAAGAGGGATGGTGAGACTTGTGCATAAATTTGAAGGAGAAGGTGTATAATGCTTTAAGATGATTTAGGTATGAACTAGGGAATATAACAATGAGAATTTTGGGAAGCTTGTGTAAGTGAAGAGGATACTAGTGGTGGAACAATAAGGTTTTAGTTAGATGGTAATGAGTGGACTTAGGTGATGAGAGTGAAAATTGAAGGAGAATGTTGTCAATTGTTGAGGAAATTGACTAGGAATGTATAAGAGTGATATAAGATCATGCGAATGGTAAGTAAATTGAGTAAAAGAGATGTAGATGTCTAAGGAGGGTGTAGGAAGGTCAAGGTAAATAAGAACAAGGTTAAGGTGCTAAGAGGATGGGAAGAAATGTTTAGTATGTCCAAGAGTTTAGGAATGATGAGTAACAATGGAAAAGAGAGGAATTTGGCATGGATATGCAAGGTGACTTGAGGAAGTTTTGGTAAATGAACTGAAGATGGAAAATGATGTTTATGAAGTGCTCAAACTGTTAAGGAGGGAACACTTGGGTTGGTTGAAGTTTTGGTAAGGTTACAAGTTGGAAATGTAAGGAAATAAGTGCTAAGTGTTATGCGTTTTAAAAGTATTGAGAGGATGTTTAAGAAGATCTTTGGAAATTGTTTTGGAGAGTTTGGTGGAAGTTCTAAGGTGAGTTTAAGTGCCTAAATGGTATTAGGACACATGGGGGAACTTGTGGAGAAGTTTGGAGTCAAATGGGAATATAAGAACAAAGGTCTGGAGCAGACCGACCGTGGGGACCGGACCTGCAAGGTCGGTCGAGCCCAGTTTACACTACCGGAAAAGTTTCTGGAATGGACCGACCTTGGGGACCGGACTTGCAAGGTCGGTGGGGGTTGAATTTTAGGTACGGATTGAGTCTCTAGAATGGACCGACCTTGGGACCGGACTTACAAGGTCGGTCATGTCTAAAGTTTTGTACGGGGATTGGTCTCTGGAACCGACCGACCTTGACAAGGTCGGTCGGGCTCAAATTTTCAACGGGGAAAAACTCTCGGGAATGGACTGACCTTGGGGACCGGACTTGCAAGGTCGGTCGGGGTAAAATTTTCAACGGTAATAAGTTCTGGAATGGACCGACCTTGGGTAAGGTCGGTCGGTAGGGTCGGTCGACCCTTTTGATTTTTTTAAAAAAGGGAAAGAAACCCTAACAAAGTTTAGTGGTATTAATGGTGCCCCATTAAGAGGGCATTGATTAGATGGTATAAAGACCAAAGGGATTAAGTTAAGTATAAACTTAAAAGTTTATAGTTAAGTTGTAAGATTAAATTGTAAAACTTAAGAGGTGTTAGGTGGGAAACATTATGGGTTAAGTAAGTTAATTAAGTTGAATTAAGTTAAGTGATTCAAACTAAAACTGAATCAATGTTTTAGGACTTGAGAGTTTGGACTCCGGAGGAGAGTAAGCAACCAAACGACCAACGGTGAACGGTACAGTTCTTCTTATGACCTGCTTGCTAACGAGGTGTCCCTCGTTGTGTGCTATTTGTTTTTGTGTGCTCACTAAACAAGATAAAGCATGCAACCGGAACATTATGTTATTTGTATTGTTGCGTGATGTTTGAAACTAACACAACTTACCGTGAGAACCTACTAACTAACGTTTAGTAAGGAATCGAGTGAGACTAAGGAACATTCCCTAATATTAGTTTGTTAAAACCGAAAGAGGTTTAATCAACAAACATTGTCTTGAGACTTCTACTAACTGGTACTTGGGGGAGTGAGGAACCCGGGACTGACTCCGGTCATGCATGCTAAGGAAAAGGGGGTCGGTATCTAAAGCAGATCCGACTCCGCTTAAGGACTTGTCTTCGGACTTGTTGCCTAGGGTCGGTTGCCGGCTTAGCTACATTGGACATCCAGTCCAAGGTAGGAGGCATTAAGATGGCGTGGGGGGGAGGGATCTAGCCTACATCCCCAACAATTTAAGAATGTGGTTTTTGCCGGTAAGTGTCCTGCTGCTGGCTAGGGTTAACCAAGCCCTACGAAAATAAACAACGAACTAAGGGTTAACCAATTCTAATGAGAGAACGTTGACATATATGAGATAAGGTTTGAGATAAGTTGCAACCATTCCTATTTAAAGGATGGTTTGTATTATAAGACTGAGATAAGCTACATCCATCCCTATTTAAAGGATGGTTGTTTTCTAAGACTAAGATTGAGGTAAGATAAGGTTGGACTGAGATTAAGAGGAAACATAACCTAAGGAGTTAATTAATTAACTCTCTAATTAAGGGAACACATTTAAGTCGTTCATTGTTTTGAACTTGATTGTTCATATTTGGATTGTTGTTTATTGCACTTTCTATTATTGTGCATCTAATCAACCTCCATGCTATCGACAATTAGTCGTCGTAGCCACGTTAGCTTGGGGGCCATGAGAGGATCGTACCAGCATTCGTGATGACCCCCTTTGGGGGCTGTTTTTACTACACAGGTGTACGTCAGGAAGCGGCCGTCACGAGAGTAAGATGCGGTAGACGTGTTACGGGTTAAGTGTGGCCTACGAGTTGTGCATGTACACTCGTATGGCATTTTGAGTTAGTAAGATGTATAGGATGTGAGGGGATTTGTAAGAAGGATATGTATTTGGTTAAGATTGGTATGTACTAATGTTCGGTATATTCTGTTCGTCAGACCGTGGCAAGGTCCTGGAATGTATATGAATCCGCTGCAATGTTGTATTTATGGTGATAAGTTTGAGATAACCACGTTTGGATTTAGATGGGGTGTTACATCTGGTCCTGTTCTCCAATTGAAGAATATTTTATCACTGGTAAGTGAGGGTCCTTGTTGAGAGGTTAGTTTCCGCTCATAAGTCTTAGGAGAAGGTTACTATGCTAGCATCTGTTTATTCACTGCATATGGAGTATCCTTCAAGTCTTTATGCTCTTTGAGCGATGTGCTTCTACAGTTCACATTGTACACATTCTGTGTTTGCTTCTGAAACGACCCATCTTTGGTCTTCCCAGTTGCTCTCAAAGCCTCTTTCTAAGCACAGTGGATTGGTGATAAGTGCAGAATTTATCTATATTTCTGTGCTTAATATGATTAATATTTTATTGATTATATGATAAATTTCTTACTTATATGCTTAATTATGTTAAATGTTTAGATTATTCCTCACATGTGGTTTTATGCTAAAACAGGTTAAAAACACTGAAGAAAAGAGTGATTTTTATTCTATCATTGTTGGCATGCACACGTAAAGTTCAAGAATTGGACTTACTGTCATACTTGCTCGCCACTCACTGAATGCAAATCTGGTCTGATGGGCCGACATAATCAGAGGCGCAACAGACTATGGGCGGTTCCCGTGGTTTGTTTCTACTGGGCCGACAGCAAATAATAGAGGCGCAGACATTTTGATCGATTGCAGAGTTGTGGCTTGACTTATACATTCATGATGGGCTTTTGACTCTTCACATGCACATGAATAACAGGCTGGCGTGGTGGACTCTAATGGGCTGCGGGTTGACTTTGTTTTAGAGCAGCTCGCATGGGCCATGCACGTAGCTGCATCGTACATGAATTTGAAGACACGAATATCAGAGGCGCGGACATGTATATGTACGGAGATTAGATGGAATAATAGAGGCCGTTGATACGAGAGAGAAGAAGAGGACAGAGACAACTCGGAGGGGAAAACCCTAGCTGTCGAGTACGAGAAGAACAGAAAACAGAAGAAGGAAACAGACAGTTCTAATAGACCGGAGCAGAGGCAGAGACTGGATTCGTCATCGTTCACATTAGATGACATTTTCTAATCTCTTTATTATTGTTATTACTTCTTTGTCTCCAATGTCTAAGTAGTTGTTAGAATTCTGGTTTTACTATGGACACTAGTTTTATTATTTGCTTCCTGAGTTGTTAAATATAAATTCTATACTGATTGTAGTTTTGTTCCTAGTTATTTATTGAATTTTCTTGTGATTAATTATTGCTTGAGTTTATTTGGTATGAATTGCTTACAAGTGAGAACTGCGGCGTTCATTAGACCATAGGAATATTACCAGTAAACTACAGATGGCAATTCCTGGGGATTAGCTGACTAGAAACCAGATGAATCATTAATGCTACTAGTTAATTTGTAAATTCATAATGAGAGTTAGAATTTGGAAATTGCTAGTAAGAATCTATCTTGCGGGAGACCGGTTTTAGATTAATTTAGATCTGAGGTTGCAATCTAGAATTTAGAAAACACTCAGGAAGGGAAATGATAAACTAGGAAGAAATAGTAAACCAGGATTCGCCCTTTAGATTTGTCAGACAATCACTTTTAATTGTTTTTTTTGTTTTAATTAAATTGTCTATTTAATTTCTGCAAACAAACCCCCAATTATTATTGTTATTTTCCTTCAGTTTATTAGTTAGTAGATTAAAGACTCAAACTAGACACAGCCTCCTTTGGTTCGATAACCTAGAGAATACTACCTAGGAAAACTTGCTACAACAGACCAGTACACTTGCTGAATATACATTTTTACCCAACAAGTTTTTGGCGCCGTTGCCGGGGAGGCCGGTTATTTAGTTTAGTCTTTATTCTATTTTCTTTATTTTTTTGTTTTGTTTTGTTCTTTAGTTTATTTTGGTTCGTATTTTTTTCCTCGTTCTTTTATTTTGATTTTGTTTTGTTCGTTTATTTTTTTTAGATTAGTTTAATTTTCTGTTTAGTTTAGTTTAGTTTTTTTTTATTTGTTTCCGTTCTCTTTATTTTGATTTTGTTTTATTATTTTTTTCTTTTTATTTGTTTATTTTGTTTTGTTTCTTATTTCTTTATTTTAATTTATAGGATTTGTTTATTTTAATTTTATTTATTTCGTTATTGTTGTTTTTTATTTATTTTATTGTTATGTACATATTTTTATTTTCTTCTTTGTATATAATTTATTTTTCTTTCTTTTTGAGGTACTTTGATTTGATGGCTGGATATTACAATCCGCCAGGAGGTTGGCCTGGATATTACAACCAATGGGTTGTATGCGAAAGGTGTGGAGGAGACCACGACGTGCTTATTGTCCAGTTGTTTCTTCTATTGGAGGATGCTCTAAGAAGTTTTATATTGTCTAGCCCTCCTGAAGCACGACCGTCTCCCGAACAATATTATCCTACACAAAGTTACAACCAGTGGGTTATCTGCCAGACATGTGGAGGGGAACATGAGAGTTCACAATGTCAAAGTAATCTATCTAGCTTGGTAGCTGCTCTTGCAGATTTTAACAAAAACATGGCGAATCAAACTCCGCTAGGCATGAGGCCTTGATGATGGATATGAAGGAGCTGCGTGAAAGTAATGCGGAAAGTCATGCAAGAATTCTAGCCAATCTAGATGAAATATCACAAAAGCTTGGATGTGAACCGGTTCCTGAGATCGAACAACCTACTGCAGTAGCTGAGTGGAGTGGTACGCAGCTTGATCTAACGATCCCTGAAGTTGCTAACACACCTGAGGTGGAGATCATGGAGAGACCAGAGCTAGAGATTGAGCAATTCGATGAATCTACAGAGTTAGAGAATAATACAATTCATGAAGCTATCCAGTCTATTCCTTCTACACCTGTACCCGAGCAAGAGAGTCTTACAGTTGACTTCCTTCCCCCTCCTACCGTTGAGCCATCAGAGCAGAGTTATCTCATCGACTTCAAGGAACCTTTGATTCCTGTTGAAGTTTATTTTCATGCGAGTCCATCCTTTGAGCTTCCACCGGATGACAAGGATGTCTATATCCTTGAATTTGAGAAGGATAACCTACAGAATTTTGATCCTTACATCAAGGATCACCCACCTCAACACAACCACCTGATGTATGATCGGTGGAGTTTACACTTTTACATATGGAGTGTTGAGGTTAATTTTCCATTTGATCGGGGACGTTTTATGAAGATATATGATGCCCGCCCCGCCCACCCTTTGCACCCACATCAACATTCATTTTCGATCCTGGTTGACCTCAGGGAGGTATGGTCTAGCCAAAGACATTAAAGAAGGGCAGCTGGCTGGGAGGCAACCCAACATTATATTTTTTTTGTTAGTTTTTAATTTTGATTTTAATTTCTTTTTGCAGTTATTTTCCTGGTTTTGTTGTTTATTAACTCTTAACTCTGTTTGTAGTTTTTGGTTGCTTTTAGTGTCTTTCTTTCAGATGAATTCTTCATGATGATACTGCAACCAGGCTGCAACACTTGAGCAAAGCTCAAGTGTGGGGTGGGGTCGTTCTACATACGCAACAACAACAAAATCCAGGGGAGTCCTTGTTTTAGTTTTAAATTTCTTTTAATTTTAGTTTGTTGTTAATGACAGTTCTGCTGTGTTTCCTTTGGACATAAATGTTTTTCTGCGAGCTTTGAATTTTTCACCCCTGTCTTGTCACACAATGAGGACATTGTTTAATTTTAAGTGTGGGGTAGGGAGTGACCTTCAGTTATCACTTCAGACCACTAGTTTTTGATTTTTTTCAGGTGATAAAGAATATGCTTCTCTAATGCCAATAAATGTTGAATTTTGGGTGACAATATCTGTGGGAGTTTGAAATTGAGCCTGATGACGACCTTAAAAATCTTTCTGCTTAAAAGCTGTCAATCCGGAATTGTTTTTCTTAAATTTACTCTATTTTCACTGAAATTTGATGGATTGGCTGATTGTGGAGATTAAATGCGTTTAGCTTTGGATCTTGGGAATGATATGAATGTTTGGAATGAAAGGATAAGGCAAGGCACTCCTCTGATCAAAATTTTCCTAAACCGAATCAGGCCTCTTTTATCTGGTTATTAAGTCCTCGGGGTGCTTTATCACCTATCTACCTAAGATCTCGTGATCTGGGATAGTTGGCCCAAAGCCGTTACATGGATAAAGAGAAAAGTCTGGGTGAAGGAACAATTATGCAATTAATTAAATAAATCATTTGTTTTTATTTCTTGAAGAAGAAAAGTTTTTGCATGCGAAAGATTACATTGCAGTTTTTTTTTAGTTTTTGATCATGAGTGCGTGGTGTTGAAAGGTATTGCGGAATAAGGCATTACTTCACACCCCTTGTCATCCAAAGGGTAAAGGAATGAAATTGGTGGAAGATCCTAAGCTAATCTGTGTTTCAGTTTCTACAATTCAGTTATTCATGCTTTTATTAAAATTATTCTCTATTCACTGTTTGTGAAAACTGATGGCTTAGAGCAGATTGATTTTTCTGATTGTCATTTTTCTTGTTTTCCTTCTGCTTATTTTAATCCCGGAGTTTAATGTTTCGGTTTGAAGCAGTTATATTCTTTATTTGCTTGAGGACAAGCAAAAGCTAAGCGTGGGGTAGTTGATAAGTGCAGAATTTATCTATATTTCTGTGCTTAATATGATTAATATTTTATTGATTATAAGATAAATTTCTTACTTATATGCTTAATTATGTTAAATGTTTAGATTATTCCTCACATGTGGTTTTATGCTAAAACAGGTTAAAAACACTGAAGAAAAGAGTGATTTTTATTACTATCATTGTTGGCATGCACACGTAAAGTTCAAGAATTGGACTTACTGTCATACTTGCTCGCCACTCACTGAATGCAAATCTGGTCTGATGGGCCGACATAATCAGAGGCGCAACAGACTATGGGCGGTTCCCGTGGTTTGTTTTCTACTGGGCCGACAGCAAATAATAGAGGCGCAGACATTTTTCGATTGCAGAGTTGTGGCTTGACTTATACATTCATGATGGGCTTTTGACTCTTCACATGCACGTGAATAACAGGCTGGCGTGGTGGACTCTAATGGGCTGCGGGTTGACTTTGTTTTGAGAGCAGCTCGCATGGGCCATGCACGTAGCTGCATCGTACATGAATTTGAAGACACGAATATTCAGAGGCGCGGACATGTATATGTACGGAGATTAGATGGAATAATAGAGGCCGGTGATACGAGAGAGGAGAAGAGGACAGAGACAACTCGGAGGGGAAAACCCTAGCCGTCGAGTACGAGAAGAACAGAAAACAGAAGAAGGAAACAGACAGTTCTGATAGACCGGAGCAGAAGGCAGAGACTGGATTCGTCATCGTTTCACATTAGATGACATTTTCTAATCTCTTTATTATTGTTATTACTTCTTTGTCTCCAATGTCTAAGTAGTTGTTAGAATTCTAGTTTTACTATGGACAACTAGTTTATTATTTTGCTTCCTGAGTTGTTAAATATAAATTCTATACTGATTGTAGTTTTGTTCCTAGTTATTTATTGAATTTTCTTGTGATTAATTATTGCTTGAGTTTATTTGGTATGAATTGCTTACAAGTGAGAACTACGGCGTTCATTAGACCATAGGAATATTACCAGTAAAACTACAGATGGCAATTCTGGGGATTAGCTGACTAGAAACCAGATGAATCATTAATGCTACTAGTTAATTTGTAAATTCATAATGAGAGTTAGAATTTGGAAATTGCTAGTAAGAATCTATCTTGCGGGAGACCGGTTTTAGATTAATTTAGATCTGAGGTTGCAATCTAGAATTTAGAAAACACTCAGGAAGGGAAATGATAAACTAGGAAGAAATAGTAAACCAGGATTCGCCCTTTAGATTTGTCAGACAATCACTTTTAATTGTTTTTTTTTTTAATTAAATTGTCTATTTAATTTCTGCAAACAAACCCCCAATTATTATTGTTATTTTCCTTCTTCAGTTTATTAGTTAGTAGATTAAAGACTCAAACTAGACACAGCCCCTTTGGTTCGATAACCTAGAGAATACTACCTAGGAAAACTTGCTACAACAGACCAGTACACTTGCTGAATATACATTTTTACCCGAACAATTGGAAATCTCATTTTCTTATTCGATTGTCTCTTGGCAATAACTACATGCGCGAGCTTTGTTTTTATAGTAGACGGAAGCCTTTTCTAAGGGTTCACATCTTCACCACATTGGTGGTCTTCGGTTGACGAGAGCTACATTTTCTCGGGTTTCTCGTAGTGTCCAAGTGTGGACTAGGCCAATATTGGCATTATCACGATTCCTGTGCCTCTGCGCTACCATTGCTACAGAAGGCATGAAGGGCAATTAAAAGCTTCGTCAACTGTATTCTAGAATAATGCTCTAGTAACAGTGACATTGAGGTAGCCATTACTCCAAGCCAGTCATCCTTTTGGGTTCAAATTGTGCGATTCGATCGTCGTCCTGCTCCTTGGCTGTTCTTCTTATTATTCAATGTGGTTCTGCAACCTTTAAAGTTTACATAGTGTATTTGGTTTATGGCTCTTAACCCTTATCGCTGTAGCTATACTCCTTGCGGGCTGCTTATACATGTTTCCACTCCTTATATACCCTCGTAGGGTTGAAGGTATTTACTAGGCTCCATGGCAAGTCGTGGCGTCACGCTTCCGTTCATAGGAGGCCCTTTAGGCAATCTGGTATTAACCAGTGCCTTTTAGTGGTTGAGGGAAATTCCTATTAAGTGAAATCCCTTCGGTGTCCTAACCGAGTGTTCGTTCTAGCTCCCGTGCTCTTATCATGATGCTTTGTTCGACTATTGTTAACTTAGACACCCTTTAAGGATCGCTCCTGGGTGTTGTGAGGTTACGCCGTTACATCCAGCTAACGTTTATATTATGTTGTGCCCACTATACCGCCTTGTGGTATCGTAGTTGAGCTATCCCTTTTTGGGTTATAACGTCTCCCGTTCTTGGGTAGACTGTTTATATTTCCTCCTAGTTTTCTTGACTAGGTTCAAATTCCTCTCCAATGATGGATTATACTTCATGGTAATCTTGTGATTGCTCTTGAGAACTCCGTCCCGTTTGTTGAGCATCACTGTGTTTACTTTAGGCATCTGCCTTACTGTGTTTAGACTGGGTATGAAATACCCTGAACCTTGATATGTTGTTTAAATATTATACTATGGTGTATAAAGGCTAAAAAGTGCCTTAGAAATACTATTAAGTAAGTTAAACCAGTGTAAACACAGTAAAGCACTACTAAGACAATTTGAGCAAAAACATGCTCTAAGCTTGGAATGAACTTGGTTAGGACCCAAAGAGCCTACCAAGACTTAATAATGTTCAATTACGGTTTAATAAGGCTAATTAAGTCCTTTGGAAGCATTGGTAGACAATTTAAACCAAACAAAACACAAGAAAACACTATAAAGTGAATTTAAGCAAATACTTGCTCTAGACTTGGTGTAACCTTGTATTATTCCTAAAGGTCATTCCTAGACCTTATTAACATGTTAATGAACATTTTAAATCAATTACTAAAGAAAACCAAGCTTGAAAACAAGTTAAAACACAAAATGTGCTTTAAGGAGCCTTAAAGCACATTTTTGAAAAATTGTCTTGGAAATGGGTTTTGAGTGGCTAAATGTCCATCATTACTCTTTAATCAACATGTGTACTACTTAGTATCACATTAGGAAGTTTAAATAAATGGGAAATAAAAAAATTTCACAATTATGTGCCTTAATTGGTGAATAGTGCTCAAATAGTGCTAGTTTAAGACATAAGTCAATTAAATGGTCAACAAAGACCATGAAATACCTTATAATATAAAGGGGCCGGTTTTCTATGCGGTGAGTCACCACTATTTACTAGCTAGTTAAAGAAAGAAAGAAAGAAAAAGTAAGTAAAAAGGTTACCTTTGCTTTATAACATAAATATCTTCAGTGTACTCGCTCACCTCATTCTCTTCATTTCTTTTGATTCCCACCGTCTTCAACCTCCTTCTCCCTTCTCCATCTCGTTTTGCTACAGCAAGTATCCATTCCCCATCTTTGAATGCTTGTAACTCATGACTCCATGATCCAAATTCAATTTCAAGACCACCATTCTTCTAGTTGGAGCAAGCTCTTCATTTATCTCTTTTCAAATCTTCAAGAACTCCATTTTGGTGCCATGAAGAATCTCCATTGAAGGAGCTTGAGCTCATATTTTCATGCCTTGACATTCTCCTTTGCTTCAAGGTAAGGAAAATCAAAGAAAATCCAAGTTTCCCTTCATTTTCATTTATAACCAAAAATTCACCTCTTAATGGTGCATTTTATTGCTCTTATTTTAGCTTTAATTGATCTTCAAGGGAGTAGGAGGAGTCCTATCTTGCAGCTTATTCAAGTTCTCTTTCAAATTCCAAAGGTAAATACCAATTTTAGTGTTTTAAGACACTTATGTAAACCTAGGGTTTAATTATGAGTTTGAGTATTAAACTTAATGCTCATTACCCTTATATGTGTATTGGTTAGAAGGTTGACAAGTGATAAAAGTTCCTTGCCGATTTTCAATAAAAAAAAACAAGAGAAAACAAGTGAGAAAGCTTGGAAAACAAAGAGGTAAATGACCTCTCTTAATGTGGTTTTGTGTACTAGGTAATTGAGCTACATTTGCTTAACAAATAACCTAAAGAGCCAATGGGAAATGAGCTAGGAAACTATCCACAAGGTGGACTAAAAAGACATGGGAGCCTTGTTGTGTGTATTTGCAGGTTGAAGGCATTTAAATGTGGGAAATTTAGTGTTTAAGGTTTATGCAATTTAAGGGCCTAAGAGCCATGCTATTTAAGGGCCTAAGTGCCAAGCAATTTAAGTTTATGCACTATATTGTGATGTAGTGTAGTTTAAAGGTTTAGTTGTGTGTAAAGAGCATTACTTGTGAAGATGAATGTCTTGGATGGTTAAAGGATGAAAACAATATGTTTGTGTGTAAGGAATGTGTATTAAGTGATTAAGTGTTCTTGGTTGTCAAAAGGTGAAAACCTAAGTGTTTGGGTGTGAGAATATACAAGAGAAGCTATGGCAAAATTTAGTTGATAAACAAAGGAGTTTATGTGTTGTAATGAGATTTTATGACCTAGAAGGTACTAGGAAATTGTTAAGTGTTAAGATGGTGAAAGAAAGTGAATTATGGTGTTTTAGGTGTTAAGGTGCCTTGGGCATTGTCTTGGAGGATTTAGAGATCAAATGGGTGTTTTAAACACACCAAGGTAATGTTATGTGAAGTGTTAAGTCTTGTTCAAGTTTTGGTAAACAAAGGAAAAATAATGCCTTGTGAAGGTCTAAGTGTAAACTTGTGTAAATAGATGGAGTTGTGTGATGGAGGTGTTTGTGAGAAATAATGCTTTTGGAGTAGTGGTAATGTTTGTGAGACAACACTTTGGTTAGTTGAGGTAGTAGGCATAATATACCACTTAGAAATCTAAGGAAAAATGTTATAAGTGTTTGGAATTGTTGTAAGAAATTGAGTAACAAGTTGGTGATGATTTAGGAAGGTTTAGTGCTTGTTTTAGGTGTTTAAACATGTAGGAAACATGTGGAAAGATTATGGAATGATTAGGTAAGGTTTAAGGTTGGATTAAGGGTTGAAAAATGATGTTTTGACAACATATTAACATGGTCCGGGACTTAGCCCTTGCATAAGGTCTCGGACCACCCTTAAAATGTGCCGAAACTAATGTTTGTAAGTGGTCCGGGTCCTTAGTCCAGGACCAAGACCCGGACCAAGTGAAAAAAAAGAGCCGAGACTACATTCTAGTATTGGTCCGGGACATTGGGTCCGGACCAGGGCAAAAATGTTGCAAAATGTGTTTTAAAGGCTTCTAATCATGGGGGATTGAATGGTAATGGTTTTAAGTGATGTTTAGGCCTTGTTTGGTGATATGTAAAGGCCTTAAAAAGTGTAAAAAGTATTAGGTTTGATGTGAGAGTTGTGAACTTAAGATCACAAGAGTAAAATTAAGTATAACGGGATGACAGGGTTAACTATGGGCGCACTAGACGTTAAGCAATCATGTTACCCCAATGTTAATGAAAGTAATTGTGATGTTACTAGTTGTACGGGATTTGTTCGAGGAACCTAGAAGGACACAATATAGTGGACCGTGGTGTCAGGTATGGTTTTCTTGCAACCTGTGTCCTACCGGATTACTCCGGCTTGTATGCCAATGTGTTTTTCTGTATGTTTGCCACGTTATAAGATATATCATGAAACGAGTTTACAGTCATTGTTGTTGTTGTGGTGTTTGCGTACCGATACCGGTAACCTCGAATGCGTATTAAAGGCTAGTTAACCAATATTAGGTAAACGTAAGAGAACGGTATCTGGTGATAACGTTTCCAACCGTGGGAACGTTCTAACCACGGTTATGCGTGAGTTAGTTGTGTGATGTTTGTTTGTGTTAGTATGTTCACTACCCTTGTGTGTGTCTAACTAGACCTTACCACCTAAGTGTGAATTAATGTACTAAGTCCGATAATGAGACTTCTAACAAGTGCTAACCGGGGAGTGAGGAGTCCGGTCGTTCCGGCCACGCGTGTGAGTATGGGGATCGTTATCATATCAGGTTCGATTCTCTGTGTATGTTATGGTTGTCTTCTGTTTTGGTTTTCAATCTTCCCTTTAGCTTAACCAAGGCTATTTTACTGACTCACGTCGGGCCACAGGGGCATACTATGTTTGTTCGGTGTGCTTGGATCACTATATCCGACGCACCTTGGCATTAAGTTATTCGTTCATTTAACGGACGGTAACGAGTTATGTAACGAGCTTAGCATGAGTTTGGCAACATTCTCTAGGCTCTCCAAGTGAACTAACTATGTTTGGGTCGGTTCCTAAAGAGAACCGTTCCCGTTATGTTATGTGTTAATGATGTGATGCAATTCTTATTGCAATTTTATGTAAGAATGGATGTCAATATGTGGTATGGGTTGTTTTGTGGAGAATGTGGATCATGGTTATGAACCCCAGGTTATTATAAGATGAATTTGAGTACAACCCGACTAGTGGGTAAGTGTCGTCTATTAAGGAAATAGCTCCAATAGAGGAGAAACCCTCTAGGGTTAAGGAACACCTGAGTATTGATGAGTTGTCAGTTTTGTTGAGCCCATTTTTGTGTGTATGTAATGTGTTATGTGTTTATGGTTACATGCATGATTTAAATATAATCAACTGCATGCCCAGACGACAATTAGTTTGCGTGGCCCGGTAGTATGCGGGCTGCGGGATCACCATACCAGCAAAGGTGCTGAGCCCCTTGGGGACCACCCTTTTCTTTCTTTTCTATTTCAAGTACAAGGAGATGGAAGCCGTTCAAGAGTAGGACGGGTAGTTGTTGTACATGGGTAGCCATTCAAATTGAGTATGCATTGTAGGTGTAGTAAGACCAAAATTGTTGTTGGCAATAGTTTGTAAATACTCGGTACAGTTGGAATGTGTATGCATATTAACTGTTGGAAATGGAACGAGAATGCATGTGTAGTTGCTCGGGAATCAGGTCCATCAGACCGATACAATGTATATGTATTATCCTTGTTAGCCACGTGGGTGGCTAACGACGTGTAACACCATTGAGTTAAGTAATGTGATGAGTTAAGTTTTCCGCTGCAATTTGTTGTTAAGAGTATGATTGTAGATGGGGTGTTACAGGGTATCCATTCTAGCTGTCATGTATTTGTTTGAAGTCTTTGAGACATATCCAATGTCTATACTTACTCGTCTGTGCTCTTTGCACTTCCTAATCCTCATTCCTTATCTTCAGATGGATTCTCTGAGTTCCTTACACTCATCCCTTAGCTGAGTTCCTTCTCCTTGATCGTCTGAGGTGTCCAGCTGTTCTGCATTGAACTTACTCATGGTCCGTAGAACGGAGTTGACTACTTCCCGTGCTTCGTACACTACATGTATACATACGTGGGGTACCTTGTTGATACGTTACCACTTACCCGACTACTTGTCAGGCCCGTAAGCTCCTTCAGAGTGTGGTCGTCCCACATCCCGTAATTGGGTACACTCGTAGTGTTCGTCACACGCCTAGGTGAAGTATTCTGTTGTCAACTCCTCTTGTATCATTCTATGATACTCACCGTAATTCTGTTGGTTTGGTTTTAAAATCCAAGGTTTTAAAAAAAGGTTGTGGTTTTGAAAGAAAAATTTGGTTTTAAAATTGTAGTTCGGTGGTTAAAAGAAGTTCTTCATGACGTAGCCATGCTTGAGGTCTTGACCAAGTCCAGCTTCTCGCTGACTGGTATGTTCCAAATACAGTGGTCGGGCCGTTAGGCCTTCCCAAGGTTCCATACTTCTAGCTGTTAGGATGCGTGATCCCGTAGTAGCTTCACTGCTATCACGGTGCATTACTATGTACCTGTGGTGTGTTAGAGTTCCTCTACATGTTTCTGTTCTTACTGCACTTGTCGTGGCAAGTGCGTGGTACTAGTGATTTTTGGGTAACCTATACCGGTCACGGTATGGTTTCCACTGGTATTTGATAGTCTTGTCGACTTCTCCATTGATCCAATGATCATTTACTTAGGTTAATTAATCCTCTAAGTAAGTTTGACATGGCTGTCATTGATCAGGGTACTTCTCAAATCCTTGGAGATCCCTAATTATTTGTTCTGTGTTTTCCCTTGTTGCTCGTTCCCACACATTTGTTGTGGTTACTGAGCCTTCATCTTGTTTAGGCACTACTTCTGTAGTCCTGTCGGATTATCCCGTGAATGTTCTTGTAGCTGTCTGAGCTATGTTGGCCAGGTATTGTAACCTTTTTGGCGTCGTAGTTTGGAGTTAATCACTCCTAACTATGTCCTTAGTCAGTTGGTATACCATTGGTGGTATTATCTAGCTACTACTGTCCCCTTGACTCGCGTCTCGGGTTTAGTCACTGTTCCTTTTTCCGCTCTGTTGCACGCTTAGTGCTTCTTTTCCTGCTGTTGGTTGATTAGCTAGGTTTCGCGACTGCTAAGCATGTCGCCCCATGTTGTTGTAAGTTGCAGCCTC